>JAWQEG010000843.1:0-600000 GCA_033782935.1 Petrolisthes cinctipes
TATATTTACAGTCCAAGCACTGTATGGCACCCACACATCCACTACCCCATGAATGACTGTTGATATTTACAGTCCCAAGCACTGCAATGACACCGAAACACGCCATAAATGAATGTTGATTACTTTCTGTCCAAGCACTGTAATGACACCCACACACCCACCACTCCATGAATGACTGTTGATATTTAAAGTCCAAGCACTGTAAAGACACCCACACACCCAACACCCTATGAATGATTATTTATATTTACAGTCCAAGCACTGTAATGACACCCACACATCCACCCCCCATAAATGACTGTTGATATTAACAGTCCATGCACTGTAATGACTCCCACACACCCTATTAATGACTGATGATATATACAGTCCAAGCACTGTAATGACACCCATACACCCACCACCCAATGAATGACTGTTGATATTTAGAGTCCAATCACAGTAATGACACCCACACACCCACCAACCCATGAATAACTGTTGATATTTACAGTCCAAGCACTGTAATGACACCAACACACCCACCACCCCATGAATGACTGTTGATATTTACAGTCCAAGCACTTGTAATGACTCACACACCTATCACCCCTTAAATGACTGTTGATATTTACAGTCTAACACCGTAATGACACCCACACACGTACTACACCTAAATGACTGTTGATATTTACAGTTCAAGCAGTGTAATAACAGCCACACACCCACCACCCTATGAATGACTGGTGATATTTACAGTTCAAGCACTGTAATGACACCCACACACATACCACCCCATGAATGATTGTTGATATTTACATTTCAAGCACTGTAATTACACCCAAACATTCACCAATTACTGTTGATATTTACAGTCCAAGCACTATAATGACACACACACTCATGAATGACTGTTGATATTTACAGTCCAAGCACTGTAATGACCCCCACACACACACCACAACATGAATGACTGTTGATATTTACAGTCCGAGCACTGTAATAACACCCACACACCCCATGAATGACTGTTGATATTTATAGTCCAAGCACTGCAATGACACCCACACACCCACCAACCCATGAATGACTGTTGATATTTACAGTCCGAAGCACTGCAATGACACCGACACACCGCATGAATGACTGTTGATATTTACAGTACAAGCACTGTAATGACACCCACACACCCACCACCAATAAATGACTGTTTGATATTTACAGTCCAAGCACTGTTAATGACACAACACACCCACCACCCCATAAATGACTTTTGATATTTACAGTCCAAGCACTGTAATGACACCCACACACCCACCGCCCCAAGAATGACTTAATATTTACAGTCCAAGCACTGTAATGACACCCACACACCCACTACCCCAACAATGACTGACATTTACAGTCCAAGCACTGTAATGACATCCAACACACCCACCACCCCATGAATGATTATTGATATTTACAGTCCAAGCACTGTAATGACACCCACAAACACACAATCCCATAAATAACTGTTGATATTTACAGTCCAAGCACTGTAATGACACACTCACACCCCATGAATTACTGTTGATATTTACAGTCCAAGCCCTGTAATGACACACACCCACCACCCTATGAATGACTGTTGGTATTTACAGTACAAGCACTGTAATGAAACCCCAACCCTATGAATGACCATTGATATTTACAGTCCAAGAACTAATGGCACCCACACACCCCTTAAATGACTGTTGATATTTACAGTCCAATCACTGTAATGACACCCACCACCCAATTAATGATTGTTGATATTTACAGTCCAAGCACTGTAATGACACCCCACCACCCCATGTATGATTGTTGATATTTACACTCCAAGCACTGTAATGACACCCACACATCCACCACCTCATGAATGACTGTTGATATTTACAGTCCAAGCACTGTAATGACCCCCACACACCCAACACCCTACGAATGAGTATTTATATTTACAGTCCAAGCACTGTAATGACACACACACCTCATAAATGACTGTTGATATTTACAGTCCAAGCACTGTAATGACACCCACACCTTTACCACCCCATGAATGACTCTTGATATTTACAGTCCAAGCACTGTAATGACTCCCACACACCCGATGAATGACTGATGATATATACAGTCCAAGCACTGTAATGACACCCACACACCCACCACCCCATGCATGACTGTTGATTATTACAGTCCAATCACAGTAATGACACCCTCACACTTAGCACCCTATGAATGACTGTTTATATTTCCAGTCCAAGCACTGTAATAATCCCCACTCACCCACCACCCCATGAATGACTGTTGATATTTACATTCCTAGTACTGTAATGACTCAAACACCTACCACCCATGAATGACTATTAATATTTACAGTCCAAGCACTGTAATTACACCTACACATTCACCACCCTATGAATGATTTAATATTTACAGTCCAAGGCACTGTAATGACACAAACACCCGATGAATGACTGTTGATATTTAAATTCCAAGCACTGTAATGACACCCACGCACCCACCATCCTATGAATGACTGTTGATATTTACAGTCCAAGCACTGTATTGACACCCACACACCCCATGAATGACTATTTATATTTACAGTCTAAGCACTGTTATGACACCACACACCAACCACCCCATGAATGACTGTTGATATTTACAGTCCAAGCACTGTAATGACACCCAAACACCCCATGAATGACTGATGATTTTACAGTCTAAGCACTGCAATGACTCCCACACACACCTACTACCCCATGAATGACTGTTGATATTTACAGTCCAAGCACTGTAATGACACCCACAAACCCTATGAATGACTGTTGATATTTACAGTCCAAGCACTGCAATGACACGACACAACGCATGAATGACTGTTGATATTTTCAGTCCAAGTACTGTAATGACACCCACACACCCACCACTCCATGTATGATTGTTGATATTTATAGTCCAATCACTGTAATGACACCCACACATCCACCATCCATGAATGACTGTTGATATTTACAGTCCAAGCACTATAATGCCTCCACACACCACATGAATGACTGATGATATATACAGTCCAAGCACTGTAATGACACCCACACACCCACCACCAATAAATGACTGTTGATTTTTACAGTTCAGCACTGTAATGACACCCACACACCCATCACCCTATAAATGACTGTTGATATTTACAGTCCAAGCACTGTAATGACACACAGCACACCCACCGCCCCATGAATGACTGTTAATATTTACAGTCCAAGCACTGTAATGACACCAACACACTCACCACCCCAAGAATGACTGACATTTACAGTCCAAGCACTGTAATGACACCCTCACACCCCACCACACCATGAATGACTATTGATATTTACAGCCCAAGCACTGTAATGACACCCACAAACACACAATCCCATGAATAACTGTTGATATTTACAGTCCAAGCACTGTAATGACACACTCACACCGCATGAATGGCTGTCGATATTTACAGTCCAAGCACTGTAATGACACACACACCCACCCACCCTACGAATGACTGTTGGTATTTACAGTCCAAGCACTGTAATGACTCCCACCACCCCATTAATGATTGTTGATTTTTCCAGTCCAAGTACTGTAATGACACCCACACACCCACCACCCCATGTATGATTGTTGATATTTACAGTCTAAGCACTGTAATGACACCCACACACCCACCACCTCATGAATGACTGTTGATATTTATAGTCCAATCACTGTAATGACACCCACACATCCACCATCCCATGAATGACTGTTGATATTTACAGTCCAAGCACTATAATGCCTCCAACACACTACATGAATGACTGATGATATATACAGTCCAAGCACTGTAATGACACCCACACACCCACCACCCCATACATTACTGTTGATATTTACAGTCCAATCACAGTAATGACACCCACACACCTAGCACCCTATGAATGACTGTTTATATTTCCAGTCCAAGCACTGTAATGACACCCACACACCCACCACCCCATGAATGACTGTTGATATTTACAGTCCAAGCACCGTAAAGACACCCACACACGTACTACCACCTGAATGACTGTTGATATTTACAGTACAAGCACTGTAATAACAGCCACACACCCACCACCCCATGAATGACTGGTGATATTTATAGTTCAAGCACTGTAATTACACCTACATATTCACCACCCCATGAATGACTGTTGATATTTACAGTCCAAGCACTAATGACACACACACCCCATGAATGACTGTTGATATTTACAGTCCAAGCACTGTAATGACACCCACACACCCCATGAATGACTGTTGATATTTACAGTCAAAGCACTGCAATGACACCCACCACCCTATGAATGACTGCTGATATTTACAGTCCAAGCACTGCAATGACACCCACACACCTACACACCCCATGAATGACTGTTGATATTTTCAGTCCAAGCACTGTAATGACACCCACACACCCCATCGATGGCTGTTGATATTTACAGTCCAAGCACTGTAATGACACCCACACACCCCATGAATGACTGTTGATATTTACAGTCCAAGCACTGCAATGACACCCACCACCCCATGAATGACTGCTGATATTTACAGTCCAAGCACTGTAATGACACCCACACACCCACCAACCCATGAATAACTGTTGATATTTACAGTCCAAGGACTGTAATGACACACACACACCCACCGCTCCATGAAAGACTGTATATATTTACAGTCGAAGCACTGTAATGACGCCCACACACCCCATAAATGACTGTTGATATTTACAGTCCAAGCACTGTAATGACACCCACCACCCCAATAATAATTGTTGATATTTACAGTCCAAGCACTATATTGACACCCTCACACCCACTACCCCATGAATGAATGCTGATATTTACAATCTAAGCACTGTAATGACACACACACCCACCACCCCATGAATGACTGTTGATATTTAAAGTCCAAGCGCTGTAATGACACCCACACAATCACCACCCCATGAATGACTGTTGATATATACAGTCCAAACACTGTAATGAAACCCACACACTAACCACCCAATGAATGACTTGATATTTACAGTCCAAGCACTATAATGACACCCACACACCCGCCACCCCTTGAATGACTGTTGATATTTACAGTCATATATCAGTAATGACACCCACACACCCACCACCCCATGAATAATTGTTGATATTTACAGTCCAATAACTGTAATGACACCTACACAATCACCATCACATAAATGACTTGATATTTACAGTCCAAGCACTGTAATGACACCCCCCCCTCCAATCAATGACTGTTGATATTTACAGTCCAAGCACTGTAATGACACCCACACACCCACCACCCCATGAATGACTGCTGAATTTGAGATATCGACTTTGGGCACCTAAAATATCGATTTCTAGCATGTTTTGTGCCTATATTTTGAAAATATTCTAGCACTTAGTAGGCATGTACAGATCTCTTCTGGGACCCAAAAATATCGAATTTTCAGGTGTTTGGAGCCTGAATTTGAGATAAAAACGGGTACAGAAGATGCATCCACATATCGACTTTTGAGCACCTAAACTATCGATTTTGAGCACGTTTTGGGTCTGTATCTTGGAAACATTCTAACTATGAGTAGGCATGTACAGATCGCTTCTAGAACCCAAAAATACCGAATTTTCGGGTGTTTTGAGCCTGAATTTGAGATATAAACGGGTACAGAAGATGCATGCACATATCGACTTTGGACACTTAAAATATCGATTTTTAGCCTATATTTTGAAAACATTCTAGCATTGAGTAGGCATGTACAGATCGCTTCTGGGACTCAAAAATATCGAATTTTCGCGTGTTTTGAGCCTGCATTTGAGATATAAAAGGGTACAGAAGATGCATGCACATATCGACTTTTGGGCACCAAAATTATCGATTTTGAGCATGTTTTGGGTCTGTATCTTGAAAACATTCTAACTAGGAGTAGGCATGTACAGGTCGCTTATAGGACCCAAAAATATCGAATTTTCGGGTGTTTTGAGGTTGAATTTGGGATATAAACGGGTGCTGAAGATGCATACACATATTGACTTTGGGCACCTAAAATATCGATTTTCAGCATTTTATGGGCCTGTATTTTGAAAATACTCTAACACGGAGTAGGCATGTACAGATCGCTTCTAGGACCCAAAAATATAGAATTTTCGGGTGTTTGGAGCCTGAATTTGAGATATAAATGGGTACAGAAGATGCATGCACATATCGACTTTGGACACTTAAAATATCGATTTTTAGCATGTTTTAAGCCTATATTTTGAAAACATTCTAGCACTGAGTAGGCATGTACAGATCGCTTCTGGGACCCAAAAATATCGAATTTTCGGGTGTTTTGGGCCTGAATTTGAGATATCGACTTTGGGCACCTAAAATATCGATTTTAAGCATGTTTTGGGCCTACATTTTGAAAATATTCTAGCACTGAGTATGCATGTACAGATCGCTTCTGGGACCCCAAAATATCGAATTTTCGGGTGTTTTGAGCCTTAATTTGAGATATAAACTGTTACAGAAAATGCATGCACATATTGACTTTGGGCACCTAAAATATCGATTTTCAGAATGTTTTGGGCCTATATTTTGAAAATATTCTAGCACTAAGTAGGCATGCACAGATCACTTCTGGGACCCCAAAATATCGAATTTTCGGGATTTTTTAACCTGAATTTGAGATATAAACGGGTACAGAAGATGCATGCACATATCGACTTTGGACACTTAAAATATCGATTTTTAGCATGTTTTGAGCCTATATTTTGAAAACATTCTAGCACTAAGTAGGCATGTACAGATCGCTTCTGGGACCCAAAAATATTGATTGTTCGGATGTTTTGAGGTTGAATTTGGGATATAAACGGGTGCAGAAGATGCATACACATATTGACTTTGGTCACCTATAATATCGATTTTCATCATGTTTTGGACCTGTATTTTGAAAATACTCTAACACGGAGTAGGCAAGTACAGATCGCTTTTGGGACCCCAAAATATCGAATTTTCGGATGTTTGGAGACTGAATTTAGGATATAAACGGGTACAGAAGATGCATCCACATATCGACTTTTAGGCAGCTAACAGATCGATTTTCAGTATGTTATGGGCCTGTATATTGATAATACTCTAACACGGCGTAGGCATGTACAGATCGCTTCTGGGACCCCAAAATATCGAATTTTCGGGTGTTTTGGGCCTGAATTTGAGATACAACTTTGGGCACCTAAAATATCGATTTTTAGCATGTGTTGGGCCTATATTTTGAAAATATTCTAGCACTGAGTAGGCATGTACAGATCGCTTCTGGGACCCCAAAATATCGAATTTTCGGGTGTTTGGAGCCTGAATTTGAGATATAAACGGTTACAGAAAATGCATGCACATATTGACTTTGTGCACCTAAAATATCGATTTTCAGCATGTTTTGGGCCTGTATCTGAGTAGGCATGTACAGATCGCTTCTGGGACCCCAAAATATCAAATTTTCGTGTGTTTGGAGGCTGAATTTGAGATATAAACGGGTACAGAAGATGCATGCACATATCGACTTTTGGGCACCTAAAAGATCGATTTTCAGTATGTTTTGGGCCTGTATTTTGAAAATACTCTAACACGGAGTAGGCATGTACTGTGCACTTCTGGGACCCCAAAATATCGAATTTTCGGGTGTTTTGGGCCTGAATTTGAGATATCGACTTTGGGCACCTAAAATATCGATTTTCAGCATGTTTTGGGCCTATATTTTGAAAATATTCTAGCACTAAGTAGGCATGTACAGATCACTTCTGGGACCCCAAAATATCGAATTTTTTGTTTTTTTTAACCTGAATTTGAGATATAAACGGGTACAGAAGATGCATGCACATATCGACTTTAGACACTTAAAATATCGATTTTTAGCATGTTTTAAGCCTATATTTTGAAAACATTCTAGCACTGAGTAGGCATGTACAGATCGCTTCCGGGACCCCAAAATATCGAATTTTCGGGTGTTTTGGGACTGAATTTGAGATATCGACTTTGGGCACCTAAAATATCGATTTTAAGCATGTTTTGGGCCTACATTTTGAAAATATTCTAGCATTGAGTATGCATGTACAGATCGCTTCTGGGACCCCAAAATATCGAATTTTCGGGTGTTTTGAGCCTTAATTTGAGATATAATCTGTTACAGAAAATGCATGCACATATTGACTTTGGGCACCTAAAATATCGATTTTCAGAATGTTTTGGGCCTATATTTTGAAAATATTCTAGCACTAAGTAAGCATGCACAGATCACTTCTGGGACCCCAAAATATCGAATTTTCGAGTTTTTTTAACCTGAATTTGAGATATAAACGGGTACAGAAGATGCATGCACATATCGACTTTGGACACTTAAAATATCGATTTTTAGCATGTTTTGAGCCTATATTTTGAAAACATTCTAGCACTAAGTAGGCATGTACAGATCGCTTCTGGGACCCAATAATATTGATTGTTCGGATGTTTTGAGGTTAAATTTGGGATATAAACGGGTGCAGAAGATGCATACACATATTGACTTTGGTCACCTATAATATCGATTTTCAGCATGTTTTGGACCTGTATTTTGAAAATACTCTAACACGGAGTAGGCAAGTACAGATTGCTTTTGGGACCCCAAAATATCGAATTTTCGGGTGTTTGGAGACTGAATTTAGGATATAAACGGGTACAGAAGATGCATCCACATATCGACTTTTAGGCAGCTAAAAGATCGATTTTCAGTATGTTTTGGGCCTGTATATTGATAATACTCTAACACGGTGTAGGCATGTACAGATCGCTTTTGGGAACCCAAAATATCGAATTTTTGGGTGTTTTGGGCCTGAATTTGAGGTACAACTTTGGGCACCTAAAATATCGATTTTTAGCATGTGTTGGGCCTATATTTTGAAAATATTCTAGCACTGAGTAGGCATGTACAGATCGCTTCTGGGACCCCAAAATATCGAATTTTCGGGTGTTTTGAGCCTGAATTTGAGATATAAACGTGTACAGAAGATGCATGCACATATCGACTTTGGACAAATAAAAATATAGATTTTTTGCCTATATTTTAGAAACATTCTACCACTGAGTAGGCAAGTGCAGATCGCTTCTGGGACCCCAAAATATCGAATTTTCGGGTGTTTGGAGCCTGAATTTGAGATATAAACGGGTACAGAAGATGCATCCACATATCGACTTTTGGTCACCTAAAATATAGATTTTGAGCATGTTTTGGGTCTGTATCTTGTAAACATTCTAACTATGAGTAGGCATGTACAGATAGCTTCTAGGACCCAAAAATACCGAATTTTCGGGTGTTTTCAGCCTGAATTTGAGATATAAACAGGTACAGAAGATGCATGCACATATCGACTTTGGACACTTAAAATATCGATTTTTAGCCTATATTTTGAAAACATTCTAGAACTGAGTAGGCATGTACAGATCGCTTCTGAGACTCAAAAATATCGAATTTTCGGTTGTTTTCAGCCTGCATTTGAGATATAAAAGGGTACAGAAGATGCATGCACATATCGACTTTTGGGCACCTAAAATATCTATTTAGAGCATGTTTTGGGTCTGTATCTAGAAAACATTCTAACTAGGAGTAGGCATGTACATATCGCTTATCGGACCCAAAAATACCGAATTTTCGGGAGTTTTGAGCCTGAATTGGGGATATAAACGGGTGCAGAAGAAGCATTCACATATTGACTTTGGGCAACTAAAATATCGATTTTCAGCATGTTTTGGGCCTGTATCTGAGTAGGCATGTACAGATCGCTTCTGGGACCCCAAAATATCGAATTTTCGGGTGTTTGGAGCCTGAATTTGAGATATAAACGGGTACAGAAGATGCATGCATATATCGACTTTGAACACTTAAATTATCAATTTTTAGCATGTTTTAAACCTATATTTTGAAAACATTCTAGCACTGAGTAGGCATGTACAGTTTGCTTCTGGGACCCATAAATATCGAATTTTCGGGTGTTTTGAGCGTGAATTTGAGATATAAACGGTTACAGAAAATGCATGCACATATTGACTTTGTGCACCTAAAATATCGATTTTCAGCATGTTTTCGGCCTGTATCTGAGTAGGCATGTACAGATCGCTTCTGGGACCCCAAAATATCAAATTTTCGTGTGTTTGGAGGCTGAATTTGAGATATAAACGGGTACAGAAGATGCATGCACATATCGACTTTTGGGCACCTAAAAGATCGATTTTCAGTATGTTTTGGGCCTGTATTTTGAAAATACTCTAACACGGAGTAGGCATGTACTGTGCGCTTCTGGGACCCCAAAATATCGAATTTTCGGGTGTTTTGGGCCTGAATTTGAGATATCGACTTTGGGCACCTAAAATATCGATTTTCAGCATGTTTTGGGCCTATATTTTGAAAATATTCTAACACTAAGTAGGCATGTACAGATCACTTCTGGGACCCCAAAATATCGAATTTTTTTTTTTTTTAACCTGAATTTGAGATATAAACGGGTACAGAAGATGCATGCACATATCGACTTTGGACACTTAAAATATCGATTTTTAGCATGTTTTGAGTCTATATTTTGAAAACATTCTAGCACTGAGTAGGCATGTACAGATCGCTTCTGGGACCCCAAAATATTGAATGTTCGGGTGTTTTGAGGTTGAATTTGGGATATAAACGGTTGCAGAAGATGCATACACATATTGACTTTGGTCATCTATAATATCGATTTTCAGCATGTTTTGGACCTGTATTTTGAAAATACTCTAACACAGAGTAGGCAAGTACAGATCGCTTCTGGGACCCCAAAATATCGAATTTTCGGGTGTTTGGAGCCTCAATTTAAGATATAAACGGATACCGAAGATGCATCCACATATCGACTTTTGGGCAGCTAAAAGATCGATTTTCAGTATGTTTTGGGCCTGTATATTGATAATACTCTAACACTGCGTAGGAAAGTACAGATCGCTTCTGGGACCCCAAAATATCGAATTTTAGGGTGTTTTGGGGCTGAATTTGAGATATCAACTTTGGGCACCTAAAATATCGATTATTAGCATGTTTTGGGCCTATATTTTGAAAATATTCTAGCTCTGATAGGGATGTACAGATCGTTTCTGGGACCCCAAAATATCGAATTTTCGGGTGTTTTGAGCCAGAATTTGAGATATAAACGTGTACAGAAGATGCATGCACATATCGACTTTTGAGCACCTAAAATATCGATTTCTAGCATAGGACCCAAAAATACCGAATTTTCGGGTGTTTAGAGCCTGAATTTGAAATATAAACGGGTACAGAAGATGCATGCACATATCAACTTTTGGGCACCTAAAATATCGATTTTGAGCATGTTTTGGATCTGTATCTTGAAAACATTCTAACTAGGAGTAGGCATATACAGATCGCTTCAAGGACCCAAAAATACCGAATTTTCGGGTGTTTTAAACCTGAATTTGAGATATAAACGGGTACAAAAGATGCATGCACATATTGACTTTGGGCACCTAAATGATCGATTTTCAGCATGTTTTGGGCCTATATTTTGAAAATATTCTAGCACTGAGTAGGCATGTACAGTTTGCTTCTGGGACCCCAAAATATCGAATTTTCGGGTGTTTTGAGCCTGAATTTGAGATATAAACGGTTACAGAAAAAGGAATGCACATATTGACTTTGTGCACCTAAAATATCGATTTTCAGCATGTTTTGGGCCTGTATCTGAGTAGGCATGTACAGATCGCTTCTGGGACCCCAAAATATCAAATTTTCGTGTGTTTGGAGGCTGAATTTGAGATATAAACGGGTACAGAAGATGCATGCACATATCGACTTTTGGGCACCTAAAAGATCGATTTTCAGTATGTTTTTGGCCTGTATCTTGAAAATACTCTAACACGGAGTAGGCATGTACTGTGTGCTTCTGGGACCCCAAAATATCGAATTTTCGGGTGTTTTGGGCCTGAATTTGAGATATCGACTTTGGGCACCTAAAATATCGATTTTTAGCATGTTTTGGGCCTATATTTTGAAAATATTCTAGCACTAAGTAGGCATGTACAGTTAACTTCTGGGACCCCAAAATATCGATTTTTGGGTGTTTTGAGCCTGAATTTGAGATATAAACGGGTACAGAAGATGCATGCACATATCGACTTTGGACACTTAAAATATCGATTTTTAGCTTGTTTTGAGACTATATTTTGAAAACATTCAAGCATTGAGTAGGCATGTACAGATCGCTTCTGGGAACCAAAAATATCGAATTTTCGGTTATTTTGAGGTTGAATTTGGGATATAAACGGGTACAGAAGATGCATATACATATTGACTTTCGTCACCTAAAATATCGATTTTCGGCATGTTATGGGCCTGTATTTTGAAAATACTCTAACACGGAGGAGGCAAGTGCAGATCGCTTCTAGGACCCCAAAATATCGAATTTTCGGGTGTTTGGAGCCTGAATTTGAGATATAAACGGGTACAGAAGATGAATCCACATATCGACTTTTGGGCACCTAAAATATCGATTTTGAGCATGTTTTGGGTCTGTATCTTGAAAACATTCTAACTAGGAGTAGGCATGTACAGATCGCTTCTATTACCCAAAAATACCGAATTTTCGGGTGTTTTAAGCCTGAATATGAGATATAAACGGGTACAGAAGATGCATGCACATATCGACTTTGGACACTAAAAATATCGATTTTTAGCCTATATTTTGAAAACATTCTAGCACTGAGTAGGCATGTACAGATCGCTTCTGGGACCCAAAAATATCGAATTTTCGGGTGTTTGGAGCCTGAATTTGAGATATAAACGGGTACAGAAGATGCATCAACATATCGACTTTTGGGCACATAAAAATTTCGATTTTGAGCATGTTTTGGGTCTGTATCTTGAAAACATTCTAACTAGGAGTAGGCATGTACAGATCGCTTCTAGGACCCAAAACACCGAATTTTCGGGTGTTTTGAGCCTGAATTTGAGATATAAACGGGTACAGTAGATGCATGCACATATCGACTTTGGACACTTAAAATATCGATTTTTTGTATGTTTTGAGCCTATATTTTGAAAAAATTCTAGCACTGAGTAGGCATGTACAGATCGCTCCTGGGACCCAAAACTATCGAATTTTCGGGTGTTTTGAGGTTGAATTTGGTATATAAACGGGTGAAGAAGATGCATACACATATTGACTTTGGGCACCTAAAATATCGATTTTCAGCATGTTTTGGGCCTGTTTCTGAGTAGGCATTTACAGATCGCTTCTAGGACCCCAAAATATCGAATTTTCGGGCGTTTGGAGCCTGAATTTGAGATATAAACGGGTACAGAAGATGCATGCACATATCGACTTTTGGGCACCTAAAATATCGATTTTCTGTATGTTTTGGACCTGTATTTAAAAAATACTCTAACACGGAGTAGGCATGTACAGTTCGCTTCTGGGACCCCAAAATATTGAGTTTTCGGGTGTTTTGGGCCTGAAATAGAGATATCAACTTTGGGCACCTAAAATTTCGATTTTTGCATGTTTTGGGCCTATATTTTGAAAATATTCTAGCACTAAGTAGGCATGTACAGATCACTTCTGGGACCCCAAAATATTGAATTTTCGGGTGTTTTGAGGTTGAATTTGGGATATAAACAGGTGCAGAAGATGTATACACATATCGACTTTTGGGCACCTAAAAGATCGATTTTCAGTATGTTTTCGGCCATTATATTGAAAATACTCTAACACGGAGTAGGCATGTACAGATCGCTTCTGGGCCCCCAAAATATCGAATTTTCGGGTGTTTTGGGCCTGAAATTGAGATATCAACTTTGGGCACCTAAAATATCGATTTGTAGCATGTTTTGGGCCTATATTTTGAAAATATTCTAGCACTGAGTACAGATCGCTTCTGGGACCCCAAAATATCGAATTTTCGGGTGTTTTGAGTCTGAATTTGACATATAAACGGGTATAGAAAATGCATGCACATATTGACTTTGGGCACCTAAAATATCGATTTTCAGCATGTTATGGGCCTGTATTTCGAAAATGCTCTAACACGGAGTAGGCATGTACAGATCGCATCTGGGACCCAAAAATATCGAATTTTCGGGTGTTTTGGGCCTGAATTTGAGATATCGACTTTGGGCACCTAAAATATCGATTTTGAGCATGTTTTGGGCCTACATTTTGAAAATAATCTAGCACTAAGTAGGCATGTACAGATCACTTCTGGGACCCCAAAATATCGAATTTTCGGGTGTTTTTAGCCTGAATTTGAGATATAAACGGGTACAGATGATGAATGCACATATCGACTTTGGACACTTAAAATATCGATTTTTAGCTTGTTTTGAGCCTATATTTTTTAAACATTCTAGCACTGAGTAGGCATGTACAGTTCGCTTCTGGGACCCAAAAATATCGAATTGTCGGGTGTTTTGAGGTTGAATTTGGGAAATAAACAGGTACAGAAGATACATGCACATATCGACTTTGGACACTTAAAATATTGATTTATAGCATGATTTAGGCCTATATTTTGATAATATTCTAGCACTGAGTAGGCATGTACAGATCACTTCTGGGACCCCAAAATATCGAATTTTCGGGTGTTTTGAGCCTGAATTTGAGATATAAACGGGTACAGAAGATACATGCACATATCGACTTTGGACACTTAAAATATTGATTTATAGCATGATTTGGGCCTATATTTTGATAATATTCTAGCACTAAGTAGGCATGTACAGATCACTTCTGGGACTTCAAAATATCGAATTTTCGGGTGTTTTGAGCCTGAATTTGAGATATAAACGGGTACAGAAGTTGCATGCACATATCGACTTTGGACACTTAAAATATCGATTTTCAGCATGTTTTTGGCCTTTTTCTGAGTAGGCATGTACAGATCGCTTATGGGACCCCAAAATATCGAATTTTCGGGTGTTTTGGGCCTGAATTTGAGATATCGACTTTGGGCACCTAATATATCGATTTTTAGCATGTTTTGGGCCTATATTTTGAAAATATTCTAGCACTGAGTAGGCATGTACAGATCGCTTCTGGGACCCCAAAATATCGAATTTTCGGGTGTTTTGAGCCTAAATTTGACATATAAACAGGCACACAAGATGCAAGCACATATCGACTTTTGGGAACCTAAAATATCGATTAGGAGCATGTTTTGGGTCTGTATATTGAAAACATTCTACCTAGGAGTAGGCATGTACAGATCGCTTCTGGGACCCCAAAATATCGAATTTTCGGGTGTTTGGAGACTGAATTTGAGATATAAACGGGTACAGAAGATGCATGCACATATCGACTTTTGGGCACCTAAAAGATCGATTTTCAATATGTTTTTGGCCTATATTTTGAAAATATTCTAGAACTAAGTAGGCATGTACAGATCAGTTCTGGGACCCCAAAATATCGAATTTTCGGGTGTTTTGAGCCTGAATTTGAGATATAAACGGGTACAGAAGATGCATGCACACATCGACTTTGGACACTTAAAATATCGATTTTTAGCATGTTTTGAGCCTATATTTTGAAAACATTCTAGCACTGAGTAAACATGTACAGATCGCTTCTGGGACCGAAAAATATCGATTTTTCGGGTGTTTTGAGGTTGAATTTGGGATATAAACGGGAGCAGAAGATGCATACACATATTGACTTTGGGCACCTAATATATCGATTTTTAGCATGTTTTGGGCCTATATTTTGAAAATATTCTAGCACTGAGTAGGCAAGTACAGATCGCATCTGAGACCCCAAAATATCGAATTTTCGGGTGTTTGGAGCCTGAATTTGAGATATAACCGGGTACAGAAGATGCATCCACATATCGACATTTGGGCACCTAAAAGTTTGATTTTCAGTATGTTTTGGGCCAGTATATTGAAAATACTCTAACACGGAGTAGGCATGTACAGATCGCTTCTGGGACCCCAAAATATCGAACTTTCGGGTGTTTTGGGCCTGAATTTGAGATATCGACTTTGGGCACCGAAAATATCGATTTTTAGCATGTTTTGGGCCTATATTTTGAAAATATTCTAGCACTGAGTAGGCATGTACAGATCGCTTCTGGGACCCCAAAATATCGAATTTTCGGGTGTTTGGAGCCTGAATTTGAAATATAAACGGGTACAGAAGATGCATGCACATATCAACTTTGGACACATAAAATATCGATTTTTAGCATGTTTTGAGCGTATATTTTGAAAACATTCTAGCACTGAGTAGGCATGTACAGATCGCTTCTAGGACCCAAAAATATCGAATTTTCGGGTGTTTGGAGCCTGAATTTGAGATATAAACGGGTACAGAAGATGCATCCACATATCGAATTTGGACACTTAAAATATCGATTTTCAGCATGTTTTGGGCCTATATTTTGAAAACATTCTAGCACTGGGTAGGCAAGTACAGATCGCTTCTGGGACCCCAAAATATCTAAATTTCGGGTGTTTGGAGCCTGAATTTGAGATATAAACGGGTATAGAAGATGTATCCACATATCGACTTTTGGGCACCTAAAATATCGATTTTTAGCATTCTTTGGGCCTATATTTTGAAAACATTCTGGCACTGAGTAGGCATGTACAGATCGCTTCTGGGACCCCAAAATATCGAATTTTCGGGTGTTTTGAGCCTGAATTTGAGATATAAACGGGTACAGAAGATGCATGCACATATCGACTTTGGACACTTAAAATATCGATTTTTAGCATGTTTTGAGCGTATATTTTGAAAACATTCTAGCACTGACTAGGCATGTACAGATCGCTTCTAGGACCCAAAAATATCGAATTTTCGGGTGTTTGGAGCCTGAATTTGAGATATAAACTGGTACAGATGATGCATCCACATATCGACTTTGGACACTTAAAATATCGATTTTCGGCATGTTTTTGGCCTATATTTTGAAAACATTCTAGCACTGCGTAGGCAAGTACAGATCGCTTCTGGGACCCCAAATTATCTAATTTTCGGGTGTTTGGAGCCTGAATTTGAGATATAAACGGGTATAAAAGAAGAATCCATATATCGACTTTTGGGCACCTAAAATATCGATTTTTAGCATTCTTTGGGCCTATATTTTGAAAACATTCTGGCACTGAGTAGGCATGTACAGATCGCTTCTGGGACCCCAAAATATCGAATTTTCACGTGTTTTGAGCCTGAATTTGAGATATAAACGGGTACAGAAGATGCATGCACATATCGACTTTGGACACTTAAAATATCGATTTTTAGCATGTTTTGAGCGTATATTTTGAAAACATTCTAGCACTGAGTAGGCATGTACAGATCGCTTCTAGGACCCAAAAATATCGAATTTTCGGGTGTTTGGAGCCTGAATTTGAGATATAAACGGGTACAGAAGATGCATCCACATATCGACTTTGGACACTTAAAATATCGATTTTCAGCATGTTTTGGGCCTATATTTTGAAAACAGTCTAGCACTGGGTAGGCATGTACAGATCGCTTCTGGGACCCCAAAATATCTAATTTTCGGGTGTTTGGAGCCTGAATTTGGGATATAAATGGGTGCAGAAGATTCATATACATATTGATTTGGGCACCTAAAATATCGATTTTCTGCATGTTTTGTGCCTGTATCAGAGTAAGCATGTACAGATCGCTTCTGGAACCCCAAACTATCGAATTTTCGGGTGTTTTGAGCCTGAATTTGAGATATAAACGGGTGCAGAAGATGCATTCACATATCGACTTTGGACACTTAAAATATCGATTTTTAGCATGTTTTGAGCCTATATTATGAAAACATTCTAGCACTGGGTAGGCAAGTACAGATCGCTTCTGGGACCCCAAAATATCTAATTTTCGGGTGTTTGGAGCCTGAATTTGAGATATAAACGGGTACAGAAGATGCATCCACATATCGACTTTGGACACTTAAAATATCGATTTTCAGCATGTTTTGGGCCTGTATCTGAGTAGGCATGTACAGATCGCTTATGGGACCCCAAAATATCGAATTTTCGGGTGTTTGGAGCCTGAATTTGCGATATAAACGGGTACAGAAGATGCATGCACATATCGACTTTTGGTCACCTAAAATATCGATTTTCTGTATGTTTTGGGCCTGTATTTTGAAAATATTCTAACATGGAGTAGGCATGTACAGATCGCATCTGGGACCCCAAAACATCGATTTTTCGGGTGTTTTGGGCCTGAATTTGAGATATCGACTTTGGGCACCTAATATATATTGATTTTTAGCATGTTTTGGGCCTATATTTTGAAAATATTCTAGCACTGAGTAGGCATGTACAGATCGCTTCTGGGACCCCAAAATATCGAATTTTCGGGTGTTTTGAGCCTAAATTTGACATATAAACAGGCACTGAAGATGCATGCACATATCGACTTTTGGTAACCTAAAATATCGATTATGAGCATGTTTTGGGTCTGTATATTGAAAACATTCTAACTAGGAGTAGGCATGTACAGATCGTTTCTAGGACCCAAAAATACCGAATTTTCGGGTGTTTTGAGCCTGAATTTGAGATATAAACGGGTACAGAAGATGCATGCACATATCGACTTTGGGCACCTAAAATATCGATTTTCAGCATGTTTTGTGCCTGTAGGCATGTACAGATCGCTTCTGAGACCCCAAATTATCGAATTTTCGGGTGTTTTGAGGTTGAATTTGCGATATAAACGAGTGCAGAAGATGCATACACATATTGACTTTGGGCACCTAAATTATCGATTTTCAGCATGTTTTGGGCCTGTAGTCATGTACATATCGCTTCTGGGACCCCCAAATATCGAATTTTCGGGTTTTTGGAGCCTGAATTTGAGATATAAACGGGTACAGAAGATGCATCCACATATCGACTTTTGGGCACCTAAAAGATAGATTTTCAGACTGTTTTGGGCCTGTATTTTGAAAATACTCTAACACGAGGTAGGCAAGTACAGATCGCTTCTGGGACCCCAAAATATCGAATTTTCGGGTGTTTGGAGCCTGAATTTGAGATATAAACGGGTACAGAAGATGCATCCACATATCGACATTTGGGCACCTAAAAGATCGATTTTCAGTATGTTTTGGGCCAGTATATTGAAAATACTCTAACACGGAGTAGGCATGTCCAGATCGCTTCTGGGACCCCAAAATATCGAATTTTCGGGTGTTTTGGGGGTGAATTTGAGATAACAACTTTGGGAACCTAAAATATCGATTTTTAGCATGTTTTGGGCCTATATTTTGAAAATATTCTAGCACTGATAGGGATGTACAGATCGCTTCTGGGATTCCAAAATATCGAATTTTCTGGTGTTTTGAGCCTGAATTTGAGATATAAACGGGTACAGAAGATGCATCCACATATCGACTTTTGGGCACCTAAAATATCGATTTTGAGCATGTTTTGGGTCTGTATCTTGAAAACATTCTAACTAGGAGTAGGCATGTACAGATCGCTTCTAGGACCCAAAAATATCGAATTTTCGGGTGTTTTGAGATTGAATTTGAGATATAAACGAGTGAAGAAGATGCATACACATATTGACTTTGGTCACTTAAAATATCCATTTCCAGTATGTTTTGGGCCTGTATCCGAGTAGGCATGTACATATCGCTTCTGGGACCCCCAAATATCGAATTTTCGGGTTTTTGGAGCCTGAATTTGAGATATAAACGGGTACAGAAGATGCATCCACATATCGACTTTTGGGCACCTAAAAGATAGATTTTCAGCCTGTTTTGGGCCTGTATTTTGAAAATACTCTAACACGAGGTAGGCAAGTACAGATCGCTTCTGGGACCCCAAAATATCGAATTTTCGGGTGTTTGGAGCCTGAATTTGAGATATAAACGGGTACAGAAGATGCATCCACATATCGACATTTGGGCACCTAAAAGATCGATTTTCAGTATGTTTTGGGCCAGTATATTGAAAATACTCTAACACGGAGTAGGCATGTCCAGATCGCTTCTGGGACCCCAAAATATCGAATTTTCGGGTGTTTTGGGGGTGAATTTGAGATAACAACTTTGGGAACCTAAAATATCGATTTTTAGCATGTTTTGGGCCTATATTTTGAAAATATTCTAGCACTGATAGGGATGTACAGATCGCTTCTGGGATTCCAAAATATCGAATTTTCTGGTGTTTTGAGCCTGAATTTGAGATATAAACGGGTACAGAAGATGCATCCACATATCGACTTTTGGGCACCTAAAATATCGATTTTGAGCATGTTTTGGGTCTGTATCTTGAAAACATTCTAACTAGGAGTAGGCATGTACAGATCGCTTCTAGGACCCAAAAATATCGAATTTTCGGGTGTTTTGAGATTGAATTTGAGATATAAACGAGTGAAGAAGATGCATACACATATTGACTTTGGTCACTTAAAATATCCATTTCCAGTATGTTTTGGGCCTGTATCCGAGTAGGCATGTACAGATTGCTTCTGGGACCCCAAAATATCGATTTTTTGGGGGGTTTGGAGCCTGAATTTGAGATATAAACGGATGCAGAAGATGCATACACATATTGACTTTGGGCACCTAAAATATCGATTTTCAGCATGTTTTGGGCCTGTATCTTGAAAACATTCTAACTAGGAGTAGGCATGTACAGATCGCTTCTAGGAACCAAAAATACCGAATTTTGGGGTGTTTTGAGCCTGAATTTGAGATATAAACGGGTACAGAAGATGCATGCACATATCGACTTTGGACACTTAAAATATCGATTTTCAGCATGTTTTGGGCCTGTATCTGAGTAGGCATGTACAGATCGCTTCTGGGATCCCAAAATATCGGATTTTCGGGTGTTTGGAGCCTGAATTTGAGATATAAACGGGTACAGAAGATGAATGCACATATTGACTTTTGGGCACCTAAAATATCGATTTTCTGTATGTTTTGGGCCTGTATTTTGAAAATACTCTAACAGGGAGTAGGCATGTACAGATCGCTTCTTGGACCCTAAAATATCGAATTTTCGGGTGTTTTGGGCCTGAATTTGAGATATCGACTTTGGGCACCGAAAATATCGATTTTTAGCATGTTTTGAGCGTATATTTTGAAAACATTCTAGAACTGAGTAGGCATGTACAGACCGCTTCTAGGACCCAAAAATATCGAATTTTTGGGTGTTTTGAGGTTGAATTTGGGATATAAACGGGTGCAGAAGATGCATGCACATATCGACTTTTGGGCACCCAAAATATCGAATTTGAGCATGTTTTCGGTCTGAATCTTGAAAACATTCTAACTAAGAGTAGGCATGTACAGATCGCTTCTAGGACCCAAAAATTCCGAATTTTCGGGTGTTTTGGGCCTGAATTTGAGATATAAACGGGAACAGAAGATGCATGCACATATCGACTTTGGACACTTAAAATATAGATTTTTAGCATGTTTTGAGCCTATATTTTGAAAACATTCTAGCACTGAGTAGGCATGTACAGATCGCTTCTGGGACCCAAATATATCGAATTTTCGGGTGTTTTGAGGTTGAATTTGAGATATAAACGAGTGCAGAAGATGCAGACACATATTGACTTTAGTCATCTAAAATATCGATTTTCAGCATGTTTTGGGCCTGTATCTGAGTAGGCATGTACAGATCGCTTCTGGGACCCCAAAATATCGATATTTCGGGTGTTTGGAGCCTGAATTTGAGATATAAACGGGTACAGAAGATGCATGCACATATCGACTTTAGGGCACCTAAAAGATCGATTTTCAGTATGTTTTGGGCCTGTATTTTGAAAATACTCTAACACGGAGTAGGCATGTACAGATCGCTTCTGGGACCCCCAAATATCGAATTTTCGGGTGATTTGGGCCTGAATTTGAGATATCGACTTTGGGCACTTAAAATATCGATTTTTAGCATGTTTTAGGCCTATATTTTGAAAATATTTTAGCACTGAGTAGGCATGTACAGATCGCTTCTGGGACCCCTAAATATCGAATTTTCGGGTGTTTTGATCCTGAATTTGAGATATAAACGGGTACAGAAGATGCATGCACATATCGACTTTTGGGCACCTAAAAGATCGATTTTCAGTATGTTTTGGGCCTGTATTTTGAAAATACTCTAACACGGAGTAGGCATGTACAGATCGCTTCTGGGACCCCCAAATATCGAATTTTCGGGTGATTTGGGCCTGAATTTGAGATATCGACTTTGGGCACTTAAAATATCGATTTTTAGCATGTTTTAGGCCTATATTTTGAAAATATTCTAGCACTGAGTAGGCATGTACAGATCGCTTCTGGGACCCAAAAATATCGAATTTTCGGGTGTTTTGAGGTTGAATTTGGGATATAAAAGGGTGCAGAAGATGCATACACATATTGACTTTGGTTACCTAAAATATCGATTTTCAGCATGTTTTGGGCCTGTATTTTGAAAATATTCTAGCACCGAGTAGGCATGTACAGATCGCTTCTGGGACCCCAAAATATCAATTTTTCGGGTGTTTTGAGAATGAATTTGAGATATAAACGGGTACAGAAGATGCATGCACATATCGACTTTTGGGCAGCTAAAATATCGATTTTTAGCATGTTTTGGGTCTGTATCTTGAAAACATTCTAACTAGGAGTAGGCATGTACAGATCGCTTCTAGGACCCAAAAATACCGAATTTTCAGGTGTTTTGGGCCTGAATTTGAGATATAAACGGGTACAGAAGATGCATGCACATATCGACTTTTGAGCACCTAAAATATCGATTTTCTGTATGTTTTGGGCCTGTATTTTGAAAATACTCTAACATGGAGTAGGCATGTACAGATCGCTTCTGGGACCCCAAAATATCGAATTTTCGGGTGTTTTGGGCCTGAATTTGAGATATCTACTTTGGGCACCGAAAATATCGATTTTTAGCATGTTTTAAGCGTATATTTTGAAAACATTCTAGCACTGAGTAGGCATGTACAGATCGCTTCTAGGACCCAAAAATATCGAATTTTCGGGTGTTTTGAGGTTGAATTTGGGATATAAATGGGTGCAGAAGATGCATACACATATTGACTTTGGGCACCTAAAATATCAATTTTCAGCATGTATTGTGCCTGTATCTGAGTAGGCATGTACAAATCGCTTCTGGGACCCCAAAATATCGATTTTTCGGGTGTTTTGAGCCTGAATTTGAGATATAAACGGGTACAGAAGATGCATGCACATATCGACTTTGGACACTAAAAATATCGATTTTTAGCATGTTTTGAGCCTATATTTTGAAAATATTCTAGCACTAAGTAGGCATGTACAGATCACTTCTGGGACCCCAAAATATCGAATTTTCGGGTGTTTTGAGGTTGAATTTGGGATATAAACAGGTGCAGAAGATGCATACACATATCGACTTTTAGGCACCTAAAAGATCGATTTTCAGTATGTTTTGGGCCTGTATATTGAAAATACTCTAACACGGAGTAGACATGTACAGATTGCTTCTGGGACCCCAAAATATCGAATTTTCGGGTGTTTTGGGCCTGAATTTGATATATCAACTTTGGGCACCTAAAATATCGTATTTGAGCATGTTTTGGGCCTATATTTTGAAAATATTCTAGCACTGACTACAGATCTCTTCTGGGACCCCAAAATATCGAATTTTCGGGTGTTTTGAGCCTGAATTTGACATAAAAACGGGTACAGAAAATGCATGCACATATTGACTTTGGTTACCTAAAATATCGATTTTCAGCATGTTTTGGGCCTGTATTTTGAAAATATTCTAGCACCGAGTAGGCATGTACAGATCGCTTCTGGGACCCCAAAATATCAATTTTTCGGGTGTTTTGAGAATGAATTTGAGATATAAACGGGTACAGAAGATGCATGCACATATCGACTTTTGGGCAGCTAAAATATCGATTTTTAGCATGTTTTGGGTCTGTATCTTGAAAACATTCTAACTAGGAGTAGGCATGTACAGATCGCTTCTAGGACCCAAAAATACCGAATTTTCAGGTGTTTTGGGCCTGAATTTGAGATATAAACGGGTACAGAAGATGCATGCACATATCGACTTTTGAGCACCTAAAATATCGATTTTCTGTATGTTTTGGGCCTGTATTTTGAAAATACTCTAACATGGAGTAGGCATGTACAGATCGCTTCTGGGACCCCAAAATATCGAATTTTCGGGTGTTTTGGGCCTGAATTTGAGATATCTACTTTGGGCACCGAAAATATCGATTTTTAGCATGTTTTAAGCGTATATTTTGAAAACATTCTAGCACTGAGTAGGCATGTACAGATCGCTTCTAGGACCCAAAAATATCGAATTTTCGGGTGTTTTGAGGTTGAATTTGGGATATAAATGGGTGCAGAAGATGCATACACATATTGACTTTGGGCACCTAAAATATCAATTTTCAGCATGTATTGTGCCTGTATCTGAGTAGGCATGTACAAATCGCTTCTGGGACCCCAAAATATCGATTTTTCGGGTGTTTTGAGCCTGAATTTGAGATATAAACGGGTACAGAAGATGCATGCACATATCGACTTTGGACACTAAAAATATCGATTTTTAGCATGTTTTGAGCCTATATTTTGAAAATATTCTAGCACTAAGTAGGCATGTACAGATCACTTCTGGGACCCCAAAATATCGAATTTTCGGGTGTTTTGAGGTTGAATTTGGGATATAAACAGGTGCAGAAGATGCATACACATATCGACTTTTAGGCACCTAAAAGATCGATTTTCAGTATGTTTTGGGCCTGTATATTGAAAATACTCTAACACGGAGTAGACATGTACAGATTGCTTCTGGGACCCCAAAATATCGAATTTTCGGGTGTTTTGGGCCTGAATTTGATATATCAACTTTGGGCACCTAAAATATCGTATTTGAGCATGTTTTGGGCCTATATTTTGAAAATATTCTAGCACTGACTACAGATCTCTTCTGGGACCCCAAAATATCGAATTTTCGGGTGTTTTGAGCCTGAATTTGACATAAAAACGGGTACAGAAAATGCATGCACATATTGACTTTGGGCACCTAAAATATCGATTTTCATCATGTTTTGGGCCTGTATTTTGAAAATACTCTAACACGGAGTAGGCATGTACAGATAGCTTCTGGGACCCAAAAATATCGAATTTTCGGGAGTTTTGAGCCTGAATTTCAGATATAAACAGGTACTGAAGATGCATGCAGATATCGACTTTTGGGCACCTAATATATCGATTTTGAGCATGTTTTGGGTCTGTATCTTGAAAACATTCTAACTAAGAGTAGGCATGTACAGATCGCTTCTAGGACCCAAAAATTCCGAATTTTCGGGTGTTTTGGGCCTGAATTTGAGATATAAACGGGAACAAAAGATGCATGCACATATCGACTTTGGACACTTAAAATATCGATTTTTAGCATGTTTTGAGCCTATATTTTGAAAACATTCTAGCACTGCGTAGGCATGTACAGATCGCTTCTAGGACCCAAAAATATCGAATTTTCGGGTCTTTTGAGGTTGAATTTGAGATATAAACGAGTGCAGAAGATGCATACACATATTGACTTTGGTCATCTAAAATATCGATTTTCAGCATGTTTTGGGCCTGTATCTGAGTAGGCATGTACATATCGCTTCTGGGACCCCAAAATATCGATATTTCCGGTGTTTGCAGCCTGAATTTGAGATATAAACGGGTACAGAAGATGCATGCACATATCGACTTTTGGGCACCTAAAATATCGATTTTCAGTATGTTTTGGGCCTGTATTTTGAAAATAATTTAGCACTAAGTAGGCATGTACAGATCACTACTGGGACCCCAAAATATCGAATTTTCGGGTGTTTGGAGCCTGAATTTGAGATATAAACGGGTACAGAAGATGCATCCACATATCGACATTTGGGCACCTAAAAGATCGATTTTCAGTATGTTTTGGGCCAGTATATTGAAAATACTCTAACACGGAGTAGGCATGTCCAGATCGCTTCTGGGACCCCAAAATATCGAATTTTCGGGTGTTTTGGGGGTGAATTTGAGATAACAACTTTGGGAACCTAAAATATCGATTTTTAGCATGTTTTGGGCCTATATTTTGAAAATATTCTAGCACTGATAGGGATGTACAGATCGCTTCTGGGATTCCAAAATATCGAATTTCCTGGTGTTTTGAGCCTGAATTTGAGATATAAACGGGTACAGAAGATGCATCCACATATCGACTTTTGGGCACCTAAAATATCGATTTTGAGCATGTTTTGGGTCTGTATCTTGAAAACATTCTAACTAGGAGTAGGCATGTACAGATCGCTTCTAGGACCCAAAAATATCGAATTTTCGGGTGTTTTGAGATTGAATTTGAGATATAAACGAGTGAAGAAGATGCATACACATATTGACTTTGGTCACTTAAAATATCCATTTCCAGTATGTTTTGGGCCTGTATCCGAGTAGGCATGTACAGATTGCTTCTGGGACCCCAAAATATCGATTTTTTGGGGGGTTTGGAGCCTGAATTTGAGATATAAACGGATGCAGAAGATGCATACACATATTGACTTTGGGCACCTAAAATATCGATTTTCAGCATGTTTTGGGCCTGTATCTCAGTAGGCATGTACAGATCGCTTCTAGGACCCCAAAATATCGAATTTTCGGGTGTTTTGAAGTTGAATTTGGGATATAAAAGGGTGCAGAAGATGCATACACATATTGACTTTGGTCACCTAAAATATCGATTTTCAGCATGTTTTGGGACTGTATTTTGAAAATATTCTAGCACCGAGTAGGCATGTACAGATCGCTTCTTGGACCCCAAAATATCGATTTTTCGGGTGTTTTGAGACTGAATTTGAGATATAAACGGATACAGAAGATTCATGCACATATCGACTTTTGGGCACCTAAAATATCGATTTTTAGCATGTTTTGGGTCTGTATATTGAAAACATTCTAACTAGGAGTAGGCATGTACAGATCGCTTCTAGGAACCAAAAATACCGAATTTTGGGGTGTTTTGAGCCTGAATTTGAGATATAAACGGGTACAGAAGATGCATGCACATATCGACTTTGGACACTTAAAATATCGATTTTCAGCATGTTTTGGGCCTGTATCTGAGTAAGCATGTACAGATCTCTTCTGGGATCCCAAAATATCGGATTTTCGGGTGTTTGGAGCCTGAATTTGAGATATAAACGGGTACAGAAGATGAATGCACATATTGACTTTTGGGCACCTAAAATATCGATTTTCTGTATGTTTTGGGCCTGTATTTTGAAAATACTCTAACAGGGAGTAGGCATGTACAGATCGCTTCTTGGACCCTAAAATATCGAATTTTCGGGTGTTTTGGGCCTGAATTTGAGATATCGACTTTGGGCACCGAAAATATCGATTTTTAGCATGTTTTGAGCGTATATTTTGAAAACATTCTAGAACTGAGTAGGCATGTACAGACCGCTTCTAGGACCCAAAAATATCGAATTTTTGGGTGTTTTGAGGTTGAATTTGGGATATAAACGGGTGCAGAAGATGCATGCACATATCGACTTTTGGGCACCCAAAATATCGAATTTGAGCATGTTTTCGGTCTGAATCTTGAAAACATTCTAACTAAGAGTAGGCATGTACAGATCGCTTCTAGGACCCAAAAATTCCGAATTTTCGGGTGTTTTGGGCCTGAATTTGAGATATAAACGGGAACAGAAGATGCATGCACATATCGACTTTGGACACTTAAAATATATATTTTTAGCATGTTTTGAGCCTATATTTTGAAAACATTCTAGCACTGAGTAGGCATGTACAGATCGCTTCTGGGACCCAAATATATCGAATTTTCGGGTGTTTTGAGGTTGAATTTGAGATATAAACGAGTGCAGAAGATGCAGACACATATTGACTTTAGTCATCTAAAATATCGATTTTCAGCATGTTTTGGGCCTGTATCTGAGTAGGCATGTACAGATCGCTTCTGGGACCCCAAAATATCGATATTTCGGGTATTTGGAGCCTGAATTTGAGATATAAACGGGTACAGAAGATGCATGCACATATCGACTTTTGGGCACCTAAAAGATCGATTTTCAGTATGTTTTGGGCCTGTATTTTGAAAATACTCTAACACGGAGTAGGCATGTACAGATCGCTTCTGGGACCCCCAAATATCGAATTTTCGGGTGATTTGGGCCTGAATTTGAGATATCGACTTTGGGCACTTAAAATATCGATTTTTAGCATGTTTTAGGCCTATATTTTGGAAATATTCTAGCACTAAGTAGGCATGTACAGATCACTTCTGGGACCCCAAAATATCGAATTTTCGGGTGTTTTGAGGTTGAATTTGGGATATAAACAGGTGCAGAAGATGCATACACATATCGACTTTTAGGCACCTAAAAGATCGATTTTCAGTATGTTTTGAGCCTATATTTTGAAAATACTCTAACACTTAGTAGGCAAGTACAGATCGCTTCTGGGACCCCAAAATATCGAATTTTCGGGTGTTTGGAGCCTGAATTTGAGATATAAACGGGTGCAGAAGATGCATCCACATATCGACTTTTGGGCATCTAAGAGATCGATTTTCAGTATGTTATGGGCCTGTATATTAAAAATACTCTAACAAGGATTAGGCATGACAGATCGCTTCTAGGACCCAAAAATATCGAATTTTCGGGTGTTTTGGGCCTGAATTTGAGATATCGACTTTGGGCACCAAAAATATCGATTTTTAGCATGTTTTAGGCCTATATTTTAAAAATATTCTAACACTGAGTAGGCATGTACAGATAGCTTCTGGGACCCCAAAATATCGAATTTTCGGGTGTTTTGAGCCTGAATTTGAGATATAAACGTGTACAGAAGATGGATGCACATATCGACTTTTGGGCACCTAAAATATCGATTTTGAGCATGTTTTGGGTCTGTATCTTGAAAACATTCTAACTAGGAGTAGGCATGACAGATCGCTTCTAGGACCCAAAAATATCGAATTTTCGGGTGTTTTGAGCCTGAATTTGAGATGTAAACGGGTACAGAAGATACATCCACATATCGACTTTGGACACTTAAAATATCGATTTTTAGCATGTTATGAGCCTATATTTTGAAAACATTCTAGCACTAAGTAGGCATGTACAGATCGCTTCTGGGACCCACAAATTTCGAATTTTCGGGTGTTTTGAGGTTGAATTTGGGATATAAACGGGTGCAGAAGATGCATACACATATTGACTTTGGATACCTAAAATATCGATTTCCATTATGTTTTGGGCCTGTATTTTGAAAATACTCTAACACGGAGTAGGCATGTACAGTTCGCTTCTCGGACCCCAAAATATCGAATTTTCAGGTGTTTTGGGCCTGAATTTCAGATATCGACTTTGGGCACCTAAAATATTGATTTATAGCATGTTTTGAGCCTAAATTTTGATATTATTCTATCACTAAGTAGGCATTTACAGATCACTTCTGGGACCCCAAAATATCGAATTTTCGGGTGTTTTGAGCCTGAATTTGAGATATAAATGGGTACAGAATATGCATGCACATATCGACTTTGGACACTTAAAATATCGATTTTCAGCATATTTTGGGCCTGTATTTTGAAAATACTCTAACATGGAGTAGGCATGTACAGATCGCTTCTGGGACCCCAAAATATCGAATTTTCGGGTGTTTTGGGCTTGAATTTGAGATATCGACTTTGGGCACCTAATATATCGATTTTTAGCATGTTTTGGGCCTATATTTTGAAAATATTCTAGCACTGAGTAGGCATGAACAGATCGCTTCTGTGACCCCAAAATATCGAATTTTCGGGTGTTTTGAGCCTAAATTTGACATATAAACAGGCACTGAAGATGCATGCACATATCGACTTTTGGGAACCTAAAATATCGATTATGAGCATGTTTTGGTTCTGTATTTTGAAAACATTCTAACTAGGAGTAGGCATGTACAGATCGCTTCTAGGACCCAAAAATACCGAATTTTCGGGTGTTTTGAGCCTGAATTTGAGATATAAACGGGTACAGAAGATGCATGCACATATCGACTTTGGGCACCTAAAATATCGATTTTAGCATGTTTTGGGCCTGTAGGCATGTACAGATCGCTTCTGGGACCCCAAAATATCGAATTTTCGGGTGTTTTGAGGTTGAATTTGAGATATAAACGAATGCAGAACATGCATACACATATTGACTTTGGGCACCTAAATTATCGATTTTCAGCATGTTTTGGGCCTGTAGGCATGTACAGATCGCTTCTGGGACCCCCAAATATCGAATTTTCGGGTGTTTGGAGCCTGAATTAGAGATATAAACGGGTACAGAAGATGCATGCACATATCGACTTTTGGGCACCTAAAAGATCGATTTTCAATATGTTTTGGGCCTATATTTTGAAAATATTCTAGAACTAAGTAGGCATGTACAGATCACTTCTGGGACCCCAAAATATCGAATTTTCGGGTGTTTTGAGCCTGAATTTGAGATATAAACGGGTACAGAAGATGCATGCACACATCGACTTTGGACACTTAAAATATCGATTTTTAGCATGTTTTGAGCCTATATTTTGAAAACATTCTAGCACTGAGTAGTCATGTACAGATCGCTTCTGGGACCGAAAAATATCGAATTTTCAGGTGTTTTGAGGTTTAATTTGGGATATAAACGCGAGCAGAAGATGCATACACATATTGACTTTGTCACTTAAAATATCGATTTTTAGCCTGTTTTGGGCCTGTATTTTGAAAATACTCTAACACGAGGTATGCAAGTACAGATCGCTTCTGGGACCCCAAAATATCGAATTTTCGGGTGTTTGGAGCCTGAATTTGAGATATAAACGGGTACAGAAGATGCATCCACATATCGACATTTGGGCACCTAAAAGATCGATTTTCAGTATGGTTTGGGCCAGTATATTGAAAATACTCTAACACGGAGTAGGCATGTACAGATCGCTTCTGGGACACCAAAATATCGAATTTTCAGGTGTTTTTGGCCTGAATTTGAGATATCGACTTTTTAGTGATTCCTGTAGTGCCTTGCAGGCCTTGTGCAATTTTAACTCTACCCATCCCCTGGTGTTGGCCATTCTTGAGTGGCTTGTCCTCCTGGGTCGTCGTGGCCGCAAAGTAACTTTTTGTTGGGTCCCGGCCCATGTGGGTGTTGATGGGAATGAGCGGGCTGACGCCCTGGCTAGGGCTGTGGTCTCCAATTCCCGGCCTCCTGCCAGGCATCATCCTGTTCCTGCAGTGGACCTTCGACCCTACATAGATGCTACCGTTCGTTCCTGCTGGCAGGACAGATGGGACGCCGTCGGGGCTAACAAGCTCCGCGACATCCGCCAGCGTCTTGGTTTGTGGAGCTACAGTGGCCTGTCCCGCCTGTGAGAGACAGCTCTTGTCCGTCTCCGCATTGGCCACACATTATTGACTCATGGCTTTTTAATGGAGAGGGCTCACCCTCCCTACTGTGATGATTGTCTTGTCCCTTTGACAGTACGGCATCTAATTGTCAAGTGTCCCAGCCTTGGGGACCTTCGTCGTAGGCACCTCTCCGAGTACCGGAAGGGTGACGGTTCTTACAGTCTCTCCCAGGTGCTCGGGGAGGAGGCTTGTAGTGTGGGAGGGAACACCCTCTCCTATGTGGAGGAGGCAGGCCTCCTCCAAAAGTTGTGAATTATTTTATATTTATGGCTTTTTAGATAGTTAAACGTTTTCTTATCTTTTATATATTTTACTTGAATTAGTCAGGTTTTTTAGTATAAATGTGCCTTTTAGTTTGTATGTTCTTTTATTCATGCTGCCTATCCCTTTCGAGGTGGAGAAGTCTGTTTAGTTTGTGTAAATATTTTATTAATGATGTAGATGACTACTTTGTATTGGGCGGTATATGACCATAGCTGTTGCGCCGCCAAATGCCTCATGGCATTTCTAAATCAATCAATCATTAAGTGTCCAAAGTCGATATGTCCATGCATCTTCTGTACCCGTTTATATCTCAAATTCAGGCTCAAAACACCCCAAAATTCGGTATTTTTGGGTCCTAGAAGCGATCTGTACAAGCCTACTCCTAGTTAGAATGTTTTCAAGATACAGACCCAAAACATGCTTAAAAATCGATATTTTAGGTGCCCATAAGTCGATATGTTCATGAATCTACAGTACCTGTTTTTATCTCAATTTCAGGCTCAAAACACCCGAAAATTCGATATTTTTGGTTCACAGAAGCGATTTGTACATGCCTACTCCGTGTTAAAGTACTTTCAAAATACAGGCCCAAAACATGCTGAAAATCGATATTATAGGTGCCCAAAGTCGATATGTGCATGCAACTTCTGTACCCGTTTATATCTAAAATTCAGGCTCAAAACACCCGAAAATTTGATATTTTGGGGTTGCAGAAGCGATCTGTACATGCCTACTCAGTGCTAGAATATTTTCAAAATATAGGCCCAAACATGCTAAAAATCGATATTATAGGTGCCCAAAGTCGATATTACAAATTCAGGCCCAAAACACCCGAAAATTTGATATTTTGGGGTCCCAGAAGTGATCTGTACATGCCTACTCCGTGTTAGAGTATTTTCAATATACAGGCCCAAAACATGCTGAAAATCGATATTTTAGGTGACCAAAGTCAATATGTGTACACATCTTGTGCACCCGTTTATATCTCAAATTCAACCTCAAAACACCCGAAAATTCGATATTTTGGGGTCCCAGAAGCGATCTGTACTTGCCGACTCCGAGTTAGAGTATTTTCAAAATACAGGCCCAAAACCTGCTAAAGATCGATATTTTAAGTGTCCAAAGTCGATATGTGCATGCATCTTCTGTACCCGTTTATATCTCAAATTCAGGCTCCAAACACCCGAAAATTCGGTATTTAAGGGTCCTAGAAGCGATCTGTACATGCCTACCCCTAGATAGAATGTTTTCAAGATACAGACCCAAAACATGCTCAAAATCGATACTTTAGGTGCCCAAAAGTCAATATGTGCATGCATCTTCAGTACCTGTTTATATCTCAATTTCAGGCCCAAAACACCCGAAAATTTGATATTTTTGGGTCCCAGAAGCGATCTGTGCATGCCTACTCCGTGTTAGAGTATTTTCAAAATACAGGCCCAAAACATGCTTAAAATCGATATTTTAGGTGCCCAAAGTCAATATGTGCATGCATTTTCTGTACCCGTTTATATCTCAAATTCAGGCTCAAAACACCCGAAAATTCGATATTTTGGGGTCCCAGAAGCGATCTGTACATGCCTACTCCGTGTTAGAGTATTTTCAAAATACAGGCCCAAAACATACAGAAAATCTATATTTTAGGTGCCCAAAAGTCGATATGTGCATGCATCTTCTGTACCCTTTTATATCTCAAATTCAGGATCTAAGCACCCGAAAATTCGATACTTTGGGGTCCCAGAAGCGATCTGTACATGCCTACTCAGATACAGGCCCAAAACATGATGAAAATCGATATTTTAGGTGCCCAAAGTCAATATGTGTATGCATCTTCTACACGCGTTTATATCTCAAATTCAACCTCAAACACCCGAAAATTCGATATTTTTGGGTCCCAGAAGCGATCTGTACATGCCTACTCAAGGCTAAAATGTTTTCAAATTATAGGCTCAAAACATGCTAAAAATCGATATTTTAAGTGTCCAAAGTCGATATGTGCATGCATCTTCTGTACCCGTTTATATCTTAAATTCTGGTTCAAAACACCCCAAAATTCGGTATTTTTGGGTCCTAGAAGCGATCTGTACATGCCTACTCCTAGTTAGAATGTTTTCAATATACAGACCCAAAACATGCTTAAAAATTGATATTTTAGGTGCCCAAAAGTCGATATGTGCATGAATCTTCAGTACCTGTTTTTATCTCAAATTCAGGCTCAAAACACCCGAAAATTCGATATTTTTTGTTCACAGAAGCGATCTGTACATGCCTACTCCATGTTAGAGTACTTTCAAAATACAGGCCCCAAACATGCTGAAAATCGATATTATAGGTGCCCAAAGTCGATATGTGCATGCAACTTCTGTACCCGTTTATATCTAAAATTCAGGCTCAAAACACCTGAAAATTTGATATTTTGGGGTCCCAGAAGTGTTCTGTACATGCCTACTCCGTGTTAGAGTATTTTCAAAATATAGGCCCAAAACATGCTAAAAATCTATATTTTAGGTGCTCAAAGTCGATATCTCAAATTCAGGCCCAAAACACCCGAAAATTCGATATTTTGGGGTCCCAGTAGCGATCTGTACATGCCTACTCCGTTTTAGAGTATTTTCAAAATACAGGCCCAAAACATACTGAAAATCGATATTTTAGGTGCCCAAAAGTCGATATGTGCATGCATCTTCTGTACCCGTTTATATCTCAAATTCAGGCTCCAAACACCCGAAAATTCGATACTTTGGGGTCCCAGAAGCGATCTGTACTTGCCTACTCCGTGTTAGAGTATTTTCAAAATACAGGCCAAAAACATGCTGAAAATCGATTTTTTAGGTGACCAAAGTCAATATGTGTATGCATCTTCTGCACACGTTTATATCCCAAATTCAACCTTAAAACACCCGAAAATTCGATATTTTTGGGTCCCAGAAGCGATCTGTACATGCCTACGCAGTGCTAGAATGTTTTCAAAATATAGGCCCAAAACATGCTAAAAATCGATATTTTAGGTGACCAAAGTCGATATATCAAATTCAGGCCCAAAACACCCGAAAATTCGATATTTTGGGGTCCGAAAAGCGATCTGTACATGCCTACTCTGTGTTAGAGTATTTTCAAAATACAGGCCCAAAACATACAGAAAATCGATATTTTAGGTGCCAAAAAGTCGATATGTGCATGGATATTCTATACCCGTTTATATTTCAAATTCAGGCTCCAAACACCCGAAAATTTGATATTTTGGGGACCCAGAAGCGATCTGTACATGGCTACTCAGATACAGGCCCAAAACATGCTGAAAATCGATATTTTAGGTGCCCAAAGTTAATATGTCTATGCATCTTCTGTACCCGTATATATCTAAAATTCAGGCTCAAAACACCCAAAAATTCGATATTTTGGGGTCCCTGAAGCGATCTGTACATGCCTACTCCGTGTTAGAGTATTTTCAAAATACAGGCCCAAAACATGCGGAAAATCGATATTTTAGGTGACCAAAGTCAATATGTGTATACATCTTCTGCACCCGTTTATATCCCAAATTAAACCTCAAAACATCTGAATATTCGATATTTTTGGGACACAGAAGCGATCTGTACATGCCTACTCAGTGCTAGAATGTTTTCAAAGTATAGGCTCAAAAATATGCTAAAAATCGATATTTTAAGTGTCCAAAGTCGATATGTGTATACATCTTCTGTAAACGATTATATCTCAAATTCAGGCTCAAAACACCCGAAAATTCGATATTTTTGGGTCCCAGAAGCGATCTGTACATGCCTACTCAGATTCAGGCTCAAAACATGCTGGAAATCGATATTTTAGGTGCCCAAAGTCAATATGTGTATGCATTTTCTGCACTCGTTTATATCATAAATTCGACCTCAAAACACACGAAAATTCGATATTTTTGGGTCCCAGAAGCGATCTGTACATGCCTACTCAGTGCTAGAATGTTTTCAAAATAATGGCTCAATACATGCTAAAAATCGATATTTTAAGTGTCCAAAGTCGATATATGCATGCATCTGCTGTACCCGTTTATATCTCAAATTCAGGCTCAAAACACCCCAAAAATCGGTATTTTTGGGTCCTAGAAGCGATATGTACATGCCTACTCCTAGTTAGAATGTTTTCAAGATACAGACCGAAAACATGCTCAAAATCGATATTTTAGGTGCCCAAAAGACGATATGTGCATGCATCTTCAGTACCTGTTTATATCTCAAATTCAGTCTCAAAACACCCGAAAATTCGATATTTTTAGGTCCCAGAAGCGATCTGTACATGCCTACTCCGTGTTAGAGTATTTTCAAAATACAGGACTAAAACATGCTGAAAATCGATATTTTAGGTGCCCAAAGTCAATATGTGCATGCATTTTCTGTAACCGTTTATATCTCAAATTCTGGCTCAAAACAACCGAAATTCGATATTTTGGGGTCCCAGAAGCGATCTGTACATGCCTACTCAGTGCTAGAATATTTTAAAAATATAATCCCAAAACATGCTAAAAATCGATATTTTAGGTGCCCATAGTTGATATCTCAAATTCTGGCCCAAAATACCCGAAAATTCGATATTTTGGGGTCTCAGAAGCGATCTGTACATGCCTACTCCGTGCTAGAATCTTTTCAAAATATAGGCTCAAAACATGCTAAAAATCGATATTTTAAGTGTCCAAAGTCGATATGTGCATGAATCTTCTGTACCCGTTTATATCTCAAATTCAGGTTAAAAACACCCAAAAATTTGGTATTTTTGGGTCCCAGAAGCGATCTGTACATGCCTACTCCTAGACAGAATGTTTTCAAGAAACAGACCCAAAACATGCTCAAAATTGATATTTTAGGTGCCCAAAAGTCGATATATGCGTGCATCTTCTGTACCCGTTTATATCTCAAATTTAGGCTCCTAACACCCGAAAATTCGATATTTTGGGGTCCCAGAAGCAATCTGTACATGCCTACTCAGTGCTAGAATATTTTCAAAATATAGGCCCAAAACATGCTAAAAATCGATATTTTAGGTGCCCAAAGTCGATATGTGCATGCATCTTCTGTACCCGTTTATATATCAAATTCAGGCTCAAAACACCCAAAAATTCGGTATTTTTGGGTCCTAGAAACGATCTGTACATGCCTACTCCTAGTTAGAATGTTTGCAAGATAGAGACCAAAAACATGCTCAAAATCGATAATTTAGGTGCCCAAAAATCAATATGTACATGCATCTTCAGTACCTGTTTATATCTCAAATTCCGGCTCCAAACACCCGAAAATTCGATATTTTGGGGTTCCAGAAGCGATCTGTACATGCCTACCTAGTGCTAGAATATTTTCAAAATACAGGCCCAAAACATGCTGAAAATCGATATTTTAAGTGTCCAAAGTCGATATATGCATGCATCTGCTGTACCCGTTTATATCTCAAATTCAGGCTCAAAACACCCCAAAAATCGGTATTTTTGGGTCCTAGAAGCGATATGTACATGCCTACTCCTAGTTAGAATGTTTGCAAGATAGAGACCAAAAACATGCTCAAAATCGATAATTTAGGTGCCCAAAAATCAATATGTACATGCATCTTCAGTACCTGTTTATATCTCAAATTCCGGCTCCAAACACCCGAAAATTCGATATTTTGGGGTTCCAGAAGCGATCTGTACATGCCTACCTAGTGCTAGAATATTTTCAAAATACAGGCCCAAAACATGCTGAAAATCGATATTTTAAGTGTCCAAAGTCGATATATGCATGCATCTGCTGTACCCGTTTATATCTCAAATTCAGGCTCAAAACACCCCAAAAATCGGTATTTTTGGGTCCTAGAAGCGATATGTACATGCCTACTCCTAGTTAGAATGTTTTCAAGATACAGACCGAAAACATGCTCAAAATCGATATTTTAGGTGCCCAAAAGACGATATGTGCATGCATCTTCAGTACCTGTTTATATCTCAAATTCAGTCTCAAAACACCCGAAAATTCGATATTTTTAGGTCCCAGAAGCGATCTGTACATGCCTACTCCGTGTTAGAGTATTTTCAAAATACAGGACCAAAACATGCTGAAAATCGATATTTTAGGTGCCCAAAGTCAATATGTGCATGCATTTTCTGTAACCGTTTATATCTCAAATTCTGGCTCAAAACAACCGAAATTCGATATTTTGGGGTTCCAGAAGCGATCTGTACATGCCTACCTAGTGCTAGAATATTTTCAAAATACAGGCCCAAAACATGCTGAAAATCGATATTTTTGGAGCCCAAAGTCAATATTTGTATGCATCTTTTGCACTCGTTTATATCTCAAATTCAACCTCAAAACACCCAAAAATTCGATGTTTTTGGGTCCCAGAAGCGATCTGTACTCAGTGCTAGAATGTTTTCAAAGTATAGGCCCAAAACATGCTAAAAATCGATATTTTAGGTGCCCAAAGTCGATATCTCAAATTCAGGCTCAACACACCCGAAAATTCGATATTTTTGGGTCCCAGAAGCGATCTGTACTTGCGTACTCCGTGATAGAGTATTTTCAAAATATAGGCCCAAAACATGCTAAAAATCGGTATTTTAGGTGCCCAAAGTCGATATGTGCATGCATTTTCTGTAACTGTTTATATCTCAATTTCAGGCTCAAAACAACCGAAATTCGATATTTTGGGGTCCCAGAAGCGATCTGTACATGCCTACTCAGTGCTAGAATATTTTCAAAATATAGGCCCAAAACATGCTAAAAATCGATATTTAAGGTGCCCAAAGTTGATATCTCAAATTCAGGCCCAAAACACCCGAAAATTCGGTATTTTGGGGTCTCAGAAGCGATCTGTACATGCCTACTCCGTGCTAGAATGTTTTCAAAATATAGGCTCAAAACATTCTAAAAATCGATATTTTAAGTGTCCAAAGTCGATATGTGCATGAATGTTCTATACCCGTTTATATCTCAAATTCAGGCTCCAAACACCCGAAAATTTGATATTTTGGGGACCCAGAAGCGATCTGTACATGGCTACTCAGATACAGTCCCAAAACATGCTGAAAATCGATATTTTAGGTGCCCAAAGTTAATATGTCTATGCATCTTCTGTACCCGTATATATCTAAAATTCAGGCTCAAAACACCCAAAAATTCGATATTTTGGGGTCCCTGAAGCGATCTGTACATGCCTACTCTGTGTTAGAGTATTTTCAAAATACAGGCCCAAAACATGCGGAAAATCGATATTTTAGGTGACCAAAGTCAATATGTGTATACATCTTCTGCACCCGTTTATATCCCAAATTAAACCTCAAAACATCTGAATATTCGATATTTTTGGGACACAGAAGCGATCTGTACATGCCTACTCAGTGCTAGAATGTTTTCAAAGTATATGCTCAAAAATATGCTAAAAATCGATATTTTAAGTGTCCAAAGTCGATATGTGTATACATCTTCTGTAAACGATTATATCTCAAATTCAGGCTCAAAACACCCGAAAATTCGATATTTTTGGGTCCCAGAAGCGATCTGTACATGCCTACTCAGATTCAGGCTCAAAACATGCTGGAAATCGATATTTTAGGTGCCCAAAGTCAATATGTGTATGCATTTTCTGCACTCGTTTATATCATAAATTCGACATCAAAACACACGAAAATTCGATATTTTTGGGTCCCAGAAGCGATCTGTACATGCCTACTCAGTGCTAGAATGTTTTCAAAATAATGGCTCAATACATGCTAAAAATCGATATTTTAAGTGTCCAAAGTCGATATATGCATGCATCTGCTGTACCCGTTTATATCTCAAATTCAGGCTCAAAACACCCCAAAAATCGGTATTTTTGGGTCCTAGAAGCGATATGTACATGCCTACTCCTAGTTAGAATGTTTTCAAGATACAGACCGAAAACATGCTCAAAATCGATATTTTAGGTGCCCAAAAGACGATATGTGCATGCATCTTCAGTACCTGTTTATATCTCAAATTCAGTCTCAAAACACCCGAAAATTCGATATTTTTAGGTCCCAGAAGCGATCTGTACATGCCTACTCCGTGTTAGAGTATTTTCAAAATACAGGACTAAAACATGCTGAAAATCGATATTTTAGGTGCCCAAAGTCAATATGTGCATGCATTTTCTGTAACCGTTTATATCTCAAATTCTGGCTCAAAACAACCGAAATTCGATATTTTGGGGTCCCAGAAGCGATCTGTACATGCCTACTCAGTGCTAGAATATTTTAAAAATATAATCCCAAAACATGCTAAAAATCGATATTTTAGGTGCCCATAGTTGATATCTCAAATTCTGGCCCAAAATACCCGAAAATTCGATATTTTGGGGTCTCAGAAGCGATCTGTACATGCCTACTCCGTGCTAGAATCTTTTCAAAATATAGGCTCAAAACATGCTAAAAATCGATATTTTAAGTGTCCAAAGTCGATATGTGCATGAATCTTCTGTACCCGTTTATATCTCAAATTCAGGTTAAAAACACCCAAAAATTTGGTATTTTTGGGTCCCAGAAGCGATCTGTACATGCCTACTCCTAGACAGAATGTTTTCAAGAAACAGACCCAAAACATGCTCAAAATTGATATTTTAGGTGCCCAAAAGTCGATATATGCGTGCATCTTCTGTACCCGTTTATATCTCAAATTTAGGCTCCTAACACCCGAAAATTCGATATTTTGGGGTCCCAGAAGCAATCTGTACATGCCTACTCAGTGCTAGAATATTTTCAAAATATAGGCCCAAAACATGCTAAAAATCGATATTTTAGGTGCCCAAAGTCGATATGTGCATGCATCTTCTGTACCCGTTTATATATCAAATTCAGGCTCAAAACACCCAAAAATTCGGTATTTTTGGGTCCTAGAAACGATCTGTACATGCCTACTCCTAGTTAGAATGTTTGCAAGATAGAGACCAAAAACATGCTCAAAATCGATAATTTAGGTGCCCAAAAATCAATATATACATGCATCTTCAGTACCTGTTTATATCTCAAATTCCGGCTCCAAACACCCGAAAATTCGATATTTTGGGGTTCCAGAAGCGATCTGTACATGCCTACCTAGTGCTAGAATATTTTCAAAATACAGGCCCAAAACATGCTGAAAATCGATATTATAAGTGTCCAAAGTCGATATATGCATGCATCTGCTGTACCCGTTTATATCTCAAATTCAGGCTCAAAACACCCCAAAAATCGGTATTTTTGGGTCCTAGAAGCGATATGTACATGCCTACTCCTAGTTAGAATGTTTGCAAGATAGAGACCAAAAACATGCTCAAAATCGATAATTTAGGTGCCCAAAAATCAATATGTACATGCATCTTCAGTACCTGTTTATATCTCAAATTCCGGCTCCAAACACCCGAAAATTCGATATTTTGGGGTTCCAGAAGCGATCTGTACATGCCTACCTAGTGCTAGAATATTTTCAAAATACAGGCCCAAAACATGCTGAAAATCGATATTTTAAGTGTCCAAAGTCGATATATGCATGCATCTGCTGTACCCGTTTATATCTCAAATTCAGGCTCAAAACACCCCAAAAATCGGTATTTTTGGGTCCTAGAAGCGATATGTAAATGCCTACTCCTAGTTAGAATGTTTTCAAGATACAGACCGAAAACATGCTCAAAATCGATATTTTAGGTGCCCAAAAGACGATATGTGCAAGCATCTTCAGTACCTGTTTATATCTCAAATTCAGTCTCAAAACACCCGAAAATTCGATATTTTTAGGTCCCAGAAGCGATCTGTACATGCCTACTCCGTGTTAGAGTATTTTCAAAATACAGGACCAAAACATGCTGAAAATCGATATTTTAGGTGCCCAAAGTCAATATGTGCATGCATTTTCTGTAACCGTTTATATCTCAAATTCTGGCTCAAAACAACCGAAATTCGATATTTTGGGGTCCCAGAAGCGATCTGTACATGCCTACTCAGTGCTAGAATATTTTAAAAATATAATCCCAAAACATGTTAAAAATCGATATTTTAGGTGCCCATAGTTGATATCTCAAATTCTGGCCCAAAATACCCGAAAATTCGATATTTTGGGGTCTCAGAAGCGATCTGTACATGCCTACTCCGTGCTAGAATCTTTTCAAAATATAGGCTCAAAACATGCTAAAAATCGATATTTTAAGTGTCCAAAGTCGATATGTGCATGAATCTTCTGTACCCGTTTATATCTCAAATTCAGGTTAAAAACACCCAAAAATTTGGTATTTTTGGGTCCCAGAAGCGATCTGTACATGCCTACTCCTAGACAGAATGTTTTCAAGAAACAGACCCAAAACATGCTCAAAATTGATATTTTAGGTGACCAAAAGTCGATATATGCGTGCATCTTCTGTACCCGTTTATATCTCAAATTTAGGCTCCTAACACCCGAAAATTCGATATTTTGGGGTCCCAGAAGCAATCTGTACATGCCTACTCAGTGCTAGAATATTTTCAAAATATAGGCCCAAAACATGCTAAAAATCGATATTTTAGGTGCCCAAAGTCGATATGTGCATGCATCTTCTGTACCCGTTTATATATCAAATTCAGGCTCAAAACCCCCAAAAATTCGGTATTTTTGGGTCCTAGAAACGATCTGTACATGCCTACTCCTAGTTAGAATGTTTGCAAGATAGAGACCAAAAACATGCTCAAAATCGATAATTTAGGTGCCCAAAAATCAATATGTACATGCATCTTCAGTACCTGTTTATATCTCAAATTCAGGCTCCAAACACCCGAAAATTCGATATTTTGGGGTTCCAGAAGCGATCTGTACATGCCTACCTAGTGCTAGAATATTTTCAAAATACAGGCCCAAAACATGCTGAAAATCGATATTTTTGGAGCCCAAAGTCAATATTTGTATGCATCTTTTGCACTCGTTTATATCTCAAATTCAACCTCAAAACACCCAAAAATTCGATGTTTTTGGGTCCCAGAAGCGATCTGTACTCAGTGCTAGAATGTTTTCAAAGTATAGGCCCAAAACATGCTAAAAATCGATATTTTAGGTGCCCAAAGTCGATATCTCAAATTCAGGCTCAACACACCCGAAAATTCGATATTTTTGGGTCCCAGAAGCGATCTGTACTTGCGTACTCCGTGATAGAGTATTTTTAAAATATAGGCCCAAAACATGCTAAAAATCGGTATTTTAGGTGCCCAAAGTCGATATGTGCATGCATTTTCTGTAACTGTTTATATCTCAATTTCAGGCTCAAAACAACCGAAATTCGATATTTTGGGGTCCCAGAAGCGATCTGTACATGCCTACTCAGTGCTAGAATATTTTCAAAATATAGGCCCAAAACATGCTAAAAATCGATATTTAAGGTGCCCAAAGTTGATATCTCAAATTCAGGCCCAAAACACCCGAAAATTCGGTATTTTGGGGTCTCAGAAGCGATCTGTACATGCCTACTCCGTGCTAGAATGTTTTCAAAATATAGGCTCAAAACATTCTAAAAATCGATATTTTAAGTGTCCAAAGTCGATATGTGCATGAATGTTCTGTACCCGTTTATGTCTCAAATTCAGGCTCAAAACACCCGAAAATTGGTATTTTTGGGTCCCAGAAGCGATCTGTACATGCCTACTCCTAGATAGAATGTTTTCAAGATACAGACCCAAAACATGCTCAAAATCGATATTTTAGGTGCCCAAAAGTCGATATGTGCATGCATCTTCTGTACCCGTTTATATCTCAAATTTAGGCTCAAAACACCCGAAAATTCGATATTTTGGGGTCCCAGAGGCGATCTGTACATGCCTACTCAGTGCTAGAATATTTTCAAAATATAGGCCCAAAACATGCTAAAAATCGATATTTTAGGTGCCAAAAGTCGATATGTGCATGCATCTTCTGTATCCGTTTATATATCAAATTCAGGCTCAAAACACCAAAAAATTCGGTATTTTTGGGTCCTAGAAACGATCTGTACATGCCTACTCCTAGTTAGAATGTTTTCAAGATACAGACCCAAAACATGCTCAAAATCGATATTTTAGGTGCCCAAAAGTCAATATGTGCATGCATCTTCTGTACCCGTTTATATATCATATTCAGGCTCCAAACACCCGAAAATTCGATATTTTGGGATCCCAGAAGCGATCTGTACATGCCTACTCAGATACAGGCCCAAAACATGCTAAAAATCGATATTTTATGTGCCCAAAGTCAATATGTGTATGCATCTTCTGCACACGTTTATATCCCAAATTCAACCTCAAAACACCCGAAAATTCGATATTTTTGGGTCCCAGAAGCGATCTGTACATGCCTACTCAGTGCTAGAATGTTTTCAAAATATAGGCTCAAAACATGCTAAAAATCGATATTTTAAGTGTCCAAAGTCGATATGTGCATTCATCTACTGTACCCGTTTATATCTCAAATTCAGGCTCAAAACACCCGAAAATTCGGTATTTTTGGGTCCTAGAAGCGATCTGTACATGCCTACTCCTAGTTAGAATGTTTTCAAGATACAGACCCAAAATATGCTCAAAATGGATATTTTAGTTGCCCAAAAGTCGATATGTGCAGGCATCTTCTGTACCCGTTTATATCTCAAATTTAGGCTCAAAACACCCAAAATTCGATATTTTGGGGTCCCAGAAGTGATGTGTACATGCCTACTTAGTGCTAGAATATTTTCAAAATATAGGCCCAAAGTATGCTACAAATCGAGATTTTAGGTGCCCAAAGTCGATATCTCAAATTCAGGCCCAAAACTGTCGAAAATTCGATATTTTTGGGCCCCAGAAGCGAACTGTACATGCCTACTCCGTGTTAGAGTATTTTCAAAATACAGGCCCAAAACATGCTGAAAATCGATTTTTTAGGTGACCAAAGTCTGCACACGTTTATATCCCAAATTCAACCATAAAACACCCGAAAATTTGATATTTTTGGGTCCTAGAAGCGATCTCTACATGCCTACGCAGTGCTAGAATGTTTTCAAAATATAGGCCCAAAACATGCTAAAAATCGATATTTTAGGTGACCAAAGTCGATATATCAATTTCAGGCCCAAAACACCCGAAAATTCGATATTTTGGGGTCCCAAAAGCGATCTGTACATGCCTACTCTGTGTTAGAGTATTTTCAAAATACAGTCCGAAAACATACAGAAAATCGAAATTTTAGGTGCCAAAAAGTCGATATGTGCATGCATCTTCTATACCCGTTTATATCTCAAATTCAGGCTCCAAACACCCGAAAATTTAATATTTTGGGGACCCAGAAGCGATCTGTACATGCCTACTCAGATACAGGCCCAAAACATGCTGAAAATCGATATTTTAGGTGCCCAAAGTTAATATGTCTATGCATCTTCTGTACCCGTATATATCTAAAATTCAGGCTCAAAACACCCAAAAATTCGATATTTTGTGGTCCCTGAAGCGATCTGTACATGCCTACTCCGTGTTAGAGTATTTTCAAAATACAGGCCCAAAACATGCGGAAAATCGATATTTTAGGTGACCAAAGTCAATATGTGTATACATCTTCTGCACTCGTTTATATCCCAAATTCAACCTCAAAACATCTGAATATTCGTTATTTTTGGGACACAGAAGCGATCTGTACATGCCTACTCAGTGCTAGAATGTTTTCAAAGTATAGGCTCAAAAATATGCTAAAAATCGATATTTTAAGTGTCCAAAGTCGATATGTGTATACATCTTCTGTAAACGATTATATCTCAAATTCAGGCTCAAAACACCCGAAAATTCGATATTTTTGGGTCCCAGAAGCGATCTGTACATGCCTACTCAGATTCAGGCTCAAAACATGCTAAAAATCGATATTTTAAGTGTCCAAAGTCGATATATGCATGCATCTGCTGTACCCGTTTATATCTCAAATTCAGGCTCAAAACACCCCAAAAATCGGTATTTTTGGGTCCTAGAAGCGATATGTACATGCCTACTCCTAGTTAGAATGTTTTCAAGATACAGACCGAAAACATGCTCAAAATCGATATTTTAGGTGCCCAAAAGACGATATGTGCATGCATCTTCAGTACCTGTTTATATCTCAAATTCAGTCTCAAAACACCCGAAAATTCGATATTTTTAGGTCCCAGAAGCGATCTGTACATGCCTACTCCGTGTTAGAGTATTTTCAAAAATACAGGACTAAAACATGCTGAAAATCGATATTTTAGGTGCCCAAAGTCAATATGTGCATGCATTTTCTGTAACCGTTTATATCTCAAATTCTGGCTCAAAACAACCGAAATTCGATATTTTGGGGTCCCAGAAGCGATCTGTACATGCCTACTCAGTGCTAGAATATTTTAAAAATATAATCCCAAAACATGCTAAAAATCGATATTTTAGGTGCCCATAGTTGATATCTCAAATTCTGGCCCAAAATACCCGAAAATTCGATATTTTGGGGTCTCAGAAGCGATCTGTACATGCCTACTCCGTGCTAGAATCTTTTCAAAATATAGGCTCAAAACATGCTAAAAATCGATATTTTAAGTGTCCAAAGTCGATATGTGCATGAATCTTCTGTACCCGTTTATATCTCAAATTCAGGTTAAAAACACCCAAAAATTTGGTATTTTTGGGTCCCAGAAGCGATCTGTACATGCCTACTCCTAGACAGAATGTTTTCAAGAAACAGACCCAAAACATGCTCAAAATTGATATTTTAGGTGCCCAAAAGTCGATATATGCGTGCATCTTCTGTACCCGTTTATATCTCAAATTTAGGCTCCTAACACCCGAAAATTCGATATTTTGGGGTCCCAGAAGCAATCTGTACATGCCTACTCAGTGCTAGAATATTTTCAAAATATAGGCCCAAAACATGCTAAAAATCGATATTTTAGGTGCCCAAAGTCGATATGTGCATGCATCTTCTGTACCCGTTTATATATCAAATTCAGGCTCAAAACACCCAAAAATTCGGTATTTTTGGGTCCTAGAAACGATCTGTACATGCCTACTCCTAGTTAGAATGTTTGCAAGATAGAGACCAAAAACATGCTCAAAATCGATAATTTAGGTGCCCAAAAATCAATATGTACATGCATCTTCAGTACCTGTTTATATCTCAAATTCCGGCTCCAAACACCCGAAAATTCGATATTTTGGGGTTCCAGAAGCGATCTGTACATGCCTACCTAGTGCTAGAATATTTTCAAAATACAGGCCCAAAACATGCTGAAAATCGATATTTTAAGTGTCCAAAGTCGATATATGCATGCATCTGCTGTACCCGTTTATATCTCAAATTCAGGCTCAAAACACCCCAAAAATCGGTATTTTTGGGTCCTAGAAGCGATATGTACATGCCTACTCCTAGTTAGAATGTTTGCAAGATAGAGACCAAAAACATGCTCAAAATCGATAATTTAGGTGCCCAAAAATCAATATGTACATGCATCTTCAGTACCTGTTTATATCTCAAATTCCGGCTCCAAACACCCGAAAATTCGATATTTTGGGGTTCCAGAAGCGATCTGTACATGCCTACCTAGTGCTAGAATATTTTCAAAATACAGGCCCAAAACATGCTGAAAATCGATATTTTAAGTGTCCAAAGTCGATATATGCATGCATCTGCTGTACCCGTTTATATCTCAAATTCAGGCTCAAAACACCCCAAAAATCGGTATTTTTGGGTCCTAGAAGCGATATGTAAATGCCTACTCCTAGTTAGAATGTTTTCAAGATACAGACCGAAAACATGCTCAAAATCGATATTTTAGGTGCCCAAAAGACGATATGTGCAAGCATCTTCAGTACCTGTTTATATCTCAAATTCAGTCTCAAAACACCCGAAAATTCGATATTTTTAGGTCCCAGAAGCGATCTGTACATGCCTACTCCGTGTTAGAGTATTTTCAAAATACAGGACCAAAACATGCTGAAAATCGATATTTTAGGTGCCCAAAGTCAATATGTGCATGCATTTTCTGTAACCGTTTATATCTCAAATTCTGGCTCAAAACAACCGAAATTCGATATTTTGGGGTCCCAGAAGCGATCTGTACATGCCTACTCAGTGCTAGAATATTTTAAAAATATAATCCCAAAACATGTTAAAAATCGATATTTTAGGTGCCCATAGTTGATATCTCAAATTCTGGCCCAAAATACCCGAAAATTCGATATTTTGGGGTCTCAGAAGCGATCTGTACATGCCTACTCCGTGCTAGAATCTTTTCAAAATATAGGCTCAAAACATGCTAAAAATCGATATTTTAAGTGTCCAAAGTCGATATGTGCATGAATCTTCTGTACCCGTTTATATCTCAAATTCAGGTTAAAAACACCCAAAAATTTGGTATTTTTGGGTCCCAGAAGCGATCTGTACATGCCTACTCCTAGACAGAATGTTTTCAAGAAACAGACCCAAAACATGCTCAAAATTGATATTTTAGGTGACCAAAAGTCGATATATGCGTGCATCTTCTGTACCCGTTTATATCTCAAATTTAGGCTCCTAACACCCGAAAATTCGATATTTTGGGGTCCCAGAAGCAATCTGTACATGCCTACTCAGTGCTAGAATGTTTTCAAAGTATAGGCCCAAAACATGCTAAAAATCGATATTTTAGGTGCCCAAAGTCGATATCTCAAATTCAGGCTCAACACACCCGAAAATTCGATATTTTTGGGTCCCAGAAGCGATCTGTACTTGCGTACTCCGTGATAGAGTATTTTTAAAATATAGGCCCAAAACATGCTAAAAATCGGTATTTTAGGTGACCAAAGTCGATATGTGCATGCATTTTCTGTAACTGTTTATATCTCAATTTCAGGCTCAAAACAACCGAAATTCGATATTTTGGGGTCCCAGAAGCGATCTGTACATGCCTACTCAGTGCTAGAATATTTTCAAAATATAGGCCCAAAACATGCTAAAAATCGATATTTAAGGTGCCCAAAGTTGATATCTCAAATTCAGGCCCAAAACACCCGAAAATTCGGTATTTTGGGGTCTCAGAAGCGATCTGTACATGCCTACTCCGTGCTAGAATGTTTTCAAAATATAGGCTCAAAACATTCTAAAAATCGATATTTTAAGTGTCCAAAGTCGATATGTGCATGAATGTTCTGTACCCGTTTATGTCTCAAATTCAGGCTCAAAACACCCGAAAATTGGTATTTTTGGGTCCCAGAAGCGATCTGTACATGCCTACTCCTAGATAGAATGTTTTCAAGATACAGACCCAAAACATGCTCAAAATCGATATTTTAGGTGCCCAAAAGTCGATATGTGCATGCATCTTCTGTACCCGTTTATATCTCAAATTTAGGCTCAAAACACCCGAAAATTCGATATTTTGGGGTCCCAGAGGCGATCTGTACATGCCTACTCAGTGCTAGAATATTTTCAAAATATAGGCCCAAAACATGCTAAAAATCGATATTTTAGGTGCCAAAAGTCGATATGTGCATGCATCTTCTGTACCCGTTTATATATCAAATTCAGGCTCAAAACACCAAAAAATTCGGTATTTTTGGGTCCTAGAAACGATCTGTACATGCCTACTCCTAGTTAGAATGTTTTCAAGATACAGACCCAAAACATGCTCAAAATCGATATTTTAGGTGCCCAAAAGTCAATATGTGCATGCATCTTCTGTACCCGTTTATATATCATATTCAGGCTCCAAACACCCGAAAATTCGATATTTTGGGATCCCAGAAGCGATCTGTACATGCCTACTCAGATACAGGCCCAAAACATGCTAAAAATCGATATTTTATGTGCCCAAAGTCAATATGTGTATGCATCTTCTGCACACGTTTATTTCCCAAATTCAACCTCAAAACACCCGAAAATTCGATATTTTTGGGCCCCAGAAGCGATCTGTACATGCCTACTCAGTGCTAGAATGTTTTCAAAATATAGGCTCAAAACATGCTAAAAATCGATATTTTAAGTGTCCAAAGTCGATATGTGCATTCATCTTCTGTACCCGTTTATATCTCAAATTCAGGCTCAAAACACCCGAAAATTCGGTATTTTTGGGTCCTAGAAGCGATCTGTACATGCCTACTCCTAGTTAGAATGTTTTCAAGATACAGACCCAAAATATGCTCAAAATGGATATTTTAGTTGCCCAAAAGTCGATATGTGCAGGCATCTTCTGTACCCGTTTATATCTCAAATTTAGGCTCAAAACACCCAAAATTCGATATTTTGGGGTCCCAGAAGTGATGTGTACATGCCTACTTAGTGCTAGAATATTTTCAAAATATAGGCCCAAAGTATGCTACAAATCGAGATTTTAGGTGCCCAAAGTCGATATCTCAAATTCAGGCCCAAAACTGTCGAAAATTCGATATTTTTGGGCCCCAGAAGCGAACTGTACATGCCTACTCCGTGTTAGAGTATTTTCAAAATACAGGCCCAAAACATGCTGAAAATCGATTTTTTAGGTGACCAAAGTCAATATGTGTATGCATCTTCTGCACACGTTTATATCCCAAATTCAACCATAAAACACCCGAAAATTTGATATTTTTGGGTCCTAGAAGCGATCTCTACATGCCTACTCAGATTCAGGCTCAAAACATGCTAAAAATCGATATTTTAAGTGTCCAAAGTCGATATATGCATGCATCTGCTGTACCCGTTTATATCTCAAATTCAGGCTCAAAACACCCCAAAAATCGGTATTTTTGGGTCCTAGAAGCGATATGTACATGCCTACTCCTAGTTAGAATGTTTTCAAGATACAGACCGAAAACATGCTCAAAATCGATATTTTAGGTGCCCAAAAGACGATATGTGCATGCATCTTCAGTACCTGTTTATATCTCAAATTCAAGCTCAAAACACCCGAAAAATCGATATTTTTGGGTCCCAGAAGCGATCTGTACATGCCTACTCCGTGTTAGAGTATTTTCAAAATACAGGACCAAAACATGCTGAAAATCGATATTTTAGGTGCCCAAAGTCAATATGTGCATGCATTTTCTGTAACCGTTTATATCTCAAATTCAGGCTCAAAACAACCGAAATTCGATATTTTGGGGTCCCAGAAGCGATCTGTACATGCCTACTCCGTGCTAGAATCTTTTCAAAATATAGGCTCAAAACATGCTAAAAATCGATATTTTAAGTGTCCAAAGTCGATATGTGCATGAATCTTCTGTACCCGTTTATATCTCAAATTCAGGTTAAAAACACCCAAAAATTTGGTATTTTTGGGTCCCAGAAGCGATCTGTACATGCCTACTCCTAGATAGAATGTTTTCAAGAAAAAGACCCAAAACATGCTCAAAATTGATATTTTAGGTGCCCAAAAGTCGATATATGCGTGCATATTCTGTACCTGTTTATATCTCAAAATTAGGCTCCTAACACCCGAAAATTCGATATTTTTGGGTCCCAGAAGCGATCTGTACATGCCTACTCAGTGCTAGAATGTTTTCAAAATATAGGCTCAAAACATCCTAAAAATCGATATTTTAAGTGTCCAAAGTCAATATGTGCATGCATCTTCGGTACCCGTTTATATCTCAAATTCAGGCTGCAAACACCGAAAAATTCGAGATTTTGAGGTCCCAGAAGCGATCTGTAAATGCCTACTCAGATACAGGCCCAAAACATGCTGAAAATCGATATTTTAGGTGCCCAAAGTCAATATGTGTATGCATCTTCTGCACTCGTTTATATCTCAAATTCAACCTCAAAACACCCGAAAATTCGATATTTTTGGGTCCTAGAAGCAATCTGTACATGCCTACTCCTAGTTTGAATGTTTTCAGTATACAGACCCAAAACATGCTCAAAATCGATATTTTTGGTGCCCAAAAGTCGATATGTACATGTATCTTCTGTACCCGTTTATATCTCAAATTCAGACTCAAAACACCCGAAAATTCGATATTTTGGGGTCCCTGAAGCGATCTGTACATGCCTACTCAGTGCTAGAATATTTTCAAAATATAGGCCCAAAACATGCTAAAAATCGATATTTTTGGTACCCAAAGTCGATATCTCAAATTCAGGCTCAAAACACCCGAAAATTCGATGTTTTGGGGTCCTAAAAGCGATCTGTCCATGCCTACTCCGTGTTAAAGTATTATCAATATACAGGCCCAAAACATACAGAAAATCGATATTTTAGTTGCCCAAAAGTCGATATGTGCATGCATCTTCTGTACCCGTTTATATATCAAATTCAGGCTCCAAACACACGAAAATTCGATATTTTGGGGTCCCAGAAGCGATCTGTACATGCCTACTCAGATACAGGCCCAAAACATGCTGAAAATCGATATTTTAGGTGCCCAAAGTCAATATGTGTATGTATCTTCTGCACTCGTTTATATCTCAAACTCGAGCTCAAAACACCCGAAAATTCGATATTTTGGGGTCTCTGAAGCGATCTGTACATGTCTACTCAGTGCTTGAATATTTTCAAAATATAGGCCCAAAACATGCTAAAAATTGATATTTTAGGTGCCCATAGCTGATATCTCAAATTCAGGCCCAAAACACCCGAAAATTCGATATTTTGCGGTCCCAGAAGCGATCTGTACATGCCTACTCCGTGTTAGAGTATTTTCAAAATACAGGCCCAAAACATACAGAAATTCGATTTTTTAGATGCCAAAAAGTCGATATGTGCATGCATCTTCTGTACCCGTTTATATCTCAAATTCAGGCTCCAAACACCCGAAAATTCGATATTTTGGGGTCCCAAAATCGATCTGTACATGCCTCCTTAAATACAGGCCCAAAACATGCTGAAAATCGATATTTTAGGTGCCCAAAGTCAATATGTGTATGCATCTTCTGCACTCGTTTATATCTCAAATTCAACCTCAAAACACCCGAAAATTCGATATTTTTGGGTCCCAGAAGGGATCTGTACATGCCTACTCAATGCTAGAATATTTTCAAAATATAGGCACAAAACATGCTAAAAATCGATATTTTAGGTGCCCAAAGTTGATATCTCAAATTCAGACCCAAAACACCCGAAAATTCGATATTTTGGGGTCCCAGTAGCGATCTGTACATGCCTACTCCGTGTTAGAGTATTTTCAAAATACAGGCCAAAAACATACTGAAAATCGATATTTTAGTTGCCCAAAAGTCGATATGTGCATGCATCTTCTGTACCCGTTTATATATAAAATTCAGGCTCTAAACACACGAAAATTCGATATTTTGGGGTCCCAGAAGCGATCTGTACATGCCTACTCAGATACAGGCCCAAAACATGCTGAAAATCGATATTTTAGGTGCCCAAAGTCAATATCTGTACATGCCTACTCAGTGCTAGAATGTTTTCAAAATATAGGCTCAAAACATGCTAAAAATCGATATTTTAAGTGTCCAAAGTCGATTTATGCATGCATCTTCTGTACCCGTTTATATCTCAAATTCAGGCTCAAAACACCGAAAATTCGGTATTTTTGGGTCCTCGAAGCGATCTGTACATGCCTACTCCTAGTTAGAATATTTTCAAGATACAGACCGAAAACATGCTCAAAATCGATATTTTAGGTGCCCAAAAGTCGATATTTGCATGTATCTTCTTTACCCATTTATATCTCAAATTCAGGCTCAAAACACCCGAAAATTCGGTATTTTTTGGTCCTAGAAGCAATCTGTACATGCCTACTCCTAGTTAGAATGTTTTCAGTAAACAGACCAAAAACATGCTCAAAATTGATATTTTAGGTGCCCAACAGTCGATATGTGCATGCATCTTCAGTACCCGTTTATATCTCAAATTCAGGCTCCAAACACACATAAATTCGATATTTTGGGGTCCCAGAAGCGATCTGTACATGGCTACTCAGATACAGGCCCAAAACATGCTGAAATTCGATATTTTAGGTGCCCAATGTCAATATGTGTATGCATCTTATGCACTCGTTTATATCTCAAATTCAGGCTCAAAACACCCGAAAATCCGATATTTTGGGGTCTCTGAAGCGATTTGTACATGCCTACTCAATGCTAGAATATTTTCAATATATAGACCCAAAACATGCTAAAAATCGATATTGTAGGTGCCCAAATTCCATATCTCAAATTCAGGCCCAAAAAACCCGAAAATTCGATATTTTGAGGTCCCAGAAGCGAACTGTACATGCCTACTCCGTGTTAGAGTATTTTCAATATACAGGCCCAAAACATACTGAAAATCGATCTTTTAGGTGCCCAAAAGTCGATATGTGCATGCATCTTCTGTACCCGTTTATATCTTAAATTCAGGCTCCAAACACACGAAAATTCGATATTTTTGGGTCCCAGAAGCGATCTGTACATGCCTATTCAGATACAGGCCCAAAACATGCATAAAATCGATATTATAGGTGCCCAAAGTCTATATGTGTATGCATCTTCTGCACTTGTTTATATCTCTAATTCAGGCTCCAAACACCCGAAAATTAGGTATTTTTGGGTCCTAGAAACGATCTGTACATGCCTACTCCTAGTTAGAATGATTTCAAGATTCAGACCAAAAACATGCTCAAAATAGATATTTTAGTTGACCAAAAGTCGATATGTGCATGCATCTTCAGTACCCGTTTATATCTCAAATTCAGACTCAAAACACCCTAAAATTCGATATTTTGGGGTCCCTGAAGCGATCTGTACATGCTTACTCAGTGCTAGAATATTTTCAAAATATAGGCCCAAAACATGCTAAAAATCGATATTTTTGGTACCCAAAGTCGATATCTCAAATTCAGGCTCAAAACACCCGAAAATTCGATGTTTTGGGGTCCTAAAAGCGATCTGTCCATGCCTACTCCGTGTTAAAGTATTATTAATATACAGGCCCAAAACATACAGAAAATCGATATTTTAGTTGCCCAAAAGTCGATATGTGCATGCATCTTCTGTACCCGTTTATATATCAAATTCAGGCTCCAAACACACGAAAATTCGATATTTTGGGGTCCCAGAAGCGATCTGTACATGCCTACTCAGATACAGGCCCAAAACATGCTGAAAATCGATATTTTAGGTGCCCAAAGTCAATATGTGTATGTATCTTCTGCACTCGTTTATATCTCAAATTCAACCTCAAAACACCCGAAAATTCGATATTTTTGGGTCCCTGAAGCGATCTGTACGTGCCTACTCAGTGCTAGAATGTTTTCAAAATATAGGCTCAAAACATGCTAAAAATGGATATTTTAAGTGTACAAAGTCGATTTGTGCATGCATCTTCGGTACCCGTTTATATCTCAAATTCAAGCTCCAAACACCCGAAAATTCGAAATATTGGGGTCCCAGAAGTGATCTGTACATGCCTACTCAGATACAGGCCCAAAACATGCTGAAAATCGATATTTTAGGTGCCCAAAGTCAATATGTGTATGTATCTTCTGCACTCGTTTATATCTCAAATTCAACCTCAAAACACCCGAAAATTCGATATTTTGGGGTCCCAGAAGCGATCTGTACATGCCTACTGAGTGCTAGAATGTTTTTTAAAATATAGGCTCAAAACATGCTAAAAATCGATATTTTAAGTGTCCAAATTTGATATATGCATGCATCTTCTGTACCCGTTTATATCTCAAATTCAGGCTCAAAAACACCGAAAATTCGGTATTTTTGGGTCCTAGAAGCGATCTGTACATGCCTACTCCTAGTTAGAATATTTTCAAGATTCAGACCTAAAACATGCTCAAAATCATTATTTTAGGTGCCCAAAAGTCGATATGTGCATGCATCTTCTTTACCCGTTTATATCTCAAATTCAGGCTCAAAACACCCGAAAATTCGGTATTTTTGGGTCCTAGAAGCAATCTGTACATGCCTACTCCTAGTTAGAATGTTTTCAGTATACAGACCTAAAACATGCTCAAAATCGATATTTTAGGTGCCCAAAAGTCGATATGTGCATTCATCTTCAGTACCTGTTTATATCTCAAATTCAGGCTCAAAACACCCGAAAATTCGATATTTTGGGTTCTCTGAAGCGATCTGTACATGCCTACTCAGTGCTAGAATATTGTCAAAATATAGGCCCAAAACATGCTAAAAATCGATATTTTAGGTGCCCAAAGTTGATATCTCAAGTTCAGGCCCAAAACAACCGAAAATTCGATATTTTGGGGTCCCAGAAGCGATCTGTACATGCCTACTCCGTACTTGAGTATTTTCAAAAAAAAGGCCCAAAACATACAGAAAATCGATATTTTAGTTGCCCAAAAGTCGATATTTGCATGCATCTTCTGTACCCGTTTACATATCAAATTCAGGCTCCAAACACACGAAAATTCGATATTTTGGGGTCCCAGAAGCGATCTGTACATGCCTACTCGGATACAGGCCCAAAACATGCTGAAAATCGATATTTTAGGTGCCCAAAGTCAATATGTGTATGTATCTTCTGCACTCGTTATATCTCAAATTCGAGCTCAAAACACCCGAAAATTCGATATTTTGGGGTCTCTGAAGCGATCTGTACATACCTACTCAGTGCTAGAATATTTTCAAAATATAGGCCCAAAACATGCTAAAAATCGATATTTTAGGTGCCCATAGTTGATATCTCAAATTCAGGCCCAAAACACCCGAAAATTCGATATTTTGGGGTCCCAGAAGCGATCTGTACATGCCTACTCCGTGTTAGAGTATTTTCAAAATACAGGCCCAAAACATACAGAAATTAGATATTTTAGGTGCCAAAAAGTCGATATGTGCATGCATCTTCTGTACCCGTTTGTATCTCAAATTCAGGCTCCAAACACCCGAAAATTCGATATTTTGGGGTCCCAGAAGCGATCTGTACATGCCTACTTAAATACAGGCCCAAAACATGCTGAAAATCGATATTTTAGGTGCCCAAAGTCAATATGTGTATACATCTTCTGTAAACGATTATATCTCAAATTCAGGCTCAAAACACCCGAAAATTCGATATTTTTGAGTCCCAGAAGCGATCTGTACATGCCTACTCAGATTCAGGCTCAAAACATGCTAAAAATCTATATTTTAAGTGTCCAAAGTCGATATATGCATGCATCTGCTGTACCCATTTATATCTCAAATTCAGGCTCAAAACACCCCAAAAATCGGTATTTTTGGGTCCTAGAAGCGATATGTACATGCCTACTCCTAGTTAGAATGTTTTCAAGATACAGACCGAAAACATGCTCAAAATCGATATTTTAGGTGCCCAAAAGACGATATGTGCATGCATCTTCAGTACCTGTTTATATCTCAAATTCAGGCTCAAAACACCCGAAAAATCGATATTTTTGGGTCCCAGAAGCGATCTGTACATACCTACTCCGTGTTAGAGTATTTTCAAAATACAGGACCAAAACATGCTGAAAATCGATATTTTAGGTGCCCAAAGTCAATATGTGCATGCATTTTCTGTAACCGTTTATATCTCAAATTCAGGCTCAAAACAACCGAAATTCGATATTTTGGGGTCCCAGAAGCGATCTGTACATGCCTACTCAGTGCTAGAATATTTTAAAAATATAATCCCAAAACATGCTAAAAATCGATATTTTAGGTGCCCATAGTTGATATCTCAAATTCTGGCCCAAAATACCCGAAAATTCGATATTTTGGGGTCTCAGAAGCGATCTGTACATGCCTACTCCGTGCTAGAATCTTCTCAAAATATAGGCTCAAAACATGCTAAAAATCGATATTTTAAGTGTCCAAAGTCGATATGAGCATGAATCTTCTGTACCCGTTTATATCTCAAATTCAGGTTAAAAACACCCAAAAATTTGGTATTTTTGGGTCCCAGAAGCGATCTGTACATGCCTACTCCTAGATAGAATGTTTTCAAGAAAAAGACCCAAAACATGCTCAAAATTGATATTTTAGGTGCCCAAAAGTCGATATATGCGTGCATCTTTTGTACCCGTTTATATCTCAAATTTAGGCTCCTAACTCCCGAAAATTCGATATTTTGGGGTCCCAGAAGCAATCTGTACATGCCTACTCAGTGCTAGAATATTTTCAAAATAAAGGCCCAAAATATGCTAAAAATCGATATTTTAGGTGCCAAAAGTCGATATGTGCATTCATCTTCTGTACCCGTTTATATATCAGATTCAGGCTCAAAACACCCGAAAATTCGGTATTTTTGGGTCCTAGAAACGATCTGTACATGCCTACTCCTAGTTAGAATGTTTTCAAGATACAGACCCAAAACATGCTCAAAATCGATATTTTAGGTGCCCAAAAGTCAATATGTGCATGCATCTTTAGTACCTGTTTATATCTCAAAATCAGGCCCAAAAAACCCGAAAATTCGATATTTGGGGGTGCCAGAAGCGATCTGTACATGCCTACTCGGTGTTAAAATATTTTCAAAATACAGGCCCAAAACATACAGAAAATCGATATTTTAGGTGCCAAAAAGTCGATATGTGCATGCATCTTCTGTACCCGTTTATATCTCAAATTCAGGCTCCAAACACCCGAAAATTCGATATTTTGGGGTCCCAGAAGCGATCTGTACATGCCTACTCAAATACAGGCCCAAAACATGCTGAAAATCGATATTTTAGATGCACAAAGTCAATATGTGTACGCATCTTCTGCACTCGTTTTTATCTCAAATTCAACCTCAAAACACCCAAAAATTCGATGTTTTTGGGTCCCAGAAGCGATCTGTACTCAGTGCTAGAATGTTTAAAAAAAAAAAGCTCAAAACATCCTAAAAATCCATATTTTAAGTGTCCAAAGTCGATATGTGCATGCATCTTCGGTACCCGTTTATATCTAAAATTCAGGATCCAAACACCCGAAAATTCGATATTTTCGGGTCCCAGAAGCGATCTGTACATGCCTAATCAAATACAGGCCCAAAACTTGCTGAAAATCGATATTTTAGGTGCCCAAAGTCAATATGTGTATGCATCTTCTGCACTCGTTTATATCTCAAATTCAACCTCAAAACACCCAAAAATTCGATATTTTGGGGTCCCAGAAGCGATCTGTACATGCCTATTTAAATACAGGCCCAAAACATGCTGAAAATCGATATTTTAGGTGCCAAAAATCAATATGTGTATGCATCTTCTACACTCATTTATATCTTAAATTCAACCTCAAAACACCCAAAAATTCGATATTTTTGGGTCCCAGAAGCGATCTGTACATGCCTACTCAGTGCTAGAATGTTTTCAAAATATAGGCTCAAAACATCCTAAAAATCGATATTTTAAGTGTCCAAAGTCGATAAGTGCATGCATCTTCGGTACCCGTTTATATCTCAAATACAGGCTGTAAACACCCGAAAATTCTATATTTTGGGGTAACAGAAGCGATCTGTACATGCCTACTCAGATACAGGCCCAAAACAATTTAAAAAGCGATATTTTAGGTGCCCAAAGTTGATATCTCAAATTCAGGCCCAAAATACCCGAAAATTCGATATTTTGGGATCCCAGAAGCGAACTGTACATGCCTACTCCGTGTTAGAGTATTTTCAATATACAGGCCCAAAACATACTGAAAATCGATCTTTTAGGTGCCCAAAAGTCGATATGTGCATGCATCTTCTGTACCCGTTTATATCTTAAATTCAGGCTCCAAACACACGAAAATTCGATATTTTTGGGTCCCAGAAGCGATCTGTACATGCCTATTCAGATACAGGCCCAAAACATGCATAAAATCGATATTATAGGTGCCCAAAGTCTATATGTGTATGCATCTTCTGCACTCGTTTATATCTCTAATTCAGGCTCCAAACACTTGAAAATTAGGTATTTTTGGGTCCTAGAAACGATCTGTACATGCCTACTCCTAGTTAGAATGATTTCAAGATTCAGACCAAAAACATGCTCAAAATAGATATTTTAGTTGACCAAAAGTCGATATGTGCATGCATCTTCAGTAACCGTTTATATCTCAAATTCATTCTCCAAACACCCGAAAATTCGATATTTTTGGGTCCCAGAAGCGATCTGTACATGCCTACTCAGTGCTAGAATGTTTTCAAAATATAGGCTCAAAACATCCTAAAAATCGATATTTTAAGTGTCCAAAGTCAATATGTGCATGCATCTTCGGTACCCTTTTATATCTCAAATTCAGGCTGCAAACACCGAAAAATTCGAGATTTTGAGGTCCCAGAAGCGATCTGTACATGCCTACTCAGATACAGGCCCAAAACATGCTGAAAATCGATATTTTAGGTGCCCAAAGTCAATATGTGTATGCATCTTCTGCACTCGTTTATATCTCAAATTCAACCTCAAAACACCCGAAAATTCGATATTTTTGGGTCCTAGAAGCAATCTGTACATGCCTACTCCTAGTTAGAATGTTTTCAGTATACAGACCCAAAACATGCTCAAAATCGATATTTTTGGTGCCCAAAAGTCGATATGTACATGCATCTTCTGTACCCGTTTATATCTCAAATTCAGACTCAAAACACCCGAAAATTCGATATTTTGGGGTCCCTGAAGCGATCTGTACATGCCTACTCAGTGCTAGAATATTTTCAAAATATAGGCCCAAAACATGCTAAAAATCGATATTTTTGGTACCCAAAGTCGATATCTCAAATTCAGGCTCATAACACCCGAAAATTCGATGTTTTGGGGTCCTAAAAGCGATCTGTCCATGCCTACTCCGTGTTAAAGTATTATCAATATACAGGCCCAAAACATACAGAAAATCGATATTTTAGTTGCCCAGAAGTCGATATGTGCATGCATCTTCTGTACCCGTTTATATATCAAATTCAGGCTCCAAACACACGAAAATTCGATATTTTGGGGTCCCAGAAGCGATCTGTACATGCCTACTCAGATACAGGCCCAAAACATGCTGAAAATCGATATTTTAGGTGCCCAAAGTCAATATGTGTATGTATCTTCTGCACTCGTTTATATCTCAAATTCAACCTCAAAACACCCGAAAATTCGATATTTTTGGGTCCCTGAAGCGATCTGTACGTGCCTACTCAGTGCTAGAATGTTTTCAAAATATAGGCTCAAAACATGCTAAAAATCGATATTTTAAGTGTCCAAAGTCGATATATGAATGCATCTTCTGTACCCGTTTATATCTCAAATTCAGGCTCAAAACACCGAAAATTCGGTATTTTTGGGTCCTAGAAGCGATCTGTACATGCCTACTCCTAGTTAGAATATTTTCAAGATACAGACGTAAAACATGTTCAAAATCATTATTTTAGGTGCCCAAAAGTCGATATGTGCATGCATCTTCTTTTTTTTTTTTTTTTTTTTTTTTTATATGTTCCGACACTGGACATAGGCTTAATCAAGCCCGTTACCGTGGCCCAGGTCAACTGCTGCTCATACACACACGCGTCACGACTTCCGAACTGGTACCCAGCCACAGAGGGAGGGAAGTGAGGGTCATTCCCAAATACTGCAGCTGTTATGGTACTAGCGAGGGTGTTTTATGACGTTCGGTGGCCTTATAGTTAGTGCCTCAAACTCAAATCGGAAGAGTAAATATTCTCAGGCCCTCACCTGAGAGGATCGATCTCCCGACCTCTAGGATATGAGTCCAGAACACTAACCACTCGGCCACCTCCCCTTCCCGTTTATATCTCAAATTCAGGCTCAAAACACCCGAAAATTCGGTATTTTTGGGTCCTAGAAGCAATCTGTACATGCCTACTCCTAGTTAGAATGTTTTCAGTATACAGACCTAAAACATGCTCAAAATCGATATTTTAGGTGCCAAAAAGTCGATATGTGCATGCATCTTCTGTACCCGTTTATATCTCAAATTCAGGCTCAAAACACCCGAAAATTCGATAATTTGGGTTCCCAGAAGCGAGCTGTACATGCCTACTCCGTGCTTGAGTATTTTCAAAATAAAGGCCCAAAACATACAGAAAATCGATATTTTAGTTGCCCAAAAGTCGATATGTGCATGCATCTTCTGTACCCGTTTACATATCAAATTCAGGCTCCAAACACACGAAAATTCGATATTTTGGGGTCCCAGAAGCGATCTGTACATGCCTACTCAGATACAGGCCCAAAACATGCTGAAATTCGATATTTTAGGTGCCCAATGTCAATATGTGTATGCATCTTATGCACTCGTTTATATCTCAAATTCAGGCTCAAAACACCCGAAAATCCGATATTTTGGGGTCTCTGAAGCGATTTGTACATGCCTACTCAATGCTAGAATATTTTCAATATATAGACCCAAAACATGCTAAAAATCGATATTGTAGGTGCCCAAATTCCATATCTCAAATTCAGGCCCAAAAAACCCGAAAATTCGATATTTTGAGGTCCCAGAAGCGAACTGTACATGCCTACTCCGTGTTAGAGTATTTTCAATATACAGGCCCAAAACATACTGAAAATCGATCTTTTAAGTGCCCAAAAGTCGATATGTGCATGCATCTTCTGTACCCGTTTATATCTTAAATTCAGGCTCCAAACACACGAAAATTCGATATTTTTGGGTCCCAGAAGCGATCTGTACATGCCTATTCAGATACAGGCCCAAAACATGCATAAAATCGATATTATAGGTGCCCAAAGTCTATATGTGTATGCATCTTCTGCACTTGTTTATATCTCTAATTCAGGCTCCAAACACCCGAAAATTAGGTATTTTTGGGTCCTAGAAACGATCTGTACATGCCTACTCCTAGTTAGAATGATTTCAAGATTCAGACCAAAAACATGCTCAAAATAGATATTTTAGTTGACCAAAAGTCGATATGTGCATGCATCTTCAGTACCCGTTTATATCTCAAATTCAGGCTCCAAACACCCGAAAATTCGATATTTTTGGGTCCCAGAAGCGATCTGTACATGCCTACTCAGTGCTAGAATGTTTTCAAAATATAGGCTCAAAACATCCTAAAAATCGATATTTTAAGTGTCCAAAGTCAATATGTGCATGCATCTTCGGTACCCGTTTATATCTCAAATTCAGGCTGCAAACACCGAAAAATTCGAGATTTTGAGGTCCCAGAAGCGATCTGTACATGCCTACTCAGCTACAGGCCCAAAACATGCTGAAAATCGATATTTTAGGTGCCCAAAGTCAATATGTGTATGCATCTTCTGCACTCGTATATATCTCAAATTCAACCTCAAAACACCCGAAAATTCGATATTTTTGGGTCCTAGAAGCAATCTGTACATGCATACTCCTAGTTAGAATGTTTTCAGTATACAGACCCAAAACATGCTCAAAATCGATATTTTTGGTGCCCAAAAGTCGATATGTACATGCATCTTCTGTACCCGTTTATATCTCAAATTCAGACTCAAAACACCCTAAAATTCGATATTTTGGGGTCCCTGAAGCGATCTGTACATGCCTACTCAGTGCTAGAATATTTTCAAAATATAGGCCCAAAACATGCTAAAAATCGATATTTTTGGTACCCAAAGTCGATATCTCAAATTCAGGCTCAAAACACCCGAAAATTCGATGTTTTGGGGTCCTAAAAGCGATCTGTCCATGCCTACTCCGTGTTAAAGTATTATTAATATACAGGCCCAAAACATACAGAAAATCGATATTTTAGTTGCCCAAAAGTCGATATGTGCATGCATCTTCTGTACCCGTTTATATATCAAATTCAGGCTCCAAACACACGAAAATTCGATATTTTGGGGTCCCAGAAGCGATCTGTACATGCCTACTCAGATACAGGCCCAAAACATGCTGAAAATCGATATTTTAGGTGCCCAAAGTCAATATGTGTATGTATCTTCTGCACTCGTTTATATCTCAAATTCAACCTCAAAACACCCGAAAATTCGATATTTTTGGGTCCCTGAAGCGATCTGTACGTGCCTACTCAGTGCTAGAATGTTTTCAAAATATAGGCTCAAAACATGCTAAAAATGGATATTTTAAGTGTACAAAGTCGATTTGTGCATGCATCTTCGGTACCCGTTTATATCTCAAATTCAAGCTCCAAACACCCGAAAATTCGAAATATTGGGGTCCCAGAAGCGATCTGTACATGCCTACTCAGATACAGGCCCAAAACATGCTGAAAATCGATATTTTAGGTGCCCAAAGTCAATATGTGTATGTATCTTCTGCACTCGTTATATCTCAAATTCGAGCTCAAAACACCCGAAAATTCGATATTTTGGGGTCTCTGAAGCGATCTGTACATACCTACTCAGTGCTAGAATATTTTCAAAATATAGGCCCAAAACATGCTAAAAATCGATATTTTAGGTGCCCATAGTTGATATCTCAAATTCAGGCCCAAAACACCCGAAAATTCGATATTTTGGGGTCCCAGAAGCGATCTGTACATGCCTACTCCGTGTTAGAGTATTTTCAAAATACAGGCCCAAAACATACAGAAATTAGATATTTTAGGTGCCAAAAAGTCGATATGTGCATGCATCTTCTGTACCCGTTTGTATCTCAAATTCAGGCTCCAAACACCCGAAAATTCGATATTTTGGGGTCCCAGAAGCGATCTGTACATGCCTACTTAAATACAGGCCCAAAACATGCTGAAAATCGATATTTTAGGTGCCCAAAGTCAATATGTGTATACATCTTCTGTAAACGATTATATCTCAAATTCAGGCTCAAAACACCCGAAAATTCGATATTTTTGGGTCCCAGAAGCGATCTGTACATGCCTACTCAGATTCAGGCTCAAAACATGCTAAAAATCTATATTTTAAGTGTCCAAAGTCGATATATGCATGCATCTGCTGTACCCATTTATATCTCAAATTCAGGCTCAAAACACCCCAAAAATCGGTATTTTTGGGTCCTAGAAGCGATATGTACATGCCTACTCCTAGTTAGAATGTTTTCAAGATACAGACCGAAAACATGCTCAAAATCGATATTTTAGGTGCCCAAAAGACGATATGTGCATGCATCTTCAGTACCTGTTTATATCTCAAATTCAGGCTCAAAACACCCGAAAAATCGATATTTTTGGGTCCCAGAAGCGATCTGTACATGCCTACTCCGTGTTAGAGTATTTTCAAAATACAGGACCAAAACATGCTGAAAATCGATATTTTAGGTGCCCAAAGTCAATATGTGCATGCATTTTCTGTAACCGTTTATATCTCAAATTCAGGCTCAAAACAACCGAAATTCGATATTTTGGGGTCCCAGAAGCGATCTGTACATGCCTACTCAGTGCTAGAATATTTTAAAAATATAATCCCAAAACATGCTAAAAATCGATATTTTAGGTGCCCATAGTTGATATCTCAAATTCTGGCCCAAAATACCCGAAAATTCGATATTTTGGGGTCTCAGAAGCGATCTGTACATGCCTACTCCGTGCTAGAATCTTCTCAAAATATAGGCTCAAAACATGCTAAAAATCGATATTTTAAGTGTCCAAAGTCGATATGAGCATGAATCTTCTGTACCCGTTTATATCTCAAATTCAGGTTAAAAACACCCAAAAATTTCGTATTTTTGGGTCCCAGAAGCGATCTGTACATGCCTACTCCTAGATAGAATGTTTTCAAGAAAAAGACCCAAAACATGCTCAAAATTGATATTTTAGGTGCCCAAAAGTCGATATATGCGTGCATCTTTTGTACCCGTTTATATCTCAAATTTAGGCTCCTAACTCCCGAAAATTCGATATTTTGGGGTCCCAGAAGCAATCTGTACATGCCTACTCAGTGCTAGAATATTTTCAAAATAAAGGCCCAAAACATGCTAAAAATCGATATTTTAGGTGCCAAAAGTCGATATGTGCATTCATCTTCTGTACCCGTTTATATATCAGATTCAGGCTCAAAACACCCGAAAATTCGGTATTTTTGGGTCCTAGAAACGATCTGTACATGCCTACTCCTAGTTAGAATGTTTTCAAGATACAGACCCAAAACATGCTCAAAATCGATATTTTAGGTGCCCAAAAGTCAATATGTGCATGCATCTTTAGTACCTGTTTATATCTCAAAATCAGGCCCAAAAAACCCGAAAATTCGATATTTGGGGGTCCCAGAAGCGATCTGTACATGCCTACTCGGTGTTAAAATTTTTTCAAAATACAGGCCCAAAACATACAGAAAATCGATATTTTAGGTGCCAAAAAGTCGATATGTGCATGCATCTTCTGTACCCGTTTATATCTCAAATTCAGGCTCCAAACACCCGAAAATTCGATATTTTGGGGTCCCAGAAGCGATCTGTACATGCCTACTCAAATACAGGCCCAAAACATGCTGAAAATCGATATTTTAGATGCACAAAGTCAATATGTGTATGCATCTTCTGCACTCATTTTTATCTCAAATTCAACCTCAAAACACCCAAAAATTCGATGTTTTTGGGTCCCAGAAGCGATCTGTACTCAGTGCTAGAATGTTTAAAAAAAAAAAGCTCAAAACATCCTAAAAATCCATATTTTAAGTGTCCAAAGTCGATATGTGCATGCATCTTCGGTACCCGTTTATATCTAAAATTCAGGATCCAAACACCCGAAAATTCGATATTTTCGGGTCCCAGAAGCGATCTGTACATGCCTACTCAAATACAGGCCCAAAACATGCTGAAAATCGATATTTTAGGTGCCCAAAGTCAATATGTGTATCCATCTTCTGCACTCGTTTATATCTCAAATTCAACCTCAAAACACCCAAAAATTCGATATTTTGGGGTCCCAGAAGCGATCTGTACATGCCTATTTAAATACAGGCCCAAAACATGCTGAAAATCGATATTTTAGGTGCCAAAAATCAATATGTGTATGCATCTTCTACACTCATTTATATCTTAAATTCAACCTCAAAACACCCAAAAATTCGATATTTTTGGGTCCCAGAAGCGATCTGTACATGCCTACTCAGTGCTAGAATGTTTTCAAAATATAGGCTCAAAACATCCTAAAAATCGATATTTTAAGTGTCCAAAGTCGATAAGTGCATGCATCTTCGGTACCCGTTTATATCTCAAATACAGGCTGTAAACACCCGAAAATTCTATATTTTGGGGTAACAGAAGCGATCTGTACATGCCTACTCAGATACAGGCCCAAAACAATTTAAAAATCGATATTTTAGGTGCCCAAAGTTGATATCTCAAATTCAGGCCCAAAACACCCGAAAATTCGATATTTTGGGGTCCCAGAAGCGAACTGTACATGCCTACTCCGTGTTAGAGTATTTTCAATATACAGGCCCAAAACATACTGAAAATCGATCTTTTAGGTGCCCAAAAGTCGATATGTGCATGCATCTTCTGTACCCGTTTATATCTTAAATTCAGGCTCCAAACACACGAAAATTCGATATTTTTGGGTCCCAGAAGCGATCTGTACATGCCTATTCAGATACAGGCCCAAAACATGCATAAAATCGATATTATAGGTGCCCAAAGTCTATATGTGTATGCATCTTCTGCACTCGTTTATATCTCTAATTCAGGCTCCAAACACTTGAAAATTAGGTATTTTTGGGTCCTAGAAACGATCTGTACATGCCTACTCCTAGTTAGAATGATTTCAAGATTCAGACCAAAAACATGCTCAAAATAGATATTTTAGTTGACCAAAAGTCGATATGTGCATGCATCTTCAGTACCCGTTTATATCTCAAATTCAGGCTCCAAACACCCGAAAATTCGATATTTTTGGGTCCCAGAAGCGATCTGTACATGCCTACTCAGTGCTAGAATGTTTTCAAAATATAGGCTCAAAACATCCTAAAAATCGATATTTTAAGTGTCCAAAGTCAATATGTGCATGCATCTTCGGTACCCTTTTATATCTCAAATTCAGGCTGCAAACACCGAAAAATTCGAGATTTTGAGGTCCCAGAAGCGATCTGTACATGCCTACTCAGATACAGGCCCAAAACATGCTGAAAATCGATATTTTAGGTGCCCAAAGTCAATATGTGTATGCATCTTCTGCACTCGTTTATATCTCAAATTCAACCTCAAAACACCCGAAAATTCGATATTTTTGGGTCCTAGAAGCAATCTGTACATGCCTACTCCTAGTTAGAATGTTTTCAGTATACAGACCCAAAACATGCTCAAAATCGATATTTTTGGTGCCCAAAAGTCGATATGTACATGCATCTTCTGTACCCGTTTATATCTCAAATTCAGACTCAAAACACCCGAAAATTCGATATTTTGGGGTCCCTGAAGCGATCTGTACATGCCTACTCAGTGCTAGAATATTTTCAAAATATAGGCCCAAAACATGCTAAAAATCGATATTTTTGGTACCCAAAGTCGATATCTCAAATTCAGGCTCATAACACCCGAAAATTCGATGTTTTGGGGTCCTAAAAGCGATCTGTCCATGCCTACTCCGTGTTAAAGTATTATCAATATACAGGCCCAAAACATACAGAAAATCGATATTTTAGTTGCCCAGAAGTCGATATGTGCATGCATCTTCTGTACCCGTTTATATATCAAATTCAGGCTCCAAACACACGAAAATTCGATATTTTGGGGTCCCAGAAGCGATCTGTACATGCCTACTCAGATACAGGCCCAAAACATGCTGAAAATCGATATTTTAGGTGCCCAAAGTCAATATGTGTATGTATCTTCTGCACTCGTTTATATCTCAAATTCAACCTCAAAACACCCGAAAATTCGATATTTTTGGGTCCCTGAAGCGATCTGTACGTGCCTACTCAGTGCTAGAATGTTTTCAAAATATAGGCTCAAAACATGCTAAAAATCGATATTTTAAGTGTCCAAAGTCGATATATGAATGCATCTTCTGTACCCGTTTATATCTCAAATTCAGGCTCAAAACACCGAAAATTCGGTATTTTTGGGTCCTAGAAGCGATCTGTACATGCCTACTCAGATTCAGGCCCAAAACATGCTGAAAATCGATATTTTAGGTGCCCAAAGTCAATATGTGTATGCATCTTCTACACTCGTTTATATCTCAAATTCAACCTCAAAACACCCGAAAATTCGATATTTTGGGGTCCCAGAATCGATCTGTACATGCCTACTGAGTGCTAGAATGTTTTCAAAATATAGGCTCAAAACATGCTAAAAATCAATATTTTAAGTGTCCAAATTTGATATATGCATGCATCTTCTGTACCCGTTTATATCTCAAATTCAGGCTAAAAACACCGAAAATTCGGTATTTTTTGGTCCTAGAATCAATCTGTACATGCCTACTCCTAGTTAGAATGTTTTCAGTATACAGACCTAAAACATGCTCAAAATCGATATTTTAGGTGCCCAAAAGTCGATATGTGCATGCATCTTCAGTACCTGTTTATATCTCAAATTCAGGCTCAAAACACCCGAAAATTCGATATTTTGGGTTCTCTGAAGCGATCTGCACATGCCTACTCAGTGCTAGAATATTTTCAAAATATAGGCCCAAAACATGCTAAAAATCGATATTTAAGGTGCCCAAAGTTGATATCTCAAGTTCAGGCCCAAAACACCCGAAAATTCGATATTTTGGGGTCCCAGAAGCGATCTGTACATGCCTACTCCGTGCTTGAGTATTTTCAAAATAAAGGCCCAAAACATACAGAAAATCGATATTTTAGTTGCCCAAAAGTCGATATTTGCATGCATCTTCTGTACCCGTTTACATATCAAATTCAGGCTCCAAACACACGAAAATTCGATATTTTGGGGTCCCAGAAGCGATCTGTACATGCCTACTCAGATACAGGCCCAAAAAATGCTGAAAATCGATATTTTAGGTGCCCAAAGTCAATATGTGTATGTATCTTCTGCACTCGTTATATCTCAAATTCGAGCTCAAAACACCCGAAAATTCGATATTTTGGGGTCTCTGAAGCGATCTGTACATACCTACTCAGTGCTAGAATATTTTCAAAGTATACGCCCAAAACATGCTAAAAATCGATATTTTAGGTGCCCATAGTTGATATCTCAAATTCAGGCCCAAAACACCCGAAAATTCGATATTTTGGGGTCCCAGAAGCGATCTGTACATGCCTACTTAAATACAGGCCCAAAACATGCTGAAAATCGATATTTTAGGTGCCCAAAGTCAATATGTGTATTCATCTTCTGCACTCGTTTATATCTCAAATTCAACATCAAAACACCCGAAAATTCGATATTTTTGGGTTCCAGAAGCGATCTGTACATGCCTACTCAGTGCTAGAATGTTTTCAAAATATAGGCTCAAAACATCCTAAAAATGGATATTTTAAGTGTACAAAGTCGATTTGTGCATGCATCTTCGGTACCCGTTTATATCTCAAATTCAAGCTCCAAACACCCGAAAATTCGAAATTTTAGGGTCCCAGAAGTGATCTGTACATGCCTACTCAGATTCAGGCCCAAAACATGCTGAAAATCGATATTTTAGGTGCCCAAAGTCAATATGTGTATGCATCTTCTACACTCGTTTATATCTCAAATTCAACCTCAAAACACCCGAAAATTCGATATTTTGGGGTCCCAGAAGCGATCTGTACATGCCTACTGAGTGCTGGAATGTTTTCAAAATATTGGCTCAAAACATGCTAAAAATCGATATTTTAAGTGTCCAAAGTCGATATGTGCATGCATCTTCTGTATCCGTTTATATCTCAAATTCAGGCTTAAAACACCCGAAAATTCGGTATTTTGGGGTCCTAGAAGAGATCTGTACATGCCTAATCCTAGGTAGAATATTTTCAAGATACAGACCGAAAACATGCTGAAAATCGATATTTTAGGTGCCCAAAGTCAATATGTGTAAGTATCTTCTGCACTCGTTTATATCTCAAATTCAACTCAAAACACCCGAAAATTTGATATTTTTGGGTCTCAGAAGCAATCTGTACATGCCTACTCCTAGTTAGAATGTTTTCAGTATACAGACCCAAAACATGCTCAAAATCGATATTTTTGATGCACAAAAGTCGATATGTGCATGCATCTTCAGTACCTGTTTATATCTCAAATTCTGGCTCAAAACACCCGAAATATCGATATTTTGGGGTCTCTGAAGCGATCTGTACATGCATACTCAGTGCTAGAATATTTTCAAAATATAGGCTCAAAACATGCTAAAAATCGATATTTTAGGTGCCCAAAGTTGGTATATCAAATTCAGGCCCAAAACCGAAAATTCGATATTTTGGGGTCCCAGAAGCGATCTGTACATGCCTACTCCGTGTTAGAGTATTTTCAAAATACAGGCCCAAAACATACAGAAAATCGATATTTTAGGTGCCAAAAAGTCGATGTGTGCATGCATCTTCTGTACCCGTTTATATCTCAAATTCAGGCTCCAAACACCCTAGAATTCGATATTTTGGTGTCCCAGAAGCGATCTGTACATGCCTACTCAGATACAGGCCCAAAACATGCTGAAAATCGATATTTTAGGTGCCCAAAGTCGATATATGCATGCATCTTCTGTACCCGTTTATATCTCAAATTCAGGCTCAAAACACCGAAAATTCGGTATTTTTGGGTCCTAGAAGCGATCTGTACATGCCTACTTCTAGTTAGAATATTTTCAAGATACAAACCTAAAACATGCTCAAAATCAATATTTTAGGTGCCCAAAAGTCGATATGTGCATGCATCTTCTTTACCCGTTTATATCTCAAATTCAGGCTCAAAACACCCGAAAATTCGGTATTTTTGGGTCCTAGAAGCAATCTGTACAAGCCTACTCCTAGTTAGAATGTTTTCAGTATACAGACCTAAAACATGCTCAAAATCGATATTTTAGGTGCCCAAAAGTCGATATGTGCATGCATCTTCAGTACCTGTTTATGTCTCAAATGCAGGCTCAAAACACCCGAAAATTCGATATTTTGGGTTCTCTGAAGCGATCTGTACATGCCTACTCAGTGCTAGAATATTTTCAAAATATAGGCCCAAAACATGCTAAAAATCGATATTTTAGGTGCCCAAAGTTGATATCTCAAATTCAGGCCCAAAACACCCGAAAATTCGATATTTTGGGGTCCCTGAAGCGATCTGTACATGCCTACTCCGTGCTTGAGTATTTTCAAAATAAAGGCCCAAAACATATAGAAAATCGATATTTTAGTTGCCCAAAAGTCGATATGTGCATGCATCTTCTGTACCCGTTTACATATCAAATTCAGGCTCCAAACACACGAAAATTCGATATTTTGGGGTCCCAGAAGCGATCTGTACATGCCTACTCAGATACAGGCCCAAAAAATGCTGAAAATCGATATTTTAGGTGCCCAAAGTCAATATGTGTATGTATCTTCTGCACTCGTTTATATCTCAAATTCTAGCTCAAAACACCCGAAAAATCGATATTTTGGGGTCTCTGAAACGATCTGTACATGTCTACTCAGTGCTAGAATATTTTCAAAATATAGGCCCAAAACATGCTAAAAATCGATATTTTAGGTGCCCATAGCTGATATCTCAAATTCAGGCCCAAAACACCCGAAAATTCGATATTTTGGGGTCCCAGAAGCGATCTGTACATGCCTACTCCGTGTTAGAGTATTTTCATAATACAGGCCCAAAACATACAGAAATTCGATATTTTAGATGCCAAAAAGTCGATATGTGCATGCATCTTCTGTACCCGTTTATATCTCAAATTCAGGCTCCAAACACCCGAAAATTCGATATTTTGGGGTCCCAAAATCGATCTGTACATGTCTCCATAAATACAGGCCCAAAACATGCTGAAAATCGATATTTTAGGTGCCCAAAGTCAATATGTGTATGCATCTTCTGCACTCGTTTATATCTCAAATTCAACCTCAAAACACCCGAAAATTCGATATTTTTGGGTCCCAGAAGGGATCTGTACATGCCTACTCAGTGCTAGAATGTTTTCAAAATATAGGATCAAAACATCCTAAAAATGGATATTTTAAGTGTACAAAGTCGATTTGTGCATGCATCTTCGGTATCCGTTTATATCTCAAATTCAAGCTCAAAACACCCGAAAATTCGAAATTTTGGGGTCCCAGAAGTGATCTGTACATGCCTACTTAGATTCTGGCCCAAAACATGCTGAAAATCGATATTTTAGGTGCGCAAAGTCAATATGTGTATGCATCTTCTACACTCGTTTATATCTCTAATTCAACCTCAAAACACCCGAAAATTCGATATTTTTGGGTCCCAGAAGCGATCTGTACATGCCTACTGAGTGCTAGAATGTTTTCAAAATATTGGCTCAAAACATGATAAAAATCGATATTTTAAGTGTCCAAAGTCGATATGTGCATGCATCTTCTGTACCCGTTTATATCTCAAATTCAGGCTCAAAACACCCGAAAATTCGGTATTTTTTGGGTCCTAGAAGCGATCTGTACATGCCTAAACCTAGTTAGAATATTTTCAAGATACAGACCGAAAACATGCTGAAAATCGATATTTTAGGTGCCCAAAGTCAATATGTGTAAGCATCTTCTCCACTCGTTTATATCTCAAATTCAACCTCAAAACACCCGAAAATTTGATATTTTTGGGTCTCAGAAGCAATCTGTATATGCCTACTCCTAGTTAGAATATTTTCAGTATACAGACCCAAAACATGCTCAAAATCGATATTTTTGGTGCACAAAAGTCGATATGTGCATGCAAATTCAGTACCTGTTTATATCTCAAATTCTGGCTCAAAACACCCGAAATATCGATATTTTGGGGTCCCAGAAGCGATCTGTACATGCCTACTCCGTGTTAGAGTATTTTCAAAATACAGGCCCAAAACATACAGAAAATCGATATTTTAGGTGCCAAAAAGTCGATGTGTGCATGCATCTTCTGTACCCGTTTGTGTATCAAATTCAGGCTCCAAACACACGAAAATTCGATATTTTGGGGTCCCATAAGCGATCTGTACATGCCTAATCAGATACAGGCCCAAAACATGCTGAAAATCGATATTTTAGGTGCCCAATGTCAATATGTGTATGTATCTTCTGCACTCGTTTATATCTCAAATTCAGGCTCAAAACACCCGAAAATTCGATATTTTTGGGTCCCGGAAGCGATCTGTAAATGCCTACTCAGTGCTAGAATGTTTTCAAAATATAGGCTCAAAACATGCTAAAAATCGATATTTTAAGTGCCCAAAGTCGATATATTCATGCATCTTCTGTACCCGTTTATATCTCAAATTCAGGCTCAAAACACCGAAAATTCGGTATTTTTGGGTCCTAGAAGCGATCTGTACATGCCTACTCCTATTTAGAATATTTTCAAGATACAGACCGAAAACATGCTCAAAATAGATATTTTAGGTGCAAAAAAAGTCGATATTTGCATGTATCTTCTTTACTCGTTTATATCTCAAATTCAACCTCAAAACACCCGAAAATTCGGTATTTTTGGGTCCTAGAAGCAATCTGTACATGCCTACTCCTAGTTAGAATGTTTTCAGTAAACAGACCTAAAACATGCTCAAAATTGATATTTTAGGTGCCCAATAGTCGATATGTGCATGCATCTTCAGTACCCGTTTATATCTCAAATTCAGGCTTAAAACACACGAAAATTCGATATTTTGGGGTCCTAGAAGCGATCTTTACATGGCTACTCAGATACAGGCCCAAAACATGCTGAAAATCGATATTTTAGGTGCCCAATGTCATTATGTGTATGTATCTTCTGCACTCGTTTATATCTCAAATTCAGGCTCAAAACACCCGAAAATTCGATATTTTGTGGTCTCTGAAGCGATCTGTACATGCCTACTCAATGCTAGAATATTTTCAAAATATAGGCACAAAACATGCTAAAAATCGATATTTTAGGTGCCCAAAGTTGATATCTCAAATTCAGACCCAAAACACCCGAAAATTCGATATTTTGGGGTCCCAGTAGCGATCTGTACATGCCTACTCCGTGTTAGAGTATTTTCAAAATACAGGCCCAAAACATACTGAAAATCGATATTTTAGTTGCCCAAAAGTCGATATGTGCATGCATCTTCTGTACCCGTTTATATATCAAATTCAGGCTCTAAACACACGACAATTCGATATTTTGGGGTCCCAGAAGCGATCTGTACATGCCTACTCAGATACAGGCTCAAAACATGCTGAAAATCGATATTTTAGGTGCCCAAAGTCAATATCTGTACATGCCTACTCAGTGCTAGAATGTTTTCAAAATATAGGCTCAAAACATGCTAAAAATCGATATTTTAAGTGTCCAAAGTCGATTTATGCATGCATCTTCTGTACCCGTTTATATCTCAAATTCAGGCTCAAAACACCGAAAATTCGGTATTTTTAGGTCCTAGAAGCGATCTGTACATGCCTACTCCTAGTTAGAATATTTTCAAGATACAGACCGAAAACATGCTCAAAATCGATATTTTAGGTGCCCAAAAGTCGATATTTGCATGTATCTTCTTTACCCGTTTATATCTCAAATTCAGGCTCAAAACACCCGAAAATTCGGTATTTTTGGGTCCTAGAAGCAATCTGTACATGCCTACTCCTAGTTAGAATGTTTTCAGTAAACTGACCTAAAACATGCTCAAAATTGATATTTTAGGTGCCCAATAGTCGATATGTGCATGCATCTTCAGTACCCGTTTATATCTCAAATTCAGGCTCCAAACACACATAAATTCGATATTTTGGGGTCCCAGAAGCGATCTGTACATGGCTACTCAGATACATGCCCAAAACATGCTGAAATTCGATATTTTAGGTGCCCAATGTCAATATGTGTATGCATCTTCTGCACTCGTTTATATCTCAAATTCAGGCTCAAAACACCCGAAAATCCGATATTTTGGGGTCTCTGAAGCAATTTGTACATGCCTACTCAATGCTAGAATATTTTCAAAATATAGACCCAAAACATGCTAAAAATCGATATTGTAGGTGCCCAAATTCGATATCTCAAATTCAGGCCCAAAAAAGCCGAAAATTCGATATTTTGAGGTCCCAGAAGCGAACTGTACATGCCTACTCCGTGTTAGAGTATTTTCAAAATACCGGCCCAAAACATGCTGAAAATCGATATTTTATGTTACAAAAGTCAATATGTGTATGCATCTTCTGCACCCGTTTTTATCCAAAATTCAACCTCAAAACACCCGAAAATTCGATATTTTTGGGTCCCAGAAGTGATCTGTACATGACTACTTAGTGTTAGAATATTTTTAAAATATAGGCCCAAAACATGCTAAAAATCGATATTTTAGGTGCCCCAACTCGATATCTCAAATTCAGGCCCAAAACACCCAAAAATTCGATATTTTGGGGTCCCAGAAGCGAACTGTACATGCCTACTCCGTGTTAGAGTATTTTCAAAGTACAGGCCCAAAACATACTGAAAATCGATATTTTAGGTGCCCAAAAGTCGATATGTGCATGCATCTTCTGTACCCGTATATATCTCAAATTTAGGCTCAAAACACCCGAAAATTCGATATTTTGGGGTCCCAGAACCGATCTGTACTTATCTACTCAGTGCTAGAATATTTTCAAAATATAGGCCCAAAACATGCTAAAAATCGATATTTTAGGTGCCCAAAGTCGATATCTCAAATTCAGGCCCAAAACACCCGAAAATTCGATATTTTGGGATCCCAGAAACGATCTGTACATGCATACTCCGTGTTAGAGTATTTTTAAAATACAGGCCCAAAACATACAGAAAATCGATATTTTAGGTGCACAAAAGTCGATATGTCATTGCATCTTCTGTGCCCGTTTATATCTCAAATTAAGGCTCTAAACACCCGAAAATTCGATATTTTGGGGTCCCAGAAGCGATCTGTACATGTCTACTCAGTGCTAGAATATTTTCAAAATACAGGCCCAAAACATGCTGAAAATCGATATTTTAGGTGTCCAAAGTCAATATGTGTATGCATCTTCTGCACCCGTTTTTATCCAAAATTCAACCTCAAAACACCCGAAAATTCGATATTTTTGGGTCCCAGAAGTGATCTGTACATGCCTACTCAGTGCTAGAATGTTTTCAAAATATAGGCTCAAAACATGCTAAAAATCGATATTTTAGGTGTCCAAAGTTGATATGTGCATGCATCTTCTGTACCCGTTTATATCTCAAATTCAGGCTCAAAACACCTTAAAATTCGATATTTTCGGGTCCCAGAAGTGATCTGTACATGTCTACTTAGTGTTAGAATATTTTTATAATATAGGCCCAAAACATGCTAAAAATCGATATTTTAGGTGCCCAAAGTCGATATCTCAAATTCAGGCCCAAAACACCCAAAAATTCGATATTTTGGTGTCCCAGAAGCGAACTGTACATGCCTACTCCTTGTTAAAGTATTTTTAAAGTACAGGCCGAAAACATACTGAAATCGATATTTTAGGTGCCCAAAAGTCGATATGTGCATCCATCTTCTGTACCCGTATATATCTCAAATTCAGGCTCAAAACACCCGAAAATTCGATATTTTGGGGTCCCAGAAGCGATCTGTACTTATCTACTCAGTGCTAGAATATTTTCAAAATATAGGCCCAAAACATGCTAAAAATCGATATTTTAGGTGCCCAAAGTCGATATCTCAAATTCAGGCCCAAAACACCCGAAAATTCGATATTTTGGGATCCCAGAAACGATCTGTACATGCCTACTCCGTGTTAGAGTATTTTTAAAATACAGGCCAAAAACATACAGAAAATCGATATTTTAGGTGCACAAAAGTCGATATGTCCATGCATCTTCTGTACCCGTTTATATCTCAAATTAAGGCTCCAAACACCCGAAAATTCGATATTTTGGGGTCCCAGAAGCGATCTGTACATGCCTACTCAGATACAGGCCCAAAACATGCTGAAAATCGATATTTTAGATGCCCAAAGTCAATATGTGTATGCATCTTCTGCACTCGTTTATATCTCAAATTCAACCTCAAAACACCCGAGAATTCGATATTTTTGGGTCCCAGAATCGATCTGTACATGCCTACTCAGTGCTAGAATGTTTTCAAAACATAGGCTCAAAACATGCTAAAAATCGATACTTCAAGTGTCCAAAGTCGATATGTGAATGCATCTGCTGTACCCATTTATATCTCAAATTCAGGCTCAAAACACACGAAAATTAGGTATTTTTGGGTCCTAGAAACGATCTGTACATGCCTACTCCTAGTTAGAATGTTTTCAAAATATATGCTCAAAACATGCTAAAAATCGATATTTTAAGTGTCCAAAGTTGATATGTGCATGCATCTTCTGTACCCGTTTATATCACAAATTCAGGCTCAAAACACCTTAAAATTCGATATTTTGGGGTCTTAGAAGTGATCTGTACGTGTCTACTTAGAGTTAGAATATTTTCAAAATATAGGCCCAAAACATGCTAAAAATCGATATTTTAGGTGCCCAAATTCGATATCTTAAATTCAGGCCGAAAACACCCGAAAATTCGATATTTTGGGGTACCAGAAGCGAACTGTACATGCCTACTCCGTGTTAGAGTATTTTCAAAGTACAGGCCAAAAACATACTGAAAATCGATCTTTTAGGTGCCCAAAAGTCGATATGTGCATGCATTTTCTGTACCCGTTTATATCTCAAATTCAGGCTCCAAACTCTCGAAAATTCGATATTTTGGGGTCCCAGAAGCGATCTGTACTTGCCTACTCCGTGTTAGAGTAATTTCAAAATACAGGCCCAAAACATGCTCAAAATAGATATTTTAGGTGACCAAAGTCAATATGTGTATGCATCTTCTGCACCCGTTTATATCCCAATTTCAACCTCAAAACACGCGAATATTCGATGTTTTTGGGTCCCAGAAGCGATCTGTACATGCCTACTCAGTCCTAGAATATTTTCAAAATATAGGCTCAAAACATGCTAAAAATCGATATTTTAAGTGTACCTGTTTATATCTCAAATTCAGGCTTAACACACCCGAAAATTCGATATTTTGGGGTCCCAGAAGTGATCTGTACATGCCTACTTAGTGCTAGAATATTTTAAACATATAGGCCCAAAACATGCTAAAAATCTATATTTTTGGTGCCCAAAGTCAATATTTCAAATTCAGGCCCAAAACACCCGAAAATTCGATATTTTGGTGTCCCAGAAGCGAACTGTACATGCCTACTCCGTGTTAGAGTATTTTTAAAGTACAGGCCCAAAACATACTGAAAATCGATATTTTAGGTGCCCAAAAGTCGATATGTGCATGCATCTTCTTTACCCGTATATATCTCAAATTCAGGCTCAAAACACCCGAAAATTCGAAATTTTTGGGTCCCAGAAGCGATATGTACATGCCTACTCAGATACAGGCCTAAAACATGCTGAAAATCGATATTTTAGGTGCCCAAAGTCAATATGTGTATGCATCTTCTGCACCCGTTTATATCCCAAATTCAACCAGAAAACACCCGAAAATTCGATATTTTGGGGTCCCAGAAGCGATCTGTACATGACTACTCCTAGTTAGAATGTTTTCAAAATACAGGCCCAAAACAAGCTGAAAATCGATATTTTAGGTGACCAAAGTCAATATGTGTATGCATCTTCTGCACCCGTTTTTATCCAAAATTCAACCTCAGAATACCCGAAAATTCGATATTTTTGGGTCCCAGTAGTAATCTGTACATGCCTACTCAGTGCTAGAATGTTTTCAAAATATAGGCTCAAAACATGCTAAAAATCGATATTTTTGGTGTCCAAAGTTGATATGTGCATGCATCATCTGTATCCGTTTACATCTCAAGTTCAGGCTCAAAACACCTTAAAATTCGATATTTTCGGGCCCCAGAAGTGATCTGTACATGTCTACTTAGTGTTAGAATATTTTTAAAATATAGGCCCAAAACATGCTAAAATCGATATTTTAGGTGCCCAAAGTCGATATCTCAAATTCAGGCCCAAAACACCCAAAAATTCGATATTTTGGGGTCCCAGAAGCGAACTGTACATGCCTACTCCGTGTTAAAGTATTTTCAAAGTACAAGCCCAAAACATACTGAAAATAGATATTTTAGGTGCCCAAAAGTCGATATGTGCATGCATCTTCTGTACCCGTATATATCTCAAATTCAGGCTCAAAACACCCGAAAACTCGATATTTTGGGGTCCCAGAAGCGATCTGTACTTATCTATTCAGTGCTAGAATATTTTCAAATTATAGGCCCAAAACATGCTAAAAATCGATATTTTGGCTCCAAACACCCGAACATTCTATATTTTGGGGTCCCAGAAGCGATCTGTACATGCCTACTCAGATACAGGCCCAAAACATGCTGAAAATCGATATTTTAGGTGCCCAAAGTCAATATGGTTTTGCATCTTCTGCACCCGTTTATATCCCAAATTCAACCTGAAAACACCCTAAAATTCGATATTTTTGGGGCCCGGAAGCGATCTGTACATGCCTTCTCCGTGTTAAAGTATTTTCAAAATACTGGCCCAAAACATGCTGAAAATCGATATCTTAGGTGCACAAAGTCAATATGTGCATGCATTTTATGTACCCGTTTATATCTCAAATTCAGGCTCAAAACACTCGAAAATTCGATATTTTGGGGTCCCAGAAGCGATCTGTACATGCCTACTCAGTGCTAGAATATTTTTAAAATATAGGCCCAAAACATGCTGAAAATCGATATTTTAGGTGCACAAAGTCAATATGTGCATGCATTTTATGTACCCGTTTATATCTCAAATTTAGGCTCAAAACAACCGAAAATTCGATATTTTTGGGTCCCAGAAGCGATCTGTACATGCCTACTCCGTGTTAGAGTATTTACAAAATACAGGCCCAAAACATACCGAAAATCGATATTTTAGTTGCCCAAAAGTCGATATGTGCATGCATCTTCTGTACCCATTTATATCTCAAATTCAGGCTCCAAACAAACGAAAATTCGATATTTTGGGGTCCCAGAAGCGATCTGTACATGTCTACTAAGATACAGGCCCAAAACATGCTGAAAATCGATATTTTAGTTGCCCAAAGTCAATATGTGTATGTATCTTTTGCACTCGTTTATATCTCAAATTCAACCTCAAAACACCCGAAAATTGGATATTTTTGGGTCCCAGAAGCGATCTGTACATGCCTATTCAGTGCTAGAATGTTTTCAAAATATAGGCTCAAAACATGCTAAAAATCGATATTTTAAGTGTCCAAAGTGGATATGTGCATGCATCTTCTGTATCCGTTTATATCTCAAATTCAGGCTCAAAATACCCGAAAATTCGGCATTTTTGGGTCCCAGAATCGATCTGTATAAGCCTACTCAGATACAGGCCCAAAACATGCTGAAAATCGATATTTTAGGTGCCCAAAGTCAATATATGTATGCATCTTCTGCACTCGTTTATATCTCAAATTCAACCTCAAAACACCCGAAAATTCGATATTTTTGGGTCCCAGAAGCGATCTGTACATGTCTACTCAGTGCTAGAATGTTTTCAAAATATTGGCTCAAAATATGCTAAAAATCGATATTTTAAGTATCCAAAGTCGATATGTGGATGCACCTTCTGTTCCCGTTTATATCTCAAATTCAGGCTCAAAACATCCGAAAATTCGGTATTTTTGGGTCCTAGAAACGATCTGTACATGCCTACTCCTAGTTAGAATGTTTTCAAGATACAGACCAAAAACATGCTCAAAATCGATATTTTAGGTGCCCAAAAGTCGATATGTGCATGCATTTTCAGTACCTGTTTATATCTCAAATTCAGGCTCAAAAACCAAAAAATTCGATATTTTGGGGTCCCATAAGCGATCTGCACATGCCTAGTCAGTGCTAGAATATTTTCAAAATATAAGCCCAACACATGCTAAAAATCGATATTTTAGGTGCCCAAAGTCGATATCTCAAATTCAGGTTCAAAACACCCGAAAATTCGATATTTTGGGGTCCCAGAAGCAAACTGTACATGCCTACCCCGTGTTAGAGTATTTTCAAAGTAAAGGCCCAAAACATACTGAAAATCGATATTTTAGTTGCCCAAAAGTCGATATGTGCATGCATCTTCTGTACCCGTTTATATCTCAAATTCAAACTCCAAACACCCGAAAATTGGCATTTTTGGGTCCTGGAAGCGATCTGTAAAAGCCTACTTCTAGTTAGAATTTTTTCAAGATCTAGGCTCAAAACATGCTAAAAATCGATATTTTAAGTGTCCAAAGTCGATATGTGCATTCATCTTCTGCACCCGTTTATATCTCAAATTCAGGCTCCAAACACTTAAAAATTCGATATATTGGGTCCCAGAAGCGATCTCTACATGCCTACTCAAATAGAGGCCCAAAACATGATGAAAATCGATATTTTAGGTTCCCAAAGTCAATATGTGTATTCATCTTCTGCACCCGTTTATTCCAAATTCAACCTGAAAACACCCGAAAATTCGAAATTTTTGGGTCCCAGAAGCGATCTGTACATGCCTACTCTTAGTTAGAATGTTTACAAAATACAGGCCCAAAACATACTGAAAATCGATATCTTAAGTGTCCAAAGTCGATATGTGCATGCATCTTCTGTACCCGTTTATATCTCAAATTCAGGCTCAAAACACCCGAAAATTCGGTATTTTTGGGTCCTAGAAGCGATCTCTACATGCCTACTTCTGGTTAGAATGTTTTCAAGATACAGACCCAAAACATGCTTCAAATCGATATTTTAGGTGCCCAAAAGTCGATATGTGCATGCATCTTCTGTACCCGTTTATATATCAAATTTAGGCTCCAAACACCGAAAATTCGATATTTTGGGGTCCCAGAAGCGATCTGTACATGCCTACTCAGATACAGGCCCAAAAAATGCTGAAAATCGATATTTTAGGTTCCCAAAGTAAATATGTGTATGCATCTTTTGCAATCGTTTATATCTCAAATTCAACATCAAAACACCCGAAAATTTGATATATTTGGGTCCCAGAAGCGATCTGTACATGCCTACTCAGTGCTAGAATATTTTCAAAATATAGGCTTAAAACATGCAAAAAATCGATATTTTAATTGTCCAAAGTCGATATGTGCATGCATCTTCTGTACCCGTTTATATCTCAAATTCAGGCTCAAAACAACCGAAAATTCGATTTTTTTGGGTCCCAGAAGCGATCTGTACATGCCTACTCAGATACATGCCCAAAACATGCTGGAAAACGATATTTTTGGTGCCCAAAGTCAATATGTGTATGCATCTTCTGCACGTGTTTATATCTCAAATTCTACTCAAAACTCCCTTAAATTCAAAATTTTTGGGTCCTAGAAGCGGTCTGCACATGCCTACTTAGTACTAGAATGTTTTCAAAATATAGGTTCAAAGCATCCTAAAAATCGATATTTTAAGTGTCCAAAGTCGATATGTGCATGCATCCTCGGTACCCGTTTATATCTCAAATTCAATCTCCAAACACACGAAAATTCGATATTTTGGGGTCCCAGAAGTGATCTTTACATGCCTACTCAGTGCTAGAATATTTTCAAAATATTGGCTCAATATATGCTAAAAATCGATATTTTAAGTGTTTAAAGTCGATATGTGGATGCACCTTCTGTACCCGTTTATATCTCAAATTCAGGCTGAAAACACCCGAAAATTCGGTATTTTTGGGTCCTAGAAACGATCTGTACATGCCTACTCCTAGATAGAATGTTTTCAAGATACAGACCAAAAACATGCTCAAAATTGATATTTTAGGTGCCCAAAAGTCGATATGTGCATGTATCTTCAGTACCTGTTTATATCTCAAATTCAGGTCAAAACACCCGAAAATTCGATATTTTGGGGTCCCAGAAGCGATCTGTACATGCCTACTCAGATACAGGCCCAAAACATGCTGAAAATCGATATTTTAGGTGCCCAAAGTAAATATGTGTATGCATCTTTTGCAATCGTTTATATCTCAAATTCAACCTCAAAACACCCGAAAATTCGATAAATTTGGGTCCTAGAAGCGATCTGTACATGCCTAATCAGTGCTAGAATATTTTCAAAATATAGGCTTAAAACATGCTAAAAATCGATATTTTAATTGTCCAAAGTCGATATGTGCATGCATCTTCTGTACCCGTTTATATCTCAAATTCAGGCTCAAAACAACCGAAAATTAGATTTTTTTGGGTCCCAGAAGCGATCTGTGCATGCCAACTCCGTGTTAAAGTATTTTCAAACTACAGGCCCAAAACATGCTTAAAATCGATATTTTAGGTGCCCAAAGTCAATATGTGTATGCATTTTCTGTACCCGTTTATATCTCAAATTCAGGCTGCAAACACACGAAAATTCGATATTTTGGGGTCCCAGAAGCGATCTGTACATGCCTACTCTGATACAGGTCCAAAACATGCTGAAAATCGATATTTTATGTGACAAAAGTCAATATGTGTATGCATCTTCTGCACCTGTTTATATCCCAAATTCAACCTCAAAACACCCGAATATTCGATATTTTTGGGTCCCAGAAGCGATCTGTAAATGCCTACTCAGTGCTACAATGTTTTCAAAATATAGGCCCAAAACATGCTAAAAATCGATATTTTAGGTGCCGAAAGTCGATATCTCAAATTCAGTCTCAAAACACCCGAAAATTAGATATTATGGGGTCCCAGAAGCGATCTGTACATGCCTACTCCGTGTTAGAGTATTTTCAATATACAAGCCCATAACATACTGAAAATCGATCTTTTAGGTGCCCAAAAGTCGATATGTAGATGCATCTTCTGTACCCGTTTATATCTTAAATTCAGGCTCCAAAAACCCGAATATTCGATGTTTTTGGTTCCCGGAGCGATCTGTTCATGCCTAGTCAGTGCTAGAATGTTTTCAAAATATAGGCTCAAAACATGCTAAAAATCGATAGTTTAAGTGTACCCGTTTATATCTCAAATTCAGGCTCAACACACCCGAAAATTCGATATTTAGGGGTCCCAGAAGTGATCTGTACATGCCTACTTAGTGCTAGAATTTTTTCAATATATAGGCCCAAAACATACTAAAAATCGATATTTTAGGTGCCCAAAGTCGATATGTGCATGCATCTTCTGTACCCGATTATATATCAAATTCAGGCTTAAAACATCCGAAAATTCGGTATTTTTGGGTTTTAGAAACGATCTGTACATGCCTACTCCTAGTTAGAATGTTTTCAAGATAGAGACCAAAAACATGCTCAAAATCGATATTTTAGGTGCTTAATAGTCGATATGTGCATGCATCTTCAGTACCTGTTTAAATCTCAAATTCAGGCTCAAAACACCCGAAAATTCGATATTTTGGGGTCCCAGAATTGATCTGTACATGCCTACTCCGTGTTAGAGTATTTCCAATATACAGGCCCAAAACATACTGAAAATCGATCTTTTAGGTGCCCAAAAGTCGATATGTGCATGCATCTTCTGTACCCATTTATATCTAAAATTCTGGCTCCAAACACCCGAATATTCGATATTTTTGGGTCCAAGAAGCGATCTGTACATGCCTACTCAGTGCTAGAATGTTTTCAAAATATAGGCTCAAAACATGCTAAAAATCGATATTTTAAGTGTACCCGTTTATATCTCAAATTCACGCTCAACACACCCGAAAATTCGATATTTTGGGGTCCCAGAAGCGATCTGTACATGCGTACTCTGATACAGGTCCAAAACATGCTGAAAATCGATATTTTAGGTGCCCAAATTCAATATGTGTATGCATCTTCTGCACCCGTTTATATCCCAAATTCACCCTCACAACACCCGAAAATTCGGTATTTTTGGGTCCTCGAAGCGATCTCTACATGCCTACTCCTAGTTAGAATGTTTTCAAGATACAGACCCAAAACATGCTCAAAATCGATATTTTAGGTGCCCAAAAGTCGATATGTGCATGCATCTTCTGTACCCGTTTATATCTCAAATTCAGGCTCAAAACACCCAAAAATTCGATATTTTGGGGTTCCTGAAGCGATTTGTACATGCCTACTCAGTGCTAGAATGTTTTCAAAATATAGGCCCAAAACATGCTAAAAATCGATATTTTAGGTGCCCAAACTCGATATCTGAAATTCAGGCACAAAACACCCGAAAATTCGATATTTTGGGGTCCCAGAAGCGATATGTACATGCCTACTCAGATACAGGTCGAAAAACATGCTGGAAATCGATATTTTAGGTGCCCAAAGTCAATATGTGTATACATCTTCTGCACTCGTTTATATCTGAAATTCAACCTCAAAACACCCGAAAATTCGATATTTTTGGGTCCCAGAAGCGATCTGTACATGCCTACTCAGTGATAGAATATTTTCAAAATATAGGCTCAAAACATGCTAAAAATCGATACTTTAAGTGTCTAAAGTCGATATGTGCATACATCGGCTGTACCCGTTTATATCTCAAATTCAGGCTGAAAACACCCGAAAATTCGATATTTTGGGGTCCCAGAAGCGATCTGTACATGCGTACTCTGATACAGGTCCAAAACATGCTGAAAATCGATATTTTAGGTGCCCAAATTCAATATGTGTATGCATCTTCTGCACCCGTTTATATCCCAAATTCACCCTCACAACACCCGAAAATTCGGTATTTTTGGGTCCTCGAAGCGATCTCTACATGCCTACTCCTAGTTAGAATGTTTTCAAGATACAGACCCAAAACATGCTCAAAATCGATATTTTAGGTGCCCAAAAGTCGATATGTGCATGCATCTTCTGTACCCGTTTATATCTCAAATTCAGGCTCAAAACACCCAAAAATTCGATATTTTGGGGTTCCTGAAGCGATTTGTACATGCCTACTCAGTGCTAGAATGTTTTCAAAATATAGGCCCAAAACATGCTAAAAATCGATATTTTAGGTGCCCAAACTCGATATCTGAAATTCAGGCACAAAACACCCGAAAATTCGATATTTTGGGGTCCCAGAAGCGATATGTACATGCCTACTCAGATACAGGTCGAAAAACATGCTGGAAATCGATATTTTAGGTGCCCAAAGTCAATATGTGTATACATCTTCTGCACTCGTTTATATCTGAAATTCAACCTCAAAACACCCGAAAATTCGATATTTTTGGGTCCCAGAAGCGATCTGTACATGCCTACTCAGTGATAGAATATTTTCAAAATATAGGCTCAAAACATGCTAAAAATCGATACTTTAAGTGTCTAAAGTCGATATGTGCATACATCGGCTGTACCCGTTTATATCTCAAATTCAGGCTGAAAACACCCGAAAATTCGGTATTTTTGGGTTCCAGAAGCGCTCTGTACATGCCTACTCCTAGTTAGAAGGTTTTCAAGATACAGACCGAAAACATGCTCAAAATCGATATTTTAGGTGCCCAAAAGTCGATATATGCATGCATCTTCAGTACCTGTTTATATCTCAAATTCAGGTTCAAAACACCCGAAAATTCTATATTTTTGGGTCCCAGAAGCGATCTGTACATGCCTCCTCAGTGCTAGAATGTTTTCAAAATATAGGCTCAAAACATGCTAAAAATCGATATTTTAAGTGTCCAAAGTTGATATGTGCATTCATCTTCTGTAACCGTTTATATCTCAAATTCAGGCTCAAAACACCTTAAAATTCGATATTTTGGGGTTCCAGAAGCGATCTGTACATGCCTACTCAGTGCTAGAATATTTTCAAAATATAGGCCCAAAACATGCTCAATATCGATATTTTAGGTGCCCAAAGTCGATATCTCAAATTCAGGCCCAAAACACCCGAAAATTCGATATTTTGGGGTCCCAGAAGCGATCTGTACTTGCCTACTCCGTGTTAGAGTATTTTTAAAATACAGGCCCAAAACATACTGAAAATCGATATTTTAGGTGTCCAAAGTCGATATGTCCATGCATCTTCTGTACCCGTTTATATCTCAAAATCAGGCTCAAAACACCCGAAAATTCGGTATTTTTGGGTCCTAGAAGCGATCTGTACATGCTTACTCCGTGTTAGAGTATTTTCAATATACAGGCTCAAAACATACTTAAAATCGATCTTTAAGGTGCCCAAAAGTCGATATGTGCATGCATCTTCTGTACCCGTTTATATCTCAAATTGAGGCTCCAAACACACGAAAATTCGATATTTTGGGGTCCCAGAAGCGATCTTTACTTGCGTACTCCGTGTTAGAGTATTTTCAAAATACAGGCCCAAAACATACTGAAATCGATATTTTAGGTGACCAAAGTCAATATGTGTATGCATCTTCTGCACCTGTTTATATCCCGAATTCAACCTCAAAACACCCGAAAATTAGATATTTTGGGGTCCCAGAAGCGATCTGTACATGCCTACTCCGTGTTAGAGTATTTTTAATATACAGGCCCAAAACATACTGAAAATCGATCTTTTAGGTGCTCAAAAGTCGATATGTAGATGCATCTTCTGTACCCGTTTATTTCTTAAATTCAGGCTCCAAAAACCCGAATATTCGATATTTTTGGGTCCCAGAAGCGATCTGTACATGCCTAGTCAGTGCTAAAATGTTTTCAAAATATAGGCTCAAAACATGCTAAAAATCGATAGTTTAAGTGTACCCGTTTATATCTCAAATTCAGGCTCAACACACCCGAAAATTCGATATTTTTGGGTCCCAGAAGCGATCTGTACATGCCTACTCAGTGCTAGAATGTTTTCAAAATATAGGCTCAAAACATGCTAAAAATCGATATTTTAAGTGTCCAAAGTTGATATGTGCATTCATCTTCTGTAACCGTTTATATCTCAAATTCAGGCTCAAAACACCTTAAAATTCGATATTTTGGGGTTCCAGAAGCGATCTGTACATGCCTACTCCGTGTTAAAGTATTTTCAATATACAGGCCCAAAACATACTGAAAATCGATCTTTTAGGTGCCCAAAAGTCGATATGTAGATGCATCTTCTGTACCCGTTTATATCTTAAATTCAGGCTCCAAAAACCCGAATATTCGATATTTTTGGGTCCCAGAAGCGATCTGTACATGCCTAGTCAGTGCTAGAATGTTTTCAAAATATAGGCTCAAAACATGCTAAAAATCGATATTTTAAGTGTACCCGTTTATATCTCAAATTCACGCTCAACACACCCGAAAATTCGATATTTTGGGGTCCCAGAAGCGATCTGTACATGCCTACTCTGATACAGGTCCAAAACATGCTGAAAATCGATATTTTAGGTGCCCAAAGTCAATATGTGTATGCATCTTCTGCACCCGTTTATATCCCAAATTCAACCTCACAACACCCAAAAATTCGGTATTTTTGGGTCCTCGAAGCGATCTCTACATGCCTACTCCTAGTTAGAATGTTTTCAAGATACAGACCCAAAACATGCTCAAAATCGATATTTTAGGTGCCCAAAAGTCGATATGTGCATGCATCTTCTGTACCCGTTTATATCTCAAATTCAGGCTCAAAACACCCAAAAATTCGATATTTTGGGGTCCCAGAAGCGATTTGTACATGCCTGCTCAGTGCTAGAATGTTTTCAAAATATAGGCCCAAAACATGCTAAAAATCGATATTTTAGGTGCCAAAACTCGATATTTGAAATTCAGGCACAAAACACCCGAAAATTCTATATTTTGGGGTCCCAGAAGCGATATGTACATGCCTACTCAGATACAGGTCGAAAAACATGCTGGAAATCGATATTTTAGGTGCCCAAAGTCAATATGTGTATACATCTTCTGCACTCGTTTATATCTCAAATTCAACCTCAAAATACCCGAAAATTCGATATTTTTGGGTCCCAGAAGGGATCTGTACATGCCTACTCAGTGATAGAATATTTTCAAAATATAGGCTCAAAACATGCTAAAAATCGATACTTTAAGTGTCTAAAGTCGATATGTGCATACATCGGCTGTACCCGTTTATATCTCAAATTCAGGCTGAAAACACCCGAAAATTCGGTATTTTTGGGTTCTAGAAGCGATCTGTACATGCCTACTTCTAGTTAGAAGGTTTTCAAGATACAGACCGAAAACATGCTCAAAATCGATATTTTAGGTGCCCAAAAGTCGATATGTGTATGCATCTTCAGTACCTGTTTATATCTCAAATTCATGCTCAAAACACCCGAAAATTCGATATTTTTGGGTCCCAGAAGCGATCTGTACATGCCTACTCAGTGCTAGAATGTTTTCAAAATATAGGCTAAAAACATGCTAAAAATCGATATTTTAAGTGTCCAAAGTTGATATGTGCATTCATCTTCTGTAACCGTTTATATCTCAAATTCAGGCTCAAAACACCTTAAAATTCGATATTTTGGGGTTCCAGAAGCGATCTGTACATGCCTACTCCGTGTTAAAGTATTTTCAATATACAGGCCCAAAACATACTGAAAATCGATCTTTTAGGTGCCCAAAAGTCGATATGTAGATGCATCTTCTGTACCCGTTTATATCTTAAATTCAGGCTCCAAAAACCCGAATATTCGATATTTTTGGGTCCCAGAAGCGATCTGTACATGCCTAGTCAGTGCTAGAATGTTTTCAAAATATAGGCTCAAAACATGCTAAAAATCAATAGTTTAAGTGTACCCGTTTATATCTTAAATTCAGGCTCAACACACCCGAAAATTCGATATTTTGTGGTCCCAGAAGTGATCTGTACATGCCTACCTAGTGCTAGAATATTTTCAAAATATAGGCCCAAAACATACTAAAAATCGATATTTTAGGTGCCCAAAGTCGATATGTGCATGCATCTTCTGCACCCGTTTATATATCAAATTCAGGCTTAAAGCATCCGAAAATTCGGTATTTTTGGGTTTTAGAAACGATCTGTACATACCTACTCCTAGTTAGAATGTTTTCAAGATAGAGACCAAAAACATGCTCAAAATCGATATTTTAGGTGCTTAAAAGTCGATATGTGCATGCATCTTCAGTACCAGTTTAAATCTCAAATTCAGGCTCAAAACACCCGAAAATTCGATATTTTGGGGCCCCAGAAGCGATCTGTACATGCCTACTCCGTGTTAGAGTATTTTCAATATACAGGCCCAAAACATACTGAAAATCGATCTTTTAGGTGCCCAAAAGTCGATATGTGCATGCATCTTCTGTACCCGTTTGTATCTCAAATTCAGGCTCAAAACACCCAAAAATTCGATATTTTGGGGTCCCAGAAGCGATTTGTACATGCCTACTCAGTGCTAGAATGTTTTCAAAATATAGGCCCAAAACATGCTAAAAATCGATATTTTAGGTGCCAAAACTCGATATTTGAAATTCAGGCACAAAACACCCGAAAATTCTATATTTTGGGGTCCCAGAAGCGATATGTACATGCCTACTCAGATACAGGTCGAAAAACATGCTGGAAATCGATATTTTAGGTGCCCAAAGTCAATATGTGTATACATCTTCTGCACTCGTTTATATCTCAAATTCAACCTCAAAACACACGAAAATTCGATATTTTTGGGTCCCAGAAGCGATCTGTACATGCCTACTCAGTGATAGAATATTTTCAAAATATAGGCTCAAAACATGCTAAAAATCGATAATTTAAGTGTCTAAAGTCGATATGTGCATACATCGGCTGTACCCGTTTATATCTCAAATTCAGGCTGAAAACACCCAAAAATTCGGTATTTTTGGGTTTTAGAAGCGATCTGTACATGCCTACTTCTAGTTAGAAGGTTTTCAAGATACAGACCGAAAACATGCTCAAAATCGATATTTTAGGTGCCCAAAAGTCGATATGTGCATGCATCTTCAGTACCTGTTTATATCTCAAATTCAGGCTCAAAACACCTGAGAATTCGATATTTTTGGGTCCCAGAAGCGATCTGTACATGCCTACTCAGTGCTAGAATGTTTTCAAAATATAGGCTCAAAACATGCTAAAAATCGATATTTTAAGTGTCCAAAGTTGATATGTGCATTCATCTTCTGTAACCGTTTATATCTCAAATTCAGGCTCAAAACACCTTAAAATTCGATATTTTGGGGTTCCAGAAGCGATCTGTACATGCCTACTCCGTGTTAAAGTATTTTCAATATACAGGCCCAAAACATACTGAAAATCGATCTTTTAGGTGCCCAAAAGTCGATATGTAGATGCATCTTCTGTACCCGTTTATATCTTAAATTCAGGCTCCAAAAACCCGAATATTCGATATTTTTGGGTCCCAAAAGCGATCTGTACATGCCTAGTCAGTGCTAGAATGTTTTCAAAATATAGGCTCAAAACATGCTAAAAATCGATAGTTTAAGTGTACCCGTTTATATCTTAAATTCAGGCTCAACACACCCGAAAATTCGATATTTTGTGGTCCCAGAAGTGATCTGTACATGCCTACCTAGTGCTAGAATATTTTCAAAATATAGGCCCAAAACATACTAAAAATCGATATTTTAGGTGCCCAAAGTCGATATGTGCATGCATCTTCTGTACCCGTTTATATATCAAATTCAGGCTTAAAACATCCGAAAATTCGGTATTTTTGGGTTTTAGAAACGATCTGTACATACCTACTCCTAGTTAGAATGTTTACAAGATAGAGACCAAAAACATGCTCAAAATCGATATTTTAGGTGCTTAAAAGTCGATATGTGCATGCATCTTCAGTACCTGTTTAAATCTCAAATTCAGGCTCAAAACACCCGAAAATTCGATATTTTGGGGTCCCAGAAGCGATCTGTACATGCCTACTCCGTGTTAGAGTATTTTCAATATACAGGCCCAAAACATACTGAAAATCGATCTTTTAGGTGCCCAAAAGTCGATATGTGCATGCATCTTCTGTACCCGTTTATATCTAAAATTCAGGTTCCAAACACCCGAATATTCGATATTTTTGGGTCCCAGAAGCGATCTGTACATGCCTACTCAGTGCTAGAATGTTTTCAAAATATAGGCTCAAAACATGCTAAAAATCGATATTTTTAGTGTACCCGTTTATATCTCAAATTCACGCTCAACACACCCGAAAATTCGATATTTTGGGATCCCAGAAGCGATCTGTACATGCCTACTCTGATACAGGTCCAAAACATGCTGAAAATCGATATTTTAGGTGCCCAAAGTCAATATGTGTATGCATCTTCTGCACCCGTTTATATCCCAAATTCAACCTCACAACACCCGAAAATTCGGTATTTTTGGGTCCTCGAAGCGATCTCTACATGCCTACTCCTAGATAGAATGTTTTCAAGATACAGACCCAAAACATGCTCAAAATCGATATTTTAGGTGCCCAAAAGTCGATATGTGCATGCATCTTCTGTACCCGTTTATATCTCAAATTCAGGCTCAAAACACCCAAAAATTCGATATTTTGGGGTCCCAGAAGCGATTTGTACATGCCTACTCAGTGATAGAATGTTTTCAAAATATAGGCCCAAAACATGCTAAAAATCGATATTTTAGGTGCCCAAACTCGATATCTGAAATTCAGGCACAAAACACCCGAAAATTCGATATTTTGGGGTCCCAGAAGCGATATGTACATGCCTACTCAGATACAGGTCGAAAAACATGCTGGAAATCGATATTTTAGGTGCCCAAAGTCAATATGTGTATACATCTTCTGCACTCGTTTATATCTCAAATTCAACCTCAAAACACCCAAAAATTCGATATTTTTGGGTCCCAGAAGCGATCTGTACATGCCTACTCAGTGATAGAATATTTTCAAAATATAGGCTCAAAACATGCTAAAAATCGATACTTTAAGTGTCTAATGTCGATATGTGCATACATCGGCTGTACCCGTTTATATCTCAAATTCAGGCTGAAAACACCCTAAAATTCGGTATTTTTGGGTTCTAGAAGCGATCTGTACATGCCTACTCCTAGTTAGAAGGTTTTCAAGATACAGACCGAAAACATGCTCAAAATCGATATTTTAGGTGCCCAAAAGTCGATATGTGCATGCATCTTCAGTACCTGTTTATATCTCAAATTCAGGCTCAAAACACCCGAAAATTCGATATTTTTGGGTCCCAGAAGCGATCTGTACATGCCTACCCAGTGCTAGAATGTTTTCAAAATATAGGCTCAAAACATTTTAAAAATCGATATTTTAAGTGTCCAAAGTTGATATGTGCATTCATCTTCTGTAACCGTTTATATCTCAAATTCAGGCTCAAAACACCTTAAAATTCGATATTTTTGGGTCCCAGAAGCGATCTGTACATGCCTACTCAGTGCTAGAATGTTTTCAATATACAGGCCCAAAACATACTGAAAATCGATCTTTTAGGTGCCCAAAAGTCGATAAGTAGATGCATCTTCTGTACCCGTTTATATCTTAAATTCAGGCTCCAAAAACCCGAATATTCGATATTTTTGGGTCCCAGAAGCGATCTGTACATGCCTAGTCAGTGCTAGAATGTTTTCAAAATATAGGCTCAAAACATGCTAAAAATCGATAGTTTAAGTGTACCCGTTTATATCTCAAATTCAGGCTCAACACACCCGAAAATTCGATATTTTGGGGTCCCAGAAGTGATCTGTACATGCCTACTTAGTGCTAGAATATTTTCAAAATATAGGCCCAAAACATACTAAAAATCGATATTTTAGGTGCCCAAAGTCGATATGTGCATGCATCTTCTGTACCCGTTTATATATCAAATTCAGGCTTAAAACATCCGAAAATTCGGTATTTTTGGGTTTTAGAAACGATCTGTACATGCCTACTCCTAGTTAGAATGTTTTCAAGATAGAGACCAAAAACATGCTCAAAATCGATATTTTAGGTGCTTAAAAGTCGATATGTGCATGCATCTTCAGTATCTGTTTAAATCTCAAATTCAGGCTCAAAACACCCGAAAATTCGATATTTTGGGGTCCCAGAAGCGATCTGTACATGCCTACTCCGTGTTAGAGTATTTCCAATATACAGGCCCAAAACATACTGAAAATCGATCTTTTAGGTGCCAAAAAGTCGATATGTGCATGCATCTTCTGTACCCGTTTATATCTAAAATTCAGGCTCCAAACACCCGAATATTCGATATTTTTGGGTCCCAGAAGCGATCTGTACATGCCTACTCAGTGCTAGAGTGTTTTCAAAATATAGGCTCAAAACATGCTAAAAATCGATATTTTAAGTGTACCCGTTTATATCTCAAATTCACGCTCTACACACCCGAAAATTCGATATTTTGGGGTCCCAGAAGCGATCTGTACATGCCTATTCTGATACAGGTCCAAAACATGCTGAAAATCGATATTTTAGGTGCCCAAAGTCAATATGTGTATGCATCTTCTGCACCCGTTTATATCTCAAATACAGGCTCAAAACACCCGAAAATTCGATATTTTTGGGTCCCAGAAGCGATCTGTACATGCCTACTCAGTGCTAGAATGTTTTCAAAATATAGGCTCAAAACATGCTAAAAATCGATATTTTAAGTGTCCAAAGTTGATATGTGCATTCATCTTCTGTAACCGTTTATATCTCAAAATCAGGCTCAAAACACCCGAAAATTCGGTATTTTTGGGTCCTAGAAGCGATCTGTACATGCTTACTCCGTGTTAGAGTATTTTCAATATACAGGCTCAAAACATACTTAAAATCGATCTTTAAGGTGCCCAAAAGTCGATATGTGCATGCATCTTCTGTACCCGTTTATATCTCAAATTGAGGCTCCAAACACCCGAAAATTCGATATTTTGGGGTCCCAGAAGCGATCTGTACTTGCGTAGTCCGTGTTAGAGTATTTTCAAAATACAGGCCCAAAACATACTGAAATCGATATTTTAGGTGACCAAAGTCAATATGTGAATGCATCTTCTGCACCTGTTTATATCCCGAATTCAACCTCAAAACACCCGAATATTCGATATTTTTGGGTCCCAGAAGCGATCTGTACATGCCTTCTCAGTGCTAGAATGTTTTCAAAATATAGGCTCAAAACATGCTAAAAATCGATATTTTAAATGTACCCGTTTATATCTTAAATTCACGCTCAACACACCCCAAAATTCGATATTTTGGGGTCCAAGAAGCGATCTGTACATGCCTACTCTGATACAGGTCCAAAACATGCTGAAAATCGATATTTTAGGTGCCCAAAGTCAATATGTGTATGCATCTTCTGCACCCGTTTATATCCCAAATTCAACCTCAAAACATCCGATAATTCGGTATTTTTGGGTCCTAGAAGCAATCTCTACATGCCTACTACTAGTTAGAATGTTTTCAAGAAACAGACCCAAAACATGCTCAAAATCGATATTTTAGGTGCCCAAAAGTCGATATGTGAATGCATCTTCTGTACCCGTTAATATCTCAAATTCAGGCTCAAAACACCCAAAAATTCGATATTTTGGTGTCCCAGAAGCGATTTGTACATGCCTACTCAGTGCTAGAATGTTTTCAAAATATAGGCCCAAAATATGCTCAAAATCGATATTTTAGGTGCCCAAACTCGATATCTCAAATTCAGGCACAAAACACCCGAAAATTCGATATTTTGGGGTCCCAGAAGCGATCTGTACATGCCTACTCCGTGTTAGAGTATTTTCAATATACAGGCCCAAAACATAATGAAAATCGATCTTTTAGGTGCCCAAAAGTCGATATGTGCAAGCATCTTCTGTACCCATTTATATCTAAAATTCAGGCTCCAAACACCCGAATATTCGATATTTTTGGGTCCCAGAAGCGATCTGTACATGCCTACTCAGTGCTAGAATGTTTTCAAAATATAGGCTCAAAACATGCTAAAAATCGATATTTTAAGTGTACCCGTTTATATCTCAAATTCACGCTCAACACACCCGAAAATTCGATATTTTGGGGTCCCAGAAGCGATCTGTACATGCCTACTCTGATACAGGTCCAAAACATGCTGAAAATCGATATTTTTGGTACCCAAAGTCAATATGTGTATGCATCTTCTGCACCCGTTTATATCCCGAATTCAACCTCAAAACACCCGAAAATTCGGGATTTTTGGGTCCTAGAAGCGATCTCTACATGCCTACTCCGAGTTAGAATGTTTTCAAGATACAGGCCCAAAACATACTGAAAATCGATCTTTTAGGTGCCCAAAAGTCGATATGTGCATGCATCTTCTGTACCCGTTTATATCTAAAATTCAGGCTCCAAACACCCGAATATTCGATATTTTGGGGGCCCAGAAGCGATCTGTACATGCCTACTCAGTGCTAGAATGTTTTCAAAACATAGGCTCAAAACATGCTAAAAATCGATATTTTAAGTGTACCCGTTTATATCTCAAATTCACGCTCAACACACCCGTAAATTCGATATTTTGGGGTCCCAGAAGCGAGTTGTACATGCCTGCTCTGATACAGGTCCAAAACATGCTGAAAATCGATATTTTAGGTGCCCAAATTCAATATGTGTATGCATCTTCTGCACCCGTTTATATCCCAAATTCACCCTCACAACACCCGAAAATTCGGTATTTTTGGGTCCTCGAAGCGATCTCTACATGCCTACTCCTAGTTAGAATGTTTTCAAGATACAGACCCAAAACATGCTCAAAATCGATATTTTAGGTGCCCAAAAGTCGATATGTGCATGCATCTTCTGTACCCGTTTATATCTCAAATTCAGGCTCAAAACACCCAAAAATTCGATATTTTGGGGTTCCTGAAGCGATTTGTACATGCCTACTCAGTGCTAGAATGTTTTCAAAATATAGGCCCAAAACATGCTAAAAATCGATATTTTAGGTGCCCAAACTCGATATCTGAAATTCAGGCACAAAACACCCGAAAATTCGATATTTTGGGGTCCCAGAAGCGATATGTACATGCCTACTCAGATACAGGTCGAAAAACATGCTGGAAATCGATATTTTAGGTGCCCAAAGTCAATATGTGTATACATCTTCTGCACTCGTTTATATCTTAAATTCAACCTCAAAACACCCGAAAATTCGATATTTTTGGGTCCCAGAAGCGATCTGTACATGCCTACTCAGTGCTAGAATGTTTTCAAAATATAGGCTCAAAACATGCTAAAAATCGATATTTTAAGTGTCCAAAGTTGATATGTGCATTCATCTTCTGTAACCGTTTATATCTCAAATTCAGGCTCAAAACACCTTAAAATTCGATATTTTGGGGTTCCAGAAGCGATCTGTACATGCCTACTCAGTGCTAGAATATTTTCAAAATATAGGCCCAAAACATGCTCAATATCGATATTTTAGGTGCCCAAAGTCGATATCTCAAATTCAAGCCCAAAACACCCGAAAATTCGATATTTTGGGGTCCCAGAAGCGATCTGTACTTGCCTACTCCGTGTTAGAGTATTTTTAAAATACAGGCCCAAAACATACTGAAAATCGATATTTTAGGTGTCCAAAGTCGATATGTCCATGCATCTTCTGTACCCGTTTATATCTCAAAATCAGGCTCAAAACACCCGAAAATTCGGTATTTTTGGGTCCTAGAAGCGATCTGTACATGCTTACTCCGTGTTAGAGTATTTTCAATATACAGGCTCAAAACATACTTAAAATCGATCTTTAAGGTGCCCAAAAGTCGATATGTGCATGCATCTTCTGTACCCGTTTATATCTCAAATTGAGGCTCCAAACACACGAAAATTCGATATTTTGGGGTCCCAGAAGCGATCTTTACTTGCGTACTCCGTGTTAGAGTATTTTCAAAATACAGGCCCAAAACATACTGAAATCGATATTTTAGGTGACCAAAGTCAATATGTGTATGCATCTTCTGCACCTGTTTATATCCCGAATTCAACCTCAAAACACCCGAAAACTAGATATTTTGGGGTCCCAGAAGCGATCTGTACATGCCTACTCCGTGTTAGAGTATTTTCAATATACAGGCCCAAAACATACTGAAAATCGATCTTTTAGGTGCCCAAAAGTCGATATGTAGATGCATCTTCTGTACCCGTTTATTTCTTAAATTCAGGCTCCAAAAACCCGAATATTCGATATTTTTGGGTCCCAGAAGCGATCTGTACATGCCTAGTCAGTACTAAAATGTTTTCAAAATATAGGCTCAAAACATGTTAAAAATCGATAGTTTAAGTGTACCCGATTATATCTCAAATTCAGGCTCAACACACCCGAAAATTCGATATTTTAGGGTCCCAGAAGTGATCTGTACATGCCTACTTAGTGCTAGAATATTTTCAAAATATAGGCCCAAAACATACTAAAAATCGATATTTTAGGTGCCCAAAGTCGATATGTGCATGCATCTTCTGTACCCGTTTATATATCAAATTCAGGCTTAAAACATCCGAAAATTCGGTATTTTTGGGTTTTAGAAACGATCTGTACATGCCTACTCCTAGTTAGAATGTTTTCAAGATAGAGACCAAAAACATGCTCAAAATCGATATATTAGGTGCTTAAAAGTCGATATGTGCATGCATCTTCAGTACCTGTTTAAATCTCAAATTCAGGCTCAAAACACCCGAAAATTCGATATTTTGGGGTCCCAGAAGCGATTTGTACATGCCTACTCAGTGCTAGAATGTTTTCAAAATATAGGCCCAAAACATGCTAAAAATCGATATTTTAGGTGCCAAAACTCGATATTTGAAATTCAGGCACAAAACACCCGAAAATTCGATATTTTGGGGTCCCAGAAGCGATATGTACATGCCTACTCAGATACAGGTCGAAAAACATGCTGGAAATCGATATTTTAGGTGCCCAAAGTCAATATGTGTATACATCTTCTGCACACGTTTATATCTCAAATTCAACCTCAAAACACCCGAAAATTCGATATTTTTGGGTCCCAGAAGCGATCTGTACATGCCTACTCAGTGATAGAATATTTTCAAAATATAGGCTCAAAACATGCTAAAAATCGATACTTTAAGTGTCTAAAGTCGATATGTGCATACATCGGCTGTACCCGTTTATATCTCAAATTCAGGCTGAAAACACCCGAAAATTCGGTATTTTTGGGTTTTAGAAGCGATCTGTACATGCCTACTTCTAGTTAGAAGGTTTTCAAGATACAGACCGAAAACATGCTCAAAATCGATATTTTAGGTGCCCAAAAGTCGATATGTGCATGCATCTTCAGTACCTGTTTATATCTCAAATTCAGGCTCAAAACACCCGAGAATTCGATATTTTTGGGTCCCAGAAGCGATCTGTACATGCCTACTCAGTGCTAGAATGTTTTCAAAATATTGTCTCAAAACATGCTAAAAATCGATATTTTAAGTGTCCAAAGTTGATATGTGCATTCATCTTCTGTAACCGTTTATATCTCAAATTCAGGCTCAAAACACCTTAAAATTCGATATTTTGGGGTTCCAGAAGCGATCTGTACATGCCTACTCCGTGTTAAAGTATTTTCAATATACAGGCCCAAAACATACTGAAAATCGATCTTTTAGGTGCCCAAAAGTCGATATGTAGATGCATCTTCTGTACCCGTTTATATCTTAAATTCAGGCTCCAAAAACCCGAATATTCGATATTTTTGGGTCCCAGAAGCGATCTGTACATGCCTAGTCAGTGCTAGAATGTTTTCAAAATATAGGCTCAAAACATGCTAAAAATCGATAGTTTAAGTGTACCCGTTTATATCTTAAATTCAGGCTCAACACACCCGAAAATTCGATATTTTGTGGTCCCAGAAGTGATCTGTACATGCCTACCTAGTGCTAGAATATTTTCAAAATATAGGCCCAAAACATAATAAAAATCGATATTTTAGGTGCCCAAAGTCGATATGTGCATGCATCTTCTGTACCCGTTTATATATCAAATTCAGGCTTAAAACATCCGAAAATTCGGTATTTTTAAGTTTTAGAAACGATCTGTACATACCTACTCCTAGTTAGAATGTTTTCAAGATAGAGACCAAAAACATGCTCAAATTCGATATTTTAGGTGCTTAAAAGTCGATATGTGCATGCATCTTCAGTACCTGTTTAAATCTCAAATTCAGGCTCAAAACACCCGAAAATTCGATATTTTGGGGTCCCAGAAGCAATCTGTACATGCCTACTCCGTGTTAGAGTATTTTCAATATACAGGCCCAAAACATACTGAAAATCGATCTTTTAGGTGCCCAAAAGTCGATATGTGCATGCATCTTCTGTACCCGTTTATATCTCAAATTCAGGCTCCAAACACCCGAATATTCGATATTTTTGGGTCCCAGAAGCGATCTGTACATGCCTACTCAGTGCTAGAATGTTTTCAAAATATAGGCTCAAAACATGCTAAAAATCGATATTTTAAGTGTCCAAAGTTGATATGTGCATTCATCTTCTGTAACCGTTTATATCTCAAATTCAGGCTCAAAACACCTTAAAATTCGATATTTTGGGGTTCCAGAAGCGATCTGTACATGCCTACTCCGTGTTAAAGTATTTTCAATATACAGGCCCAAAACATACTGAAAATCGATCTTTTAGGTGCCCAAAAGTCGATATGTAGATGCATCTTCTGTACCCGTTTATATCTTAAATTCAGGCTCCAAAAACCCGAATATTCGATATTTTTGGGTCCCAGAAGCGATCTGTACATGCCTAGTCAGTGCTAGAATGTTTTCAAAATATAGGCTCAAAAAATGCTAAAAATCGATATTTTAAGTGTACCCGTTTATATCTCAAATTCACGCTCAACACACCCGAAAATTCGATATTTTGGGGTCCCAGAAGCGATCTGTACATGCCTACTCTGATACAGGTCCAAAACATGCTGAAAATCGATATTTTAGGTGCCCAAAGTCAATATGTGTATGTATCTACTGCACCCGTTTATATCCCAAATTCAACCTCACAACACCCAAAAATTCGGTATTTTTGGGTCCTCGAAGCGATCTCTACATGCCTACTCCTAGTTAGAATGTTTTCAAGATACAGACGCAAAACATGCTCAAAATCGATATTTTAGGTGCCCAAAAGTCGATATGTGCATGCATCTTCTGTACCCGTTTATATCTCAAATTCAGGCTCAAAACACCCAAAAATTCGATATTTTGGGGTCCCAGAAGCGATTTGTACATGCCTACTCAGTGCTAGAATATTTTCAAAATATAGGCCCAAAACATGCTAAAAATCGATATTTTAGGTGCCAAAACTCGATATTTGAAATTCAGGCACAAAACACCCGAAAATTCTATATTTTGGGGTCCCAGAAGCGATATGTACATGCCTACTCAGATACAGGTCGAAAAACATGCTGGAAATCGATATTTTAGGTGCCCAAAGTCAATATGTGTATACATCTTCTGCACTCGTTTATATCTCAAATTCAACCTCAAAACACCCGAAAATTCGATATTTTTGGGTCCCAGAAGGGATCTGTACATGCCTACTCAGTGATAGAATATTTTCAAAATATAGGCTCAAAACATGCTAAAAATCGATACTTTAAGTGTCTAAAGTCGATATGTGCATACATCGGCTGTACCCGTTTATATCTCAAATTCAGGCTGAAAACACCCGAAAATTCGGTATTTTTGGGTTCTAGAAGCGATCTGTACATGCCTACTTCTAGTTAGAAGGTTTTCAAGATACAGACCGAAAACATGCTCAAAATCGATATTTTAGGTGCCCAAAAGTCGATATGTGCATGCATCTTCAGTACCTGTTTATATCTCAAATTCAGGCTCAAAACACCCGAGAATTCGATATTTTTGGGTCCCAGAAGCGATCTGTACATGCCTACTCAGTGCTAGAATGTTTTCAAAATATAGGCTCAAAACATGCTAAAAATCGATATTTTAAGTGTCCAAAGTTGATATGTGCATTCATCTTCTGTAACCGTTTATATCTCAAATTCAGGCTCAAAACACCTTAAAATTCGATATTTTGGGGTTCCAGAAGCGATCTGTACATGCCTACTCCGTGTTAAAGTATTTTCAATATACAGGCCCAAAACATACTGAAAATCAATCTTTTAGGTGCCCAAAAGTCGATATGTAGATGCATCTTCTGTACCCGTTTATATCTTAAATTCAGGCTCCAAAAACCCGAATATTCGATATTTTTGGGTCCCAAAAGCGATCTGTACATGCCTAGTCAGTGCTAGAATGTTTTCAAAATATAGGCTCAAAACATGCTAAAAATCGATAGTTTAAGTGTACCCGTTTATATCTTAAATTCAGGCTCAACACACCCGAAAATTCGATATTTTGTGGTCCCAGAAGTGATCTGTACATGCCTACCTAGTGCTAGAATATTTTCAAAATATAGGCCCAAAACATACTAAAAATCGATATTTTAGGTGCCCAAAGTCGATATGTGCATGCATCTTCTGTACCCGTTTATATATCAAATTCAGGCTTAAAACATCCGAAAATTCGGTATTTTTGGGTTTTAGAAACGATCTGTACATACCTACTCCTAGTTAGAATGTTTTCAAGATAGAGACCAAAAACATGCTCAAAATCGATATTTTAGGTGCTTAAAAGTCGATATGTGCATGCATCATCAGTACCTGTTTAAATCTCAAATTCAGGCTCAAAACACCCGAAAATTCGATATTTTGGGGTCCCAGAAGCGATCTGTACATGCCTACTCCGTGTTAGAGTATTTTCAATATACAGGCCCAAAACATACTGAAAATCGATCTTTTAGGTGCCCAAAAGTCGATATGTGCATGCATCTTCTGTACCCGTTTATATCTAAAATTCAGGTTCCAAACACCCGAATATTCGATATTTTTGGGTCCCATAAGCGATCTGTACATGCCTACTCAGTGCTAGAATGTTTTCAAAATATAGGCTCAAAACATGCTAAAAATCGATATTTTTAGTGTACCCGTTTATATCTCAAATTCACGCTCAACACACCCGAAAATTCGATATTTTGGGATCCCAGAAGCGATCTGTACATGCCTACTCTGATACAGGGTCAAAACATGCTGAAAATCGATATTTTAGGTGCCCAAAGTCAATATGTGTATGCATCTTCTGCACCCGTTTATATCCCAAATTCAACCTCAAAACATCCGATAATTCGGTATTTTTGGGTCCTAGAAGCGATCTCTACATGCCTACTACTAGTTAAAATGTTTTCAAGATACAGACCCAAAACATGCTCAAAATCGACATTTTAGGTGCCCAAAAGTCGATATGTGCATGCATCTTCTGTACCCGTTAATATCTCAAATTCAGGCTCAAAACACCCAAAAATTCGATATTTTGGGGTCCCAGAAGCGATTTGTACATGCCTACTCAGTGCTAGAATGTTTTCAAAATATAGGCCCAAAACATGCTCAAAATCGATATTTTAGGTGCCCAAACTCGATATCTCAAATTCAGGCCCAAAACACCCGAAAATTCGATAGTTTGGGGTCCCAGAAGCGATCTGTACTTGCCTACTCCGTGTTAGAGTATTTTTAAAATACAGGCCCAAAACATACTGAAAATCAATATTTTAGGTGTCCAAAGTCGATGTGTCCATGCATCTTCTGTACCCGTTTATATATCAAAATCAGGCTCAAAACACTCGAAAATTCGGTTTTTTTGGGTCCTAGAAGCGATCTGTACTTGCGTACTCCGTGTTAGAGTATTTTCAAAATACAGGCCCAAAACATACTGAAATCGATATTTTAGGTGACCAAAGTCAATATGTGTATGCATCTTCTGCACCTGTTTATATCCCGAATTGAACCTCAAAACACCCGAATATTCGATATTTTTGGGTCCCAGAAGCGGTCTGTACATGCCTACTCAGTGCTAGAATGTTTTCAAAATATAGGCCCAAAACATGCTAAAAATCGATATTTTAGGTGCCCAAACTCGATATCTCAAATTCAGGCACAAAACACCCGAAAATTCGATATTTTGGGGTCCCAGAAGCGATCTGTACATGCCTACTCCGTGTTAGAGTATTTTAAATATACAGGCCCAAAACATACTGAAAATCGATCTTTTAGGTGCCCAAAAGTCGATATGTGCAAGCATCTTCTGTACCCGTTTATATCTAAAATTCAGGCTCCAAACACCCGAATATTCGATATTTTTGGGTCCCAGAAGCGATCTGTACATGCCTACTAAGTGCTAGAATGTTTTCAAAATATAGGCTCAAAACATGCTAAAAATCGATATTTTAAGTGTACCCGTTTATATCTCAAATTCACGCTCATCACACCCGTAAATTCGATATTTTGGGGTCCCAGAAACGATTTGTACATGCCTGCTCTGATACAGGTACAAAACATGCTGAAAATCGATATTTTAGGTGCCCAAAGTCAATATGTGTATGCATCTTCTGCACCCGTTTATATCCCAAATTCAACCTCACAACACCCGAAAATTCGGTATTTTTGGGTCCTAGAAGCGATCTCTACATGCCTACTCCTAGTTAGAATGTTTTCAAGATACAGACCCAAAACATGCTCAAAATCGATATTTTAGGTGCCCAAAAGTCGATATGTGCATGCATCTTCTGTGCCCGTTTATATCTCAAATTCAGGCTCAAAACACCCGAAAATTCGATATTTTTGGGTCCCAGAAGCGATCTGTACATGCCTACTCAGTAATAGAATATTTTCAAAATATAGGCTCAAAACATGCTAAAAATCGATACTTTTAGTGTCTAAAGTCGATATGTGCATACATCGGCTATACCCGTTTATATCTCAAATTCAGGCTGAAAACACCCGAAAATTCTGTATTTTTGGGTTCTAGAAGCGATCTGTACATGCCTACTCCTAGTTAGAAGGTTTTCAAGATACAGACCGAAAACATGCTCAAAATCGATATTTTAGGTGCCCAAAAGTCGATATGTGCATGCATCTTCAGTACCTGTTTATATCTCAAATTCAGGCTCAAAACACCCGAAAATTCGATATTTTTGGGTCCCAGAAGCGATCTGTACATGCCTACTCAGTGCTAGAATGTTTTCAAAATATAGGCTCAAAACATGCTAAAAATCGATATTTTAAGTGTCCAAAGTTGATATGTGCATTCATCTTCTGTAACCGTTTATATCTCAAATTCAGGCTCAAAGCACCCGAAAATTCGATATTTTGGGGTTCCAGAAGCGATCTGTACATGCCTACTCAGTGCTAGAATATTCTCAAAATATAGGCCCAAAACATGCTCCATATCGATATTTTAGGTGCCGAAAGTCGATATCTCAAATTCAGGCTCAAAACACCCGAAAATTCGATATTTTGGGGTCCCAGAAGCGATCTGTACATGCCTACTCAGTGCTAGAATGTTTTCAAAATATAGGCTCAAAACATGCTAAAAATCGATATTTTAAGTGTACCCTTTTATATCTCAAATTCACGCTCAACACACCCGAAAATTCGATATTTTGGGGTCCCAGAAGTGATCTTTACATGCCTACTCTGATACAGGTCCAAAACATGCTGAAAATCGATATTTTTGGTGCCCAAAGTCAATATGTGTATGCATCTTCTGCACCCGTTTATATACCAAATTCAACCTCAAAACACCCGAAAATTCGATATTTTGGGGTCCCAGAAGCGATCTGTACATGCCTACTCCGTGTTGGAGTATTTTCAAAATACAGGCCCAAAACATACTGAAAATCGATATTTTAGGTGCCCAAAAGTCGATATGTGGATGCATCATCTGTACCCGTTTATATCTCAAATTCAAGCTTCAAACACCCGAAAATTCGATATTTTGGGGTCCCAGAAGCGATCTGTACATGCCTACTCAGATACAGGTCCAAAACATGCTGGAAATCGATATTTTAGGTGCCCAAAGTCAATATGTGTATACATCTTCTGCACTCGTTTATATCTCAAATTCAACCTCAAAACACCCGAAAATTCGATATTTTTGGGTCCCAGAAGCGATCTGTACATGCCTACTCAGTGCTAGAATATTTTCAAAATATAGGCTCAAAACATGCTAAAAATCGATACTTTAAGTGTCTAAAGTCGATATGTGCATACATCGGCTGTACCCGTTTATATCTCAAATTCAGGCTCAAAACACCCGAAAATTCGGTATTTTTGGGTTCTAGAAGCGATCTGTACATGCCTACTCCTAGTTAGAAGGTTTTCAAGATACAGACCGAAAACATGCTCAAAATCGATATTTTAGGTGCCCAAAAGTCGATATGTGCATTCATCTTCAGTACCTGTTTATATCTTAAATTCAGGCTCAAAACACCCGAAAATTCGATATTTTTGGGTCCCAGAAGCGATCTGTACATGCCTACTCAGTGCTAGAATGTTTTCAAAATATAGGCTCAAAACATGCTAAAAATCGATATTTTAAGTGTCCAAAGTTGATATGTGCATTCATCTTCTGTAACCGTTTATATCTCAAATTCAGGCTCAAAACACCTTAAAATTCGATATTTTGGGGTCCCAGAAGCGATCTGTACATGCCTACTCAGTGCTAGAATATTTTCAAAATATAGGCCCAAAACATGCTCAATATCGATATTTTAGGTGCCCAAAGTCGATATCTCAAATTCAGGCCCAAAACACCCGAAAATTCGATATTTTGGGGTCCCAGAAGCGATCTGTACTTGCCTACTCCGTGTTAGAGTATTTTCAAAATACAGGCTCAAAACATACTGAAAATCGATCTTTTAGGTGCCGAAAAGTCGATATGTGCATGTATCTTCCGTACCCGTTTATATCTCAAATTCAGGCTCCAAACACCCGAAAATTCGATATTTTGGGGTCCCAGAAGCGATCTGTACATGCCTACTCAGATACAGGCCCAAAACATGCTGAAAATCGATATTTTAGGTGCCCAAACTCAATATGTGTATGCATCTTCTGCACCCGTATATATACTAAATTCAACCTCAAAACACCCGAAAATTCGATATTTTTGGGTCCCAGAAGCGATCTGTACATGCCTACTCAGTGCTAGAATGTTTTCAAAATATAGGCTCAAAACATGCTAAAAATCGATATTTTAAGTGTCCAAAGTCGATATGTCCATGCATCTCCTGTACCCGTTTATATCTCAAAATCAAGCTCAAAACACCCGAAAATTCGGTATTTTTGGGTCCTAGAAGCGACCTGTACATGCTTACTCTGTGTTAGAGTATTTTCAATATACAGGCTCAAAACATACTTAAAATCGATCTTTTAGATGCCCAAAAGTCGCTATGTGCATTCATCTTCTGTGCCCGTTTATATCTAAAATTCAGGCTCCAAACACCGGAATATTCGATATTTTGAGGTCCCAGAAGCGATCTGTACATGCCTACTCAGTGCTAGAATGTTTTCAAAATATAGGGTCAAAACATGCTAAAAATCGATATTTTAAGTGTGCCCGTTTATATCACAAATTCAGGCTCAACACACCAGAAAATTCGATATTTTGGGGTCCCAGAAGTGATCTGTACATGCCTACTTAGTGCTAGAATATTTTCAAAATATAGGCCAAAAACATGCTAAAAATCGATATTTTAAGTGCCCAAAGTCGATATGTGCATGCATCTTCTGTACCCGTTTATATATCAAATTCAGGCTTAAAACACCCGAAAATTCGGTATTTTTGGGTCCTAGAAACGATCTGTACATGCCTACTCCTATTAAGAATGTTTTCAAGATACAGACCAAAAACATGCTCAAAATCGATATTTTAGGTGCCTAAAAGTCGATATGTGCATCTTCAGTACCTGTTTATATTTCAAATTCAGGCTCAAAACACCCGAAAATTCGACCCTTTGGGGTCCCAGTAGCGATCTGTACATGCCTACTCAGTGCTAGAATATTTTCAAAATATAGGCCCAAAACATGCTAAAAATCGATATTTTAGGTGCCCAAAGTCGATATGTGCATGCCTCTTCTGTACCCGTTTATATATCAAATTCAGGCTCAAAACACCTAAAAAATTCGGTATTTTTGGATCCTAGAAGCGATCTGTACATGCCTACTCAAATACAGGCCCAAAACATGCTCAAAATCGATATTTTAGGTGCCCAAGATCAATATGTGTATGCATCTTCTGCACTCGTTTATATCTCAAATTCAACCTCAAAACACCCGAAAATTCGATATTTTTGGGTCCCAGAAGCAATCTGTACATGCCTACTCAGTGCTAGAATATTTTCAAAATATAGGTTCAAAACATGCTAAAAATCGATACGTTAAGTGTCCAAAGTCGATATGTGCATGCATCTGCTGTACCCGTTTATATCTCAAATTCAGGCTCAAAACACCCGAAAATTCGGTATTTTTCGGTCCTAGAAGCGATCTGTACATGCCTACTCCTAGTTAGAAGGTTTTCAAGATACAGACCCAAAACAAGCTTAAAATCGATATTTTAGGTGCCCAAAAGTCGATATGTGCCTGCATCTTCAGTACCTGTTTATATCTCAAATTCTGGCTCAAAACACCCGAAAATTCGATATTTTTGGGTCCCAGAAGCGATCTGTACATGCCGACTCAGTGCTAGAATGTTTTCAAAATATAGGCTCAAAACATGCTAAAATTCGATATTTCAAGTGTCTAAAGTTGATATGTGCATTCATCTTCTGTAACCGTTTATATCTCAAATTCAGGCTCAAAACATCTTAAAATTCGATATTTTGGGGTCCTAGAAGTGATCTGTACATGTCTACTTAGTGTTAAAATATTTTCAAAATATTGGCCCAAAACATGCTAAAAATCGATATTTTAGGTGCCCAAAGTCGATATCTAAAATTTAGGCCCAAAACACCCGAAAATTCGATATTTTGGGGTCCCAGAAGCGAACTGTACATGCCTACTCCGTGTTAGAGTATTTTCAAAGTGCAGGCCCAAAACATACTGAAAATCGATATTTTAGGTGCCAAAAAGTCGATATGTGCATGTATCTTCTGTACCCGTTTATATCTCAAATTCAAGCTCCAAACACCCGAAAATTCGATATTTTGGGGTCCCAGAAGCGATCTGTACATGCCTACTCTGATACAGGTCCAAAACATGCTGAAAATCGATATTTTAGGTGCCCAAAGTCAATATGTGTATGCATCTTCTGCACCCGTTTATATCCCATATTCAACCTCAAAACACCCGAAAATTCGGTATTTTTGGGTTCTACAAGCGATCTCTACATGCCTACTCCTAGTTAGAATGTTTTCAAGATACAGACCCAAAACATGATCAAAATCGATATTTTAGGTGCCCAAAAGTCGATATGTGCATGCACCTTCTGTGCCCGTTTATATCTCAAATTCAGGCTCAAAACACCCGAAAATTCGATATTTTGTGGTCCCAGAAGCGATCTGTACATGCCTACTCAGTCCTAGAATATTTTCAAAATATAGGCCTAAAACATGCTCAAAATCGATATTTTAGGTGCCCAAAGTCGATATCTCAAATTCAGGCCCAAAACACCCAAAAATTCGATATTTTGGGGTCCCAGAAGCGATCTGTGCTGGCCTACTCCGTGTTAGAGTATTTTCAAAATACAGGCATAAAACATACTGAATATCGATCTTTTAGGTGCCAAAAAGTCTATATGTGCATGCATCTTCTGTACCCGTTTATATCTCAAATTCAGGCTCCAAACACCCGAAAATTCGATATTTTGGGGTCCCTAAAGCGATCTGTACATGCCTACTCAGATACAGGCCAAAAACATGCTGAAAATCGATATTTTAGGTGCCCAAACTCAATATGTGTATGCATCTTCTGCACCCGTATATATACTAAATTCAACCTCAGAACACCCGAAAATTCGATATTTTTGGGTTCCAGAAGCGATCTGTACATGCCTACCCAGTGCTAGAATGTTTTCAAAATATAGGCTCAAAACATGCTAAAAATTGATATTTTAAGTGTCCAAAGTCGATATGTCCATGCATCTTCTGTACCCGTTTATATTTCAAAATCAGGCTCAAAACACCCGAAAATTCGGTATTTTTGGGTCCTAGAAGCGATCTGTACATGCCTACTCCTAGTTAGAATGTTTTCAAGATACAGACCCAAAACATGCTCAAAATCGTTATTTTAGGTGCCCAAAAGTCGATATGTACATGCATATTCTGTACCCGTTTATATCTCAAATTCAGACTCAAAACACCCGAAAATTCGATATTTTGGGGTACCTGAAGCGATCTGTACATGCCTACTCAGTGCTAGAATATTTTCAAAATATAGGTCAAAAACATGCTAAAAATCGATATTTTAGGTGCCCAAAGTCGATATCTCAAATTCAGGCTCAAAACACCCGAAAATTCGATATTTTGGGGTCCCAGAAGCGATCTGTACATGCTTACTCCGTGTTAGAGTATTTTCAATATACAGGCTCAAAACATACTTAAAATCGATCCTTTAGATGCCCAAAAGTCGATATGTGCATGCATCTTCAGTACCCGTTTCTATCTCAAATTGAGGCTCAAAACACACGAAAATTCGATATTTTGGGGTCCCAGAAACGATCTGTACTTGCGTACTCCGTGGTAGAGTATTTTCAAAATACAGGCCCAAAACATGCTGAAATCGATATTTTAGGTGACCAAAGTCAATATGTGTATGCATCTTCTGCACCTGTTTATATCCCCAATTCAACCTCAAAACACCCGAATATTCGATATTTTTGGGTCCCAGAAGCGATCTGTACATGCCTACTCAGTGCTACAATGTTTTCAAAATATAGGCCCAAAACATGCTCAAAATCGATATTTTAGGTGCCGAAAGTCGATATCTCAAATTCAGGCTCAAAACACCCGAAAATTCGATATTTTGGGGTCCCAGAAGCGATCTGTAAATGCCTACTCCGTGTTAGAGTATTTTCAATATACAGGCCCAAAACATACTGAAAATCGATCTTTTAGGTGCCCAAAAGTCGATATGTGCATGCATCTTCTGTACCCGTTTATATCTAAAATTCAGGCTCTAAACACCCGAATATTCGATATTTTGGGGTCCCAGAAGCGATCTGTACATGCCTACTCAGTGCTAGAATGTTTTCAAAATATAGGCTCAAAACATGCTAAAAATCGATATTTTAAGTGTACCCGTTTATATCTCAAATTCAGGCTCAACACACCAGAAAATTCGATATTTTGGGGTCCCAGAAGTGATCTGTACATGCCTACTTAGTGCTAGAATATTTTCAAAATAAAGCCAAAAACATGCTAAAAATCGATATTTTAGGTGCCCAAAGTCGATATGTGCATGCATCTTCTGTACCCGTTTATATATCAAATTCAGGCTTAAAACACCCGAAAATTCGGTATTTTTGGGTCCTAGAAACGATCTGTACATGCCTACTCCTATTAAGAATGTTTTCAAGATACAGACCAAAAACATGCTCAAAATCGATATTTTAGGTGCCTAAAAGTCGATATGTGCATCTTCAGTACCTGTTTATATCTCAAATTCAGGCTCAAAACACCCGAAAATTCGATATTTTGGGGTCCCAGAAGCGATCTGTACATGCCTACTCAGTGCTAGAATATTTTCAAAATATAGGCCCAAAACATGCTAAAAATCGATATTTTAGGTGCCCAAAGTCGATATGTGCATGCCTCTTCTGTACCAGTTTTTATATCAAATTCAGGCTCAAAACCCCTAAAAAATTCGGTATTTTTGGGTCCTAGAAGCGATCTGTACATGCCTACTCAGATACAGGCCCAAAACATGCTCAAAATCGATATTTTAGGTGCCCAAGATCAATATGTGTATGCATCTTCTGCACTCGTTTATATCTCAAATTCAACCTCAAAACACCCGAAAATTCGATATTTTTGGGTCCCAGAAGCGATCTGTACATGCCTACTCAGTGCTAGAATATTTTCAAAATATAGGCTCAAAACATGCTAAAAATCGATACTTTAAGTGTCCAAAGTCGATATGTGCATGCATCTGCTGTACCCGTTTATATCTCAAATTCAGGCTCAAAACACCCAAAAATTCGGTATTTGTGGGTCCTAGAAGCGATCTGTACATGCCTACTCCTAGTTAGAAGGTTTTCAAGATACAGTCCCAAAACATGCTGAAAATCGATATTTTAGGTGCCCAAAAGTCGATATGTGCATGCATCTTCAGTACCTGTTTATATCTCAAATTCTGGCTCAAAACACCCGAAAATTCGATATTTTTGGGTCCCAGAAGCGATCTGTACATGCCTACTCAGTGCTAGAATGTTTTCAAAATATAGGCTCAAAACATGCTAAAATTCGATATTTTAAGTGTCCAAAGTTGATATGTGCATTCATCTTCTGTAACCGTTTATATCTCAAATTCAGGCTCAAAACATCTTAAAATTCGATATTTTGGGGTCACAGAAGTAATATGTACATGTCTACTTAGTGTTAAAATATTTTCAAAATATAGTGCCAAAACATGCTCAAAATCGATATTTTAGGTGCCCAAAGTCGATATCTCAAATTTTGGCCCAAAACACCCGAAAATTCGATATTTTGGGGTCCCAGAAGCGAACTGTACATGCCTACTCCGTGTTAGAGTATTTTCAAAGTGCAGGCCCAAAACTTACTGAAAATCGATATTTTAGGTGCACAAAAGTCGATATGTGCATGTATCTTCTGTACCCGTTTATATCTCAAATTCAAGCTCCAAACACCAGAAAATTCGATATTTTTTGGGTCCCAGAAGCGATCTGTACATGCCTACTCTGATACAGGTCCAAAACATGCTGAAAATTGATATTTTAGGTGCCCAAAGTCAATATGTGTATGCATCTTCTGCACCCGTTTATATCCCAAATTCAACCTCAAAACTCCCGAAAATTCGGTATTTTTGGGTCCAACAAGCGATCTATACATGCCTACTCCTAGTTAGATTGTTTTCAAGATACAGACCCACAACATGCTCAAAATCGATATTTTAGGTGACCAAAAGTCGATATGTGCATGTAACTTCTGTACCCGTTTATATCCCAAATTGAGGCTCAAAACACCCGAAAATTCGGTATTTTTGGGTCCTAGAAGCGATCTCTACATGCCTACTCCTAGTTAGAATGTTTTCAAGATACAGACCCAAAACATGCTGAAATCGATATTTTAGGTGACTAAAGTCAATATCGTATGCATCTTCTGCACCTGTTTATATCCCAAATTCAACCTCAAAACACCCGAATATTCGATATTTTCGGGTCCCAGAAGCGATCTGTACATGCCTACTCAGTGCTACAATGTTTTCAAAATATAGGCCCAAAACATGCTCAAAATCGATATTTTAGGTGCCGAAAGTCGATATCTCAAATTCAGGCTCAAAACACCCGAAAATTCGATATTTTGGGGTCCCAGAAGCGATCTGTAAATGCCTACTCCGTGTTAGAGTATTTTCAATTTACAGGCCCAAAACATACTGAAAATCGATCTTTTAGGTGCCCAAAAGTCGATATGTGCATGCATCTTCTGTACCCGTTTATATCTAAAATTCAGGCTCCAAACACCCGAATATTCGATATTTTGGGGTCCCAGAAGCGATCTGTACATGCCTACTCAGTGCTAGAATGTTTTCAAAATATAGGCTCAAAACATGCTAAAAATCGATATTTTAAGTGTACCCGTTTATATCTCAAATTCAGGCTCAACACACCAGAAAATTCGATATTTTGGGGTCCCAGAAGTGATCTGTACATGCCTACTTAGTGCTAGAATATTTTCAAAATATAGGCCAAAAACATCCTAAAAATCGATATTTTAGGTGCCCAAAGTCGATATGTGCATGCATCTTCTGTACCCGTTTATATATCAAATTCAGGCTTAAAACACCCGAAAATTCGGTATTTTTGGGTCCTAGAAACGATCTGTACATGCCTACTCCTATTAAGAATGTTTTCAAGATACAGACCAAAAACATGCTCAAAATCGATATTTTAGGTGCCTAAAAGTCGATATGTGCATCTTCAGTACCTGTTTATATCTCAAATTCAGGCTCAAAACACCCGAAAACTCGATATTTTGGGGTCCCAGAAGCGATCTGTACATGCCTACTCAGTGCTAGAATATTTTCAAAATATAGGCCCAAAACATGCTAAAAATCGATATTTTAGGTGCCCAAAGTCGATATGTGCATTCCTCTTCTGTACCCGTTTTTATATCAAATTCAGGCTCAAAACACCTAAAAAATTTGGTATTTTTGGGTCCTAGAAGCGATCTGTACATGCCTACTCAGATACAGGCCCAAAACATGCTCAAAATCGATATTTTAGGTGCCCAAGATCAATATGTGTATGCATCTTCTGCACTCGTTTATATCTCAAATTCAACCTCAAAACACCCGAAAATTCGATATTTTTGGGTCCCAGAAGCGATCTGTACATGCCTACTCAGTGCTAGAATATTTTCAAAATATAGGCTCAAAACATGCTAAAAATCGATACTTTAAGTGTCCAAAGTCGATATGTGCATGCATCTGCTGTACCCGTTTATATCTCAAATTCAGGCTCAAAACACCCGAAAATTCGGTATTTGTGGGTCCTAGAAGCGATCTGTACATGCCTACTCCTAGTTAGAAGGTTTTCAAGATACAGACCCAAAATATGCTGAAAATCGATATTTTAGGTGCCAAAAAGTCGATATGTGCATGCATCTTCAGTACCTGTTTATATCTCAAATTCTGGCTCAAAACACCCGAAAATTCGATATTTTTGGTTCCCAGAAGCGATCTGTACATGCCTACTCAGTGCTAGAATGTTTTCAAAATATAGGCTCAAAACATGCTAAAATTCGATATTTTAAGTGTCCAAAGTTGATATGTGCATTCATCTTCTGTAACCGTTTATATCTCAAATTCAGGCTCAAAACATCTTAGAATTCGATATTTTGGGGTCACAGAAGTAATCTGTACATGTCTACTTAGTGTTAAAATATTTTCAAAATATAGTGCCAAAACATGCTCAAAATCGATATTTTAGGTGCCCAAAGTCGATATCTCAAATTTTGGCCCAAAACACCCGAAAATTCGATATTTTGGGGTCCCAGAAGCGAACTGTACATGCCTACTCCGTGTTAGAGTATTTTCAAAGTGCAGGCCCAAAACTTACTGAAAATCGATATTTTAGGTGCACAAAAGTCGATATGTGCATGTATCTTCTGTACCCGTTTATATCTCAAATTCAAGCTCCAAACACCAGAAAATTCGATATTTTGGGGTCCCAGAAGCGATCTGTACATGCCTACTCTGATACAGGTCCAAAACATGCTGAAAATCGATATTTTAGGTGCCCAAAGTCAATATGTGTAAGCATCTTCTGCACCCGTTTATATCCCAAATTCAACCTCAAAACTCCCGAAAATTCGGTATTTTTGGGTCCTACAAGCGATCTATACATGCCTACTCCTAGTTAGAATGTTTTCAAGATACAGACCCACAACATGCTCAAAATCGATATTTTAGGTGACCAAAAGTCGATATGTGCATGTAACTTCTGTACCCGTTTATATCCCAAATTCAGGCTCAAAACACCCGAAAATTCGGTATTTTTGGGTCCTAGAAGCGATCTCTACATGCCTACTCCTAGTTAGAATGTTTTCAAGATACAGACCCAAAACATGCTGAAATCGATATTTTAGGTGACCAAAGTCAATATGTGTATGCATCTTCTGCACCTGTTTATATCCCAAATTCAACCTCAAAACACCCGAATATTCGATATTTTTGGGTCCCAGAAGCGATCTGTACATGCCTACTCAGTGCTACAATGTTTTCAAAATATAGGCCCAAAACATGCTCAAAATCGATATTTTAGGTGCCGAAAGTCGATATCTCAAATTCAGGCTCAAAACACCCGAAAATTCGATATTTTGGGGTCCCAGAAGCGATCTGTAAATGCCTACTCCGTGTTAGAGTATTTTCAATTTACAGGCCCAAAACATACTGAAAATCGATCTTTTAGGTGCCCAAAAGTCGATATGTGCATGCATCTTCTGTACCCGTTTATATCTAAAATTCAGGCTCCAAACACCCGAATATTCGATATTTTGGGGTCCCAGAAGCGATCTGTACATGCCTACTCAGTGCTAGAATGTTTTCAAAATATAGGCTCAAAACATGCTAAAAATCGATATTTTAAGTGTACCCGTTTATATCTCAAATTCAGGCTCAACACACCAGAAAATTTGATATTTTGGGGTCCCAGAAGTGATCTGTACATGCCTACTTAGTGCTAGAATATTTTCAAAATTTAGGCCAAAAACATGCTAAAAATCGATATTTTAGGTGCCCAAAGTCGATATGTGCATGCATCTTCTGTACCCGTTTATATATCAAATTCAGGCTTAAAACACCCGAAAATTCGGTATTTTTGGGTCCTAGAAACTATCTGTACATGCCTACTCCTATTAAGAATGTTTTCAAGATACAGACCAAAAACATGCTCAAAATCGATATTTTAGGTGCCTAAAAGTCGATATGTGCATCTTCAGTACCTGTTTATATCTCAAATTCAGGCTCAAAACACCCGAAAATTCGATATTTTGGGGTCCCAGAAGCGATCTGTACATGCCTACTCAGTGCTAGAATATTTTCAAAATATAGGCCCAAAACATGATAAAAATCGATATTTTAGGTGCCCAAAGTCGATATGTGCATTCCTCTTCTGTACCCGTTTTTATATCAAATTCAGGCTCAAAACACCTAAAAAATTCGGTATTTTTGGGTCCTAGAAGCGATCTGTACATGCCTACTCAGATACAGGCCCAAAACATGCTCAAAATCGATATTTTAGGTGCCCAAGATCAATATGTGTATGCATCTTCTGCACTCGTTTATATCTCAAATTCAACCTCGAAACACCCGAAAATTCGATATTTTTGGGTCCCAGAAGCGATCTGTACATGCCTACTAAGTGCTAGAATATTTTCAAAATATAGGCTCAAAACATGCTAAAAATCGATACTTTAAGTGTCCAAAGTCGATATGTGCATGCATCTGCTGTACCCGTTTATATCTCAAATTCAGGCTCAAAGCACCCGAAAATTCGGTATTTGTGGGTCCTAGAAGCGATCTGTACATGCCTACTCCTAGTTAGAAGTTTTTCAAGATACAGACCCAAAACATGCTGAAAATCGATATTTTAGGTGCCCAAAAGTCGATATGTGCATGCATCTTCAGTACCTGTTTATATCTCAAATTCTGGCTCAAAACACCCGAAAATTCGATATTTTTGGGTCCCAGAAGCGATCTGTACATACCTACTCAGTGCTAGAATGTTTTCAAAATATAGGCTCAAAACATGCTAAAATTCGATATTTTAAGTGTCCAAAGTTGATATGTGCATTCATCTTCTGTAACCGTTTATATCTCAAATTCAGGCTCAAAACATCTTAAAATTCGATATTTTGGGGTCACAGAAGTAATCTGTACATGTCTACTTAGTGTTAAAATATTTTCAAAATATAGTGCCAAAACATGCTCAAAATCGATATTTTAGGTGCCCAAAGTCGATATCTCAAATTTTGGCCCAAAACACCCGAAAATTCGATATTTTGGGGTCCCAGAAGCGAACTGTACATGCCTACTCCGTGTTAGAGTATTTTCAAAGTGCAGGCCCAAAACTTACTGAAAATCGATGTTTTAGGTGCCCAAAAGTCGATATGTGCATGTATCTTCTGTACCCTTTTATATCTCAAATTCAAGCTCCAAACACCAGAAAATTCGATATTTTGGGGTCCCAGAAGCGATCTGTACATGCCTACTCTGATACAGGTCCAAAACATGCTGAAAATCGATATTTTAGGTGCCCAAAGTCAATATGTGTAAGCATCTTCTGCACCCGTTTATATCCCAAATTCAACCTCAAAACTCCCGAAAATTCGGTATTTTTGGGTCCTACAAGCGATCTATACATGCCTACTCCTAGTTAGAATGTTTTCAAGATACAGACCCACAACATGCTCAAAATCGATATTTTAGGTGACCAAAAGTCGATATGTGCATGTAACTTCTGTACCCGTTTATATCCCAAATTCAGGCTCAAAACACCCGAAAATTCGGTATTTTTGGGTCCTAGAAGCGATCTCTACATGCCTACTCCTAGTTAGAATGTTTTCAAGATACAGACCCAAAACATGCTGAAATCGATATTTTAGGTGACCAAAGTCAATATGTGTATGCATCTTCTGCACCTGTTTATATCCCAAATTCAACCTCAAAACACCCGAATATTCGATATTTTTGGGTCCCAGAAGCGATCTGTACATGCCTACTCAGTGCTACAATGTTTTCAAAATATAGGCCCAAAACATGCTCAAAATCGATATTTTAGGTGCCGAAAGTCGATATCTCAAATTCAGGCTCAAAACACCCGAAAATTCGATATTTTGGGGTCCCAGAAGTGATCTGTACATGCCTACTTAGTGCTAGAATATTTTCAAAATATAGGCCAAAAACATGCTAAAAATCGATATTTTAGGTGCCCAAAGTCGATATGTGCATGCATCTTCTGTACCCGTTTATATATCAAATTCAGGCTTAAAACACCCGAAAATTCGGTATTTTTGGGTCCTAGAAACGATCTGTACATGCCTACTCCTATTAAGAATGTTTTCAAGATACAGACCAAAAACATGCTCAAAATCGATATTTTAGGTGCCTAAAAGTCGATATGTGCATCTTCAGTACCTGTTTATATCTCAAATTCAGGCTCAAAACACCCGAAAATTCGATATTTTGGGGTCCCAGAAGCGATCTGTACATGCCTACTCAGTGCTAGAATATTTTCAAAATATAGGCCCAAAACAAGCTAAAAATCGATATTTTAGGTGCCCAAAGTCGATATGTGCATTCCTCTTCTGTACCCGTTTTTATATCAAATTCAGGATCAAAACACCTAAAAAATTCGGTATTTTTGGGTCCTAGAAGCGATCTGTACATGCCTACTCAGATACAGGCCCAAAACATGCTCAAAATCGATATTTTAGGTGCCCAAGATCAATATGTATATGCATCTTCTGCACTCGTTTATATCTCAAATTCAACCTCGAAACACCCGAAAATTCGATATTTTTGGGTCCCAGAAGCGATCTGTACATGCCTACTAAGTGCTAGAATATTTTCAAAATATAGGCTCAAAACATGCTAAAAATCGATACTTTAAGTGTCCAAAGTCGATATGTGCATGCATCTTCAGTACCTGTTTATATCTCAAATTCAGGCTCAAAACACCCGAAAATTCGATATTTTTGGGTCCCAGAAGCGATCTGTACATACCTACTCAGTGCTAGAATGTTTTCAAAATATAGGCTCAAAACATGCTAAAATTCGATATTTTAAGTGTCCAAAGTCGATATGTGCGTGCTTCTTCTGTACCCGTTTATATCTCAAATTCAGGCTCAAAACACCCGAAAAATCGATATTTTGGGGTCCCAGAAGCGATTTGTACATGCCTACTCAGTGCTAGAATGTTTGCAAAATATAGTTCCATAACATGCTAAAAATCGATATTTTAGGTGACCAAACTCGATATCTCAAATTCAGGCCCAAATCACCCGAAAATTCGATATTTTGGGGTCCCAGAAGCGATCTGTACATGCCTACTTCGTGTAGGAGTATTTTCAAAATACAGGCCCAAAACATACTGAAAATCGATATTTTAGGTGCCCAAAAGTCGATATGTGAATGCATCTTAGGTACCCGTTTATATCTCAAATTCAATCTCCAAACACCCGAAAATTCGATATTTTGGGGTCCCAGAAGCGATCTGTACATGCCTACTTAGATACAGGTCCAAAACAGGCTGGAAATCGATATTTTAGGAGCCAAAAATCAATATGTGTATGCATCTTTTGCACCCGTTTATATCCCAAATTCAATCTCAAAACACCCTAAAATTCGATATTTTGGGGTCTCAGAAGCGATCTGTACATGCCTACTCCGTGTTAGAGTATTTTCAAAATACAGGCCCAAAACATGCTCAAAATCGATATTTTTGGTGACCAAAGTCAATATGTGCATGCATCTTCCGTACCCGTTTATATCTCAAATTCATGTTAAAAACACCCGAAAATTCGATAATTTGGGGTCCCAGAAGTGATCTGTACAAGCCTACTTAGTGCTAGAATATTTTCAAAATATAGGCCCAAAACATGCTAAAAATCTATATTTTAGGTGCCCAAAGTCGATATCTCAAATTCAGGCCCAAATCACCCGAAAATTCGATATTTTGGGGTCCCGGAAGCGAACTGTACATGCCTACTCCGTGTTAGAGTATTTTCAAAAAACAAGCCCAAAACATACTGAAAATCGATCTTTTAGGTGCCCAAAAGTCGATATGTGAATGCATCTTCTGTACCCGTTTATATCTCAAATTCAGGCTCCAAACACCCGAAAACTCGATATTTTGGGGTCCCAAAGGTGATCTGTACATGCCTACTCAGATACAGGCCAAAAACATGCTGAAAATCGATATTTTAGGTGCCCAAAGTCGATATGTGCATGCATCTTCTGTACCCGTTTATATCTCGAGTTCAGGCTCCAAACACCCGAAAATTCGATATTTTGGGGTCCCAGAAGCGATATGTACTTGCCTACTCCATGTTAGAGTATTTTCAAAATACAGGCCCAAAACATGCTGAAAATCGATATGTTAGGTGACGAAAGTCAATATGTGCATGCATCTTCCGTACCCGTTTATATCTCAAATTCAGGTTAAAAACACCCGAAAATTCGATATTTTGGGGTCCCAGAAGTGATCTGTACAAGCCTACTTAGTGCAAGAATATTTTCAAAATATAGGCCCAAAACATGCTAAAAATCTATATTTTAGGTGCCCAAAGTCGATATCTCAAATTCACCCCCAAAACACCCGAAAATTCGATGTTTTGGGGTCCCAGAAGCGATCTGTACTTGCCTACTCCGTGTTAGAGTATTTTCAAAATACAGGCCCAAAACATTCTGAAAATCGATCGTTTGCGTGCCCAAAAGTCGATATGTGCATGCATCTTCTGTTCCCGTTTATATCTCAAATTCAGGCTCCAAACAACCGAAAATTCGATATTTTTGGGTCCCAGAAGAGATCTGTACATGCCTACTCCGTGTTAAAGTATTTTCAAAATACAGGCCCAAAACATACTGAAAATCGATCTTTTAGGTGCCCAAAAGTCGATATGTGATGAATCTTCTGTACCCGTTTATATCTCAAATTCAACCTCAAAACACCCGAAAATTCGATATTTTTTTGGTCCCAGAAGCGATCTGTGCATGCCTACTCCGTGTTAGAGTATTTTCATTATATAGGCCCAAAACATACAGAAAATCGATCGTTTAGGTGCCCAAAGGTCGATATGTGGATGCATCTTCTGTACCCGTTTATATCTCAAATTCAGGCGCAAAACACCCGAAAATTCGATATTTTGGGGTCCCAGAAGCGATCTGTACATGCCTACTCAGTGCTAGAATATTTTCAAAATATAGGCCCAAAACATGCTCAAAATCGATATTTTAGGTGCCCAAAGTCGATATCTCAAATTTTGGCCCAAAACACCCGAAAATTCGATATTTTGGGGTCCCAGAAGCGATCTGTGCTGGCCTACTCCGTGTTAGAGTATTTTCAAAATACAGGCCCAAAACATACTGAAAATCGATCTGTTAGGTTCCCAAAAGTCGATATGTGCATGCATCTTCCGTACCCGTTTATATCTCAAATTCAGGCTCCAAACACCCGAAAATTCGATATTTTGGGGTCCCTGAAGCGATCTGTACATGCCCACTCAGATACAGACCCAAAACATGCTGAAAATCGATATTTTAGGTGCCCAAACTCAATATGTGTATGCATCTTCTGCACCCGTATATATACTAAAATCAACCTCAAAACACCCGAAAAATCGATATTTTTGGGTCCTAGAAGCGATCTGTACATGCCTACTCCAAGTTAGAATGTTTTAAAGATACAGACCCAAAACATGCTCAAAATCGATATTTTAGGTGCCCAAAAGTCGATATGTACATGCATATTCTGTACCCGTTTATATCCCAAATTCAACCTCAAAACACCCGAAAATTCGATATTTTGGGGTACCTGAAGCGATCTGTACATGCCTACTCCTAGTTAGAATGTTTTCAAGATACAGGCCCAAAACATGCTCATAATCGAAATTTTTGGTGACCAAAGTCAATATGTGCATGCATCTTCCGTACCCGTTTATATCTCAAATTCATGTTAAAAACACCCGAAAATTCGATATTTTGGGGTCCCAGAAGTGATCTGTACAAGCCTACTTAGTGCTAGAATATTTTCAAAATATAGGCCCAAAACATGCTAAAAATCTATATTTTAGGTGCCCAAAGTCGATATCTCAAATTCAGGCCCAAATCACCGGCAAATTCGATATTTTGGGGTCCCTGAAGCGAACTGTACATGCCTACTCCGTGTTAGAGTATTTTCAAAAAACAAGCCCAAAACATACTGAAAATCGATCTTATAGGTGCCCAAAAGTCGATATGTGAATGCATCTTCTGTACCCGTTTATATCTCAAATTCAGGCTCCAAACACCCGAAAACTCGATATTTTGGGGTCCCAAAGGTTATCTGTACATGCCTACTCAGATACAGGCCAAAAACATGCTGAAAATCGATATTTTAGGTGCCCAAAGTCAATATGTGTATGCATCTTCTGCACTCGTTTATATCTCAAATTCAACCTCAAAACACCTGAAAATTCGAAATTTTTGGGTCCCAGAAGCGATCTGTACAAGCCTACTCAGTGCTAGAATGTTTTCAAAATATAGGCTCAAAACATGCTAAAAATCGATATTTTAAGTGTCCAAAGTCGATATGTTCATGCATCTTCTGTACCCATTTATATCTCAAATTCAGGCTCAAACCAACCGAAAATTCGATATTTTGGGGTCCCAGAAGCGATCTGTACATGCCTACTCCGTGTTAGAGTATTTTCATTATATAGGCCCAAAACATACAGAAAATCGATCGTTTAGGTGCCCAAAGGTCGATATGTGGATGCATCTTCTGTACCCGTTTATATCTCAAATTCAGGCTCAAAACACCCGAAAATTCGATATTTTGGGGTCCCAGAAGTGATCTGTACAAGCTTACTTAGTGCAAGAGTATTTTCAAAATATAGGCCCAAAACATGCTAAAAATCTATATTTTAGGTGCCCAAAGTCGATATCTCAAATTCAGGCCCAAAACACCCGAAAATTCGATGTTTTGGGGTCCCAGAAGCGATCTGTACTTACCTACTCCGTGTTAGAGTATTTTCAAAATATAGGCCCAAAACATGCTCAAAATCGATATTTTAGGTGCCCAAAGTCGATATCTCAAATTCAGGCCCAAAACACCCGAAAATTCGATATTTTGTGGTCCCAGAAGCGATCTGTACTTGCCTACTCCGTGTTTGAGTATTTTCAAAATACAGGCCCAAAACATACTGAAAATCGATCGTTTACGTGCCCAAAAGTCGATATGTGCATGCATCTTCTGTACCCGTTTATATCTCAAATTCAGGCTCAAAACAACCGAAAATTCGATATTTTTGGGTCCCAGAAGAGATCTGTACATGCCTACTCCGTGTTAAAGTATTTTCAAAATACAGGCCCAAAACATACTAAAAATCGATCTTTTAGGTGCCCAAAAGTCGATATGTGCATGAATCTTCTGTACCCGTTTATATCTCAAATTCAGGCTCAAAACACCCGAAAATTCGATATTTTTTTGGTCCCAGAAGCGATCTGTACATGCCTACTCCGTGTTAGAGTATTTTCATTATATAGGCCCAAAACATACAGAAAATCGATCGTTTAGGTGCCCAAAAGTCGATATGTGGATGCATCTTCTGTACCCGTTTATATCTCAAGTTCAGGCTCCAAACACCCGAAAATTCGATATTTTGGGGTCCCAGAAGCGATCTGTACATGCCTACTCAGATACAGGTCTAAATCATGCTGGAAATCGATATTTTAGGTGCCCAAAGTCAATATGTGTATGCATCTTTTGCACCCGTTTATATCCCAAATTCAATCTCAAAACACCCGAAAACTCGATATTTTTGGGTCCCATAAGCGATCTGTACATGCCTACTCAGTGCTAGAATATTTTCGAAAAAGAGGCCCAAAACATTCAAAAAATCGATATTTTAGGTGCCCAAACTCGATATCTCAAATTCAGGCCCAAAACACCCGAAAATTCGATATTTTGTCGTCCCAGAAGCGATCTGTACATACCTACTCCGTGTTAGAGTATTTTCAAAATACAGGCCCAAAACATGCTCAAAATCGAAATTTTTGGTGACCAAAGTCGATATGTGCATGTATCTTCTGTACCCGTTTATATCTCAAATTCAAGCTCCAAAAACCCGAAAATTCGAAATTTTGGGGTCCCAGAAGTGATCTGTACAAGCCTATTTAGTGCTAGAATATTTTCAAAATATAGGCCCAAAACATGCTAAAAATCTATATTTTAGGTGCCCAAAGTCGATATCTCATATTCAGGCCCAAAACACCCGAAAAATCGATATTTTGGGGTCCCTGAAGCGAACTGTACATGCCTTCTCCGTGTTAGAGTATTTTCAAAAAACAAGCCCAAAACATACTGAAAATCGATCTTTTAGGTGCCCAAAAGTCGATATGTGCATGCATCATCTGTACCCGTTTATATCTCAAATTCAAGCTCCAAACACCCGAAAATTCGATATTTTGGGGTCCCAAAAGTGATGTGTACATGCCTACTCAGATACAGGCTCAAAACATGCTGAAAATCGATATTTTAGGTGCCCAAAGTCAATATGTGTATGCATCTTCTGCACTCGTTTATATCTCAAATTCAACCTCAAAACACCCGAAAATTCGATATTTTTGGGTCCCAGAAGCGATCTGTACATGCCTACTCAGTGCTAGAATGTTTTCAAAATATAGGCTCAAAACATGCTAAAAATCGATATTTTAAGTGTCCAAAGTCGATATGTGCATGCATCTTCTCTACCCATTTATATCTCAAATTCAGGCTCAAAACAACCGAAAAATCGATATTTTTGGGTCCCAGAAGAGATCTGTACATGCCTACTCTGTGTTAAAGTATTTTTAAAATACAGGCCCTAAACATACTGAAAATCAATCTTTTAGGTGCCCAAAAGTCGATATGTGCATGTATCTTCTGTACCCCTTTATATCTCAAATTCAGGCTCAAAACACCCGAAAATTCGATATTTTGGGGTCCCAGAAGCGATCTGTACATGCCTACTCCGTGTTAGAGTATTTTCAATATACAGGCCCAAAACATAATGAAAATCGATCGTTTAGGTGCCCAAAAGTCGATATGTGGATGCATCTTCTGTACCCGTTTATATCTCATGTTCAGGCTCCAAACACCCGAAAATTCGATATTTTGGGGTCGCAGAAGCGATCTGTACTTGCCTACTCCATGTTAGAGTATTTTCAAAATAGAGGCCCAAAACATGCTGAAAATCGATATTTTAGGTGACCAAAGTCAATATGTGTATGCATCTTCTACACCCGTTTATATCCCAAATTCAACCTCAAAACACCCGAAAATTCGATATTTTTGGGTCCCAGAAGCGTTCTGTACATGCCTACTCAGTGCTAGAATGTTTTCAAAATATAGTCTCAAAACATGCTCAAAATCGATATTTTAGGTGCCCAAAGTCGATATCTAAAATTCAGGCCCAAAACACCCGAAAATTCGATATTTATGGGTCCCAGAAGCGATCTGTACATGCCTACTCAGTGCTAGAATATTTTCAAAATATACGCTCAAAACATGCTAAAAATCGATACTTTAAGTGTCTAAAGTCGATATGTGCATGCATCTGCTGTACCCGTTTATATCTCAAATTCAGTCACAAAACACCCGAAAATTCGGTATTTTTGGGTCCTAGAAGCGATTTGTACATGACTACTCCTAGTTAGAAGGTTTTCAAGATACAGACCCAAAACATGCTTAAAATCGATATATTAGGTGCCCAAAAGTCGATATGTGAATGCATCTTCTGTACTTGTTTATATCTCAAATTCAGGCTCAAAACACCCGAAAATTCGATATTTTGGGGTCCCAAAAGCGATTTGTACATGCCTACTTAGTGCTGGAATGTTTTCAAAATATAGGCCCAAAACATGCTAAAAATCGATATTTTAGGTGCCCAAACTCGATATCTCAAATTCAGGCCCAAAACACCCGAAAATTCGATATTTTGGGGTCCCAGAAGCGATCTGTATATGCCTACTCTGTGTAGGAGTATTTTCAAAATGCAGGCCCAATACATACTGAAAATCGATATTTTAGGTGCCCAAAAGTCGATATGTGGATGCATCTTCTGTACCCGTTTATATCTCAAATTCAAGCTCCAAACACCCGAAAATTCGATATTTTGGGGTCCCAGAAGAGATCTGTACATGCCTACTCAGATACAGGTCTAAAACATGCTGGAAATCGATATTTTAGGTGCCCAAATTCAATATGTGTATGCATCTTTTGCACCCGTTTATATCCCAAATTCAATCTCAAAACACCCGAAAATTCGATGTTTTTGGGTCCCAGAAGCGATATGTACATACCTACTCAGTGCTAGAATATTTTCGAAATATAGGCCCAAAACATTCTAAAAATCGATATTTTAGGTGCCCAAACTCGATATCTGAAATTCAGGCCCAAAACACCCGAAAATTCGATATTTTGGGGTCCCTGAAGCGAACTGTACATGCCTTCTCCGTGTTAGAGTATTTTCAAAAAACAAGCCCAAAACATACTGAAAATCGATCGTTTAGGTGCCCAAAAGTCGATATGTGGATGCATCTTCTGTACCCGTTTATATCTCATGTTCAGGCTCCAAACACCCGAAAATTCGATATTTTGGGGTCCCAGAAGCGATCTGTACTTGCCTACTCCATGTTAGAGTATTTTCAAAATAGAGGCCCAAAACATGCTGAAAATCGATATTTTAGGTGACCAAAATCAATATGTGTATGCATCTTCTACACCCGTTTATATCCCAAATTCAACCTCAAAACACCCGAAAATTAGATATTTTGGGGTCGCAAAAGCGATTTGTACATGCCTACTTAGTGCTAGAATGTTTTCAAAATATAGACCCAAAACATGCTAAAAATCGATATTTTAGGTGCCCAAACTCGATATCTCAAATTCAGGCCCAAAACACCCGAAAATTCGATATTTTGGGGTCCCAGAAGCGATCTGTACATGCCTACTCCGTGTAGGAGTATTTTCAAATTGCAGGCCCAATACATACTGAAAATCGATATTTTAGGTGCCCAAAAGTCGATATGTGGATGCATCTTCTGTACCCGTTTATATCTCAAATTCAAGCTCCAAACACCCGAAAATTCGATATTTTGGGGTCCCAGAAGCGATCTGTACATGCCTCCTCAGTGCTAGAATGTTTTTAAAATATAGGCTCAAAACATGCTAAAAATAGATATTTTAAGTGTCCAAAGTCGATAGGTGCATGCATCTTCTGTACCCATTTATACATCAAATTCAGGCTAAAAACAACCGAAAATTCGATATTTTTGGGTCCCAGAAGAGATCTGTACATGCCTACTCCGTGTTAAAGTATTTTCAAAATACAGGCCCAAAACATACTGAAAATCGATCTTTTAAGTGCCCAAAAGTCGATATGTGCATGCATCTTCTGTACCCGTTTATATCTCAAATTCAGGCTCAAAACACCCGAAAATTCGATATTTTGGGGTCCCAGAAGCGATCTGTACATGCCTACTCAGTGCTAGAATGTTTTCAAAATATAGGCCCAAAACATGCTGAAAATCGATATTTTAGGTGCCGAAAGTCGATATCTCAAATTCAGGCTCAAAACACCCGAAAATTCGATATTTTGGGGTCCCAGAAGCGATCTGTAAATGCCTACTCCGTGTTAGAGTATTTTCAAAATACAGGCCCAAAACATACTGAAAATCGATCGTTTACGTGCCCAAAAGTCGATATGTGCATGCATCTACCGTACCCGTTTATATATCAAATTCAGGTTAAAAACACCCGAATATTCGATATTTTGGGGTCCCAGAAGCGATCTGTACATGCCTACTCAGTGCTAGAATGTTTTCAAAATATAGGCTCAAAACATGCTAAAAATCGATATTTTAAGTGTACCCGTTTATATCTCAAATTCAGGCTCAACACACCAGAAAATTCGATATTTTGGGGTCCCAGAAGTGATCTGTACATGCCTACTTAGTGCTAGAATATTTTCAAAATATAGGCCAAAAACATGCTAAAAATTGATATTTTAGGTCCCCAAAGTCGATATGTGCATGCATCTTCTGTACCCGTTTATATATCAAATTAGGCTTAAAACACCCGAAAATTCGGTATTTTTGGGTCCTAGAAACGATCTGTACATGCCTACTCCTATTAAGAATGTTTTCAAGATACAGACCAAAAACATGCTCAAAATCGATATTTTAGGTGCCTAAAAGTCGATATGTGCATCTTCAGTACCTGTTTATATCTCTAATTCTGGCTCAAAACACCCGGAAATTCAAAATTTTGGGGTCACAGAAGCGATCTGTACATGCCTACTCAGTGCTAGAATATTTTCAAAATATAGGCCCAAAACATGCTAAAAATCGATATTTTAGGTGCCCAAAGTCGATATGTGCATGCCTCTTCAGTACCCGTTTATATATCAAATTCAGGCTCAAAACACCTAAAAAATTCGGTATTTTTGGGTCCTAGAAGCGATCTGTACATGCCTACTCAGATACAGGCCCAAAACATGCTAAAAAATCGATATTTTAGGTGCCCAAGATCAATATGTGTATAAATCTTCTGCACTCGTTTATATCTCAAATTCAACCTCAAAACACCCAAAAATTCGATATTTTTGGGTCCCAGAAGCGATCTGTACATGCCTACTCAGTGCTAGAATATTTTCAAAATATAGGCTCAAAACATGCTAAAAATCGATACTTTAAGTGTCCAAAGTCGATATGTGCATACATCGGCTGTACCCGTTTATATCTCAAATTCAGGCTCAAAACACACGGAAATTCGGTATTTTTGGGTCCTAGAAGCGATCTGTACATGCCTACTCCTAGTTAGAAGGTTTTCAAGATACATACCCAAAACATGCTCAAAATCGATATTTTAGGTGCCCAAAAGTCGATATGTGCATGCATCTTCAGTACCTGTTTATATCTCAAATTCTGGCTCAAAACACCCGAAAATTCGATATTTTTGAGTCCCAGAAGCGATCTGTACATGCCTACTCAGTGCTAGAATGTTTTCAAAATATAGGCTCAAAACATGCTAAAATTCGATATTTTAAGTGTCCAAAGTTGATATGTGCATTCATCTTCTGTAACCGTTTATATCTCAAATTCACTCTCAAAACATCTTAAAATTCGATATTTTGGGGTCCCAGAAGTGATCTGTACATGTCTACTTAGTGTTAAAATATTTTCAAAATATAGGCCCAAAACATGCTAAAAATCGATATTTTAGGTGCCCAAAGTCGATATCTCAAATTTAGGCCCAAAACACCCGAAAATTCGATATTTTGGGGTCCCAGAAGCGAACTGTACATGCCTACTCCGTGTTAGAGTATTTTCAAAGTGCAGGCCCAAAACATACTGAAAATCGATATTTTAGGTGCCCAAAAGTCGATATGTGCATGTATCTTCTGTACCCGTTTATATCTCAAATTCAAGCTCCAAAAACCCGAAAATTCGATATTTTGGGGTCCCAGAAGCGATCTGTAGATGCCTACTCTGATACAGGTCCAAAACATGTTGAAAATCGATATTTTAGGTGCCCAAAGTCAATATGTGTATGCATCTTCTTCACCCGTTTATATCCCAAATTCAACCTCAAAACACCCGAAAATTCGGTATTTTTGGGTCCTACAAGCGATCTCTACATGCCTACTCCTAGTTAGAATGTTTTCAAGATACAGACCCAAAACATGCTCAAAATCGATATTTTAGGTGACCAAAAGTCGATATGTGCATGTAACTTCTGTACCCGTTTATATCCCAAATTCAGGCTCAAAACACCCGAAAATTCGGAATTTTTGGGTCCTAGAAGCGATCTCTACATGCCTACTCCTAGTTAGAATGTTTTCAAGATACAGGCCCAAAACATGCTCAAAATCGAAATTTTTGGTGACCAAAGTCAATATGTGCATGCATCTTCCGTACCCGTTTATATCTCAAATTCATGTTAAAAACACCCGAAAATTCGATATTTTGGGGTCCCAGAAGTGATCTGTACAAGCCTACTTAGTGCTAGAATATTTTCAAAATATAGGCTCAAAACATGCTAAAAATCGATATTTTAAGTGTCCAAAGTCGATATGTGCATGCATCTTCTGTACCCATTTATATCTCAAATTCAGGCTCAAAACAACCGAAAATTCGATATTTTTGGGTCCCAGAAGAGATCTGTACATGCCTACTCCGTGTTAAAGTATTTTCAAAATACAGGCCCAAAACATACTGAAAATCGATATTTTAGGTGCCCAAAAGTCGATATGTGCATGAATCTTCTGTACCCGTTTATATCTCAAATTCAGACTCAAAACACCCGAAAATTCGATATTTTGGGGTCCCAGAAGCGATCTGTCCATGCCTACTCCGTGTTAGAGTATTTTCATTATATAGGCTCAAAACATACAGAAAATCGATCGTTTAGGTGCCCAAAAGTCGATATGTGGATGCATCTTCTGTACCCGTTTATATCTCAAGTTCAGGCTCCAAACACCCGAAAATTCGATATTTTGTTGTCCCTGAAGCGATATGTACTTGCCTACTCCATGTTAGAGTATTTTCAAAATAGAGGCCCAAAACATGCTGAAAATCGATATTTTAGGTGACCAAAGTCAATATGTGCATGCATCTTCCGTACCCGTTTATATCTCAAATTCAGGTTAAAAACACACGAAAATTCGATATTTTGGGGTCCCAGAAGTGATCTGTACAAGCCTACTTAGTGCAAGAATATTTTCAAAATATAGGCCCAAAACATGCTAAAAATCTATATTTTAGGTGCCCAAAGTCGATATCTCAAATTCAGGCCCAAAACACCCGAAAATTCGATGTTTTGGGGTCCCAGAAGCGATCTGTACTTGCTTACTCCGTGTTAGAGTATTTTCAAAATATAGGCCCAAAACATGCTCAAAATCGATATTTTAGGTGCCTAAAGTCGATATCTCAAATTCAGGCCCAAAACACCCGAAAATTCGATATTTTGTGGTCCCAGAAGCGATCTGTACTTGCCTACTCCGTGTTAGAGTATTTTCAAAATACAGGCCCAAAACATACTGAAAATCGATCGTTTACGTGCCCAAAAGTCGATATGTGCATACATCTTCTGTACCTGTTTATATCTCAAATTCAGGCTCAAAACACCCGAAAATTCGATATTTTGGGGTCCCAGAAGCGATCTGTACATGCCTACTCCGTGTTAGAGTATTTTCATTATATAGGCCCAAAACATACAGAAAATCGATCGTTTAGGTGCCCAAAAGTCGATATGTGGATGCATCTTCTGTACCCGTTTATATCTCAAGTTCAGGCTCCAAACACCCGAAAATTCGATATTTTGGGATCCCAGAAGCGATATGTACTTGCCTACTCCATGTTAGAGTATTTTCAAAATACAGGCCCAAAACATGCTGAAAATCGATATTTTAGGTGACCAAAGTCAATATGTGCATGCATCTTCCGTACCCGTTTATATCTCAAATTCAGGTTAAAAACACCCGAAAATTCGATATTTTGGGGTCCCAGAAGTGATCTGTATAAGCCTACTTCGTACAAGAATATTTTCAAAATATAGGCCCAAAACATGCTAAAAATCTATATTTTAGGTGCCCAAAGTCGATATCTCAAATTCAGGCCCAAAACACCCGAAAAATCGATGTTTTGTTGTCCCAGAAGCGATCTGTACTTGCCTACTCCGTGTTAGAGTATTTTCAAAATATAGGCCCAAAACATACTGAAAATCGATCGTTTACGTGCCCAAAAGTCGATATGTGCATGCATCTTCTGTACCCGTTTATATCTCAAATTCAGGCTCCAAACACTCGAAAATTCGATACTTTGGGGTCCCAAAAATGATCTGTACATGCCTACTCAGATACAGGCCCAAAACATGCTGAAAATCGATATTTTAGGTGCCCAAAGTCAATATGTGTATGCATCTTCTGCACTCGTTTATATCTCAAATTCAGGCTCAAAACACCTTAAAATTCAATATTTTGGGGTCCCAGAAGTCATATGTTCATGTCTACTTAGTGTTAGAATATTTTCAAAATATAGGCCCAAATCATGCTAAAAATCGATATTTTACGTGCTCGAAGTCGATATCTCAAATTCCCGCTCAAAACACCCGAAAATTCGATATTTTTGGGTCCCAGAAGCGAACTGTACATGCCTACTCCGTGTAGGAGTATTTTCAAATTACAGTCCCTAAACATACTGAAAATCGATATTTTAGGTGCCCAAAAGTCGATATGTGGATGCATCTTCTGTACCCGTTTATATCTCATGTTCAGGCTCCAAACACCCAAAAATTCGATATTTTGGGGTCCCAGATGCGATCTGTACTTGCCTACTCCATGTTAGAGTATTTTCAAAATAGAGGCCCAAAACATGCTGAAAATCGATATTTTAGGTGACCAAACGTCGATATGTGAATGTATCTTCTGTACCCGTTTATATCTCAAATTCAAGCTCCAAACACCCGAAAATTCAATATTTTGGGGTCCCAGAAGCGATCTGTACATGCCTATTCTAATACAGGTCCAAAACATGGTGAAAATTGATATTTTAGGACCCCAAAGTCAATATGTGTATGCATCTTCTGCACCAATTTATATCCCAAATTAGAACCTCAAAACACCCGAAAATTCGGTATTTTGGGGTCCTAGAAGCGATCTATACATGCCTAGTCCTAGTTAGAATGTTTTCAAGATACAGACCCAAAACATGCTCAAAATCGATATATTAGGTGCCTAAATGTAGATATGTGCATGTATCTTCTGTACCCGTTTATATCCCAAATTCAGGCTCAAAACACCCGAAAATTCGGTATTTTTGGGTCCTAGAAGCGATCTCTACATGCCTACTCCTAGTTAGAATGTTTTCAAGATACAGACCCAAAACATGCCAAAAATCGATATTTTAGGTGCCCAATAGTCGACATGTGCATGCATCTTCTGTACCCGTTTATATCTCAAATTCAGGCTCAAAACACCCGAAAGTTCGATATTTTGGGGTCCCAGAAGCGATTTGTACATGCCTACTTAGTGCTAGAATGTTTTCAAAATATAGGCCCAAAACATGCTAAAAATCGATATTTTAGGTGCCCAAACACGATATCTTAAATTCAGGCCCAAAACACCCGAAAAATCGATATTTTGGGGTCCCAGAAGCGATCTGTACATGCCTACTCCGTGTAGGAGTATTTTCAAAATACAGGCCCAAAACATACTGAAAATCGATATTTTAGGTGCCCAAAAGTCGATATGTGGATGCATCTTCTGTACCCGTTTATATCTCAAATTTAAACTCCAAACACCCGAAAATTCGATATTTTGGGGTCCCAGAAGTGATCTGTACATGCCTACTCAGATACAGGTCCAAAACATGCTGGAAATCGATATTTTAGGTGCCCAAAGTCAATATGTGTATGCATCTTTTGCACCCGTTCATATCCCAAATTCAATCTCAAAACACCCGAAAACTCGATATTTTTGGGTCCCAGAAGCGATCTGTACATGCCTACTCAGTGCTAGAATATTTTCGAAAAAGAGGCCCAAAACATTCAAAAAATCGATATTTTAGGTGCCCAAACTCGATATCTCAAATTCAGGCCCAAAACACCCGAAAATTCGATATTTTGGCGTCCCAGAAGCGATCTGTACATACCTACTCCGTGTTAGAGTATTTTCAAAATACAGGCCCAAAACATGCTCAAAATCGAAATTTTTGGTGACCAAAGTCGATATGTGCATGTATCTTCTGTACCCGTTTATATCTCAAATTCAAGCTCCAAACACCCGAAAATTCGATATTTTGGGGTCCCAGAAGTGATCTGTACAAGCCTATTTAGTGCTAGAATATTTTCAAAATATAGGCCCAAAACATACTGAAATCGATCTTTTAGGTGCCCAAAAGTCGATATGTGCATGCATCATCTGTACCCGTTTATATCTCAAATTCAGGCTCCAAACACCCGAAAATTCGATATTTTGGGGTCCCAAAAGTGATGTGTACATGCCTACTCAGATACAGGCCCAAAACATGCTGAAAATCGATATTTTAGGTGACCAAAGTCAATATGTGTATGCATCTTCTACACCCGTTTATATCCCAAATTCAACCTCAAAACACCCGAAAATTCGATATTTTTGGGTCCCAGAAGCGATTTGTACATGCCTACTCAGTGCTAGAATGTTTTCAAAATATAGTCTCAAAACATGCTCAAAATCGATATTTCAGGTGCCCAAAGTCGATATCTCAAATTCAGGCCCAAAACACCCGAAAATTCGATATTTATGGGTCCCAGAAGCGATCTGTACATGCCTACTCAGTGCTAGAATATTTTCAAAATATACGCTCAAAACATGCTAAAAATCGATACTTTAAGTGTCTAAAGTCGATATGTGCATGCATCTGCTGTACCCGTTTATATCTCAAATTCAGGCCCAAAACACCCGAAAATTCGGTATTTTTGGGTCCTAGAAGCGATTTGTACATGACTACTCCTAGTTAGAAGGTTTTCAAGATACAGACCCAAAACATGATTAAAATCGATATATTAGGTGCCCAAAAGTCGATATGTTCATGGCTCTTCAGTACCTGTTTATATCTCAAATTCAGGCTCAAAACACCCGAAAATTCGATATTTTTGGGTCGTAGAAGCGATCTGTACATGGCTACTCAGTGCTAGAATGTTTTCAGGATACAGACCCAAAACATGCTCAAAATCGATATTTTAAGAGCCCAAAAGTCGATATGTGCATGCATCTTCTGTACTCGTTTATATCTCAAATTCAGGCTCAAAACACCCGAAAATTCGATATTTTGGGGTCCCAAAAGCGATTTGTACATGCCTACTCAGTGCTAGAATGTTTTCAAAATATAGGCCCAAAACATGCTAAAAATCGATATTTTAGGTGCCCAAACTCGATATCTCAAATTCAGGCCCAAAACACCCGAAAATTCGATATTTTGGAGTCCCAGAAGCGATCTGTACATGCCTACTCCGTGTAGGAGTATTTTCAAAATACAGGCCCAATACATACTGAAAATCGATATTTTTGGTGCCGAAAAGTCGATATGTGGATGCATCTTCTGTACCCTTTTATATCTCAAATTCAAGCTCCAAACACCCGAAAATTCGATATTTTGGGGTCCCAGAAGAGATCTGTACATGCCTACTCAGATACAGGACCAAAACATGCTGGAAATCGATATTTTAGGTGCCCAAATTCAATATGTGTATGCATCTTTTGCACCCGTTTATATCCCAAATTCAATCTCAAAACACCCGAAAATTCGATATTTTTGGGTCCCAGAAGCGATATGTACATGCCTACTCAGTGCTAGAATATTTTCGAAATATAGGCCCAAAACATTCTAAAAATCGATATTTTAGGTGCCCAAACTCGATATCTGAAAATCAGGCCCAAAACACCCGAAAATTCGATATTTTGGGGTCCCAGAAGCGATCTGTACATGCCTACTCTGTGTTAGAGTACTTTCAAAATACAGGCCCAAAACATACTGAAAATCGATATTTTTGGTGACCAAAGTCAATATGTGTATGCATCTTCTGCACCCGTTTATATCCCAAATTCAACCTCAAAAAACCTGAAAGTTCGATATTTTTGGGTCCCAGAAGTGATCTGTACATGCCTACTCAATGCTAGAATGTTTTCAAAATATAGTCCCATAACATGCTACCAATCGATATTTTAGGTGCCCAAAGTCGATATCTCAAATTCAGGCCCAAAACATCCGAAAACTCGATATTTTCGGGTCCCAGAAGCGATCTGTACTTGCCTACTCCGTATTAGAGTTTTTTCAAAATACAGGCCGAAAACATACTAAAAATCGATCTTTTAGGTGCTCAAAAGTCGATATGTGCAGGCATCTTCCGTACCCGTTTATATCTCAAATTCAGGTTCAAAACACCCAAAAATTCGATATTTTGGGGTCCCAGAAGTGATCTGTACAAGCCTACTTAGTGCTAGAATATTTTCAAAATATAGGCCCAAAACATGATAAAAATCTATATTTTAGGTGCCCAAAGTCGATATCTCAAATTCAGGCCCAAATCACCCGAAAATTCGATATTTTGGGGTCCCTGAAGCGAACTGTACATGCCTACTCCGTGTTAGAGTATTTTCAAAAAACAAGCCCAAAACATACTGAAAATCGATCTTTTAGGTGCCCAAAAGTCGATATGTGCATGCATCTTCTGTACCTTTTTATATCTCAAATTTAGGCTCAAAACACCAAAAATATTCGATATTTTGGGAACCAGAAGTGATCTGTACATGCCAACTCAGATACAGGCCCAAAACATGCTGAAAATCGATATTTTAGGTGCCCAAAGTCAATATGTGTATGCATCTTCTGCACTCGTTTATATCTCAAATTCAACCTCAAAACACCCAAAAATTCGAAATTTTGGGGTCCCAGAAGCGATCTGTACATGCCTCCTCAGTGCTAGAATGTTTTTAAAATATAGGCTCAAAACATGCTAAAAATAGATATTTTAAGTGTCCAAAGTCGATAGGTGCATGCATCTTCTGTACCCATTTATATCTCAAATTCAGGCTAAAAACAACCGAAAATTCGATATTTTTGGGTCCCAGAAGAGATCTGTACATGCCTACTCAGTGTTAAAGTATTTTCAAAATACAGGCCCAAAACATACTGAAAATCGATCTTTTAGGTGCCCAAAAGTCGATATGTGCATGCATCTGCTGTACCCGTTTATATCTCAAATTCAACCTCAAAACACCCAAAAATTCGAAATTTTTGGGTCCCAGAAGCGATCTGTACATACCTCCTCAGTGCTAGAATGTTTTTAAAATATAGGCTCAAAACATGCTAAAAATAGATATTTTAAGTGTCCAAAGTCGATAGGTGCATGCATCTTCTGTACCCATTTATATCTCAAATTCAGGCTAAAAACAAACGAAAATTCGATATTTTTGGGTCCCAGAAGAGATCTGTACATGCGTACTCCGTGTTAAAGTATTTTCAAAATACAGGCCCAAAACATACTGAAAATTGATCTTTTAGGTGCCCAAAAGTCGATATGTGCATGCATCTGCTGTACACGTTTATATCTCAAGTTCAGGCTCAAAAATCCCGAAAATTCGATATTTTGGGGTCCCAGAAGCGATCTGTACTTGCCTACTCCATGTTAGTGTATTTTCAAAATACAGGCCCAAAACATGCTGAAAATCGATATTTTAGGTGACCAAAGTCAATATGTGTATGCATCTTCTACACCCGTTTATATCCCAAATTCAACCTCAAAACACCCGAAAATTCGATATTTTTGGGTCCCTGAAGCGATCTGTACATGCCTACTCAGTGCTAGAATGTTTTCAAAATATAGGCTCAAAACATGCTAAAAATTGATATTTTAAGTGTCCAAAGTCGATATGTGCATGCATCTTCTGTACCCGTTTATATTTCAAATTCATGCTCAAAACACCTTAAAATTCGATATTTTGGGGTCCCAGAAGTGATCTGTACATGTCTACTTAGTGTTAGAATATTTTCAAAATATAGGCCCAAAACATGCTAAAAATCGATATTTTACGTGCTCAAAGTCGATATCTCAAATTCCCGCCCAAAACACCCGAAAATTCGATATTTTGGGGTCCCAGAAGCGAACTGTTCATGCCTACTCCGTGTTAGAGTATTTTCAAAGTACAGGCCCAAAACATACTGAAAATCGATATTTTAGGTGCCCAAAAGTCTATATGTGCATGCATCTTCTGTACCCGTTTATATCTCAAATTCAAGCTCCAAACACCCGAAAATTAGATATTTTGGGGTCCCACAAGCGATCTGTACATGCCTACTCAGATACAGGTCCAAAACATGCTGAAAATCGATATTTTAGGTGCCCAAAGTCAATATGTGTATGCATCTACTGCACCCGTTTATATCTCAAATTCAACCTCAAAACACCCGAAAATTCGGTATTTTGGGGTCCTAGAAGCGATCTGTACATGCCTACTCTGTGCTAGAATATTTTCGAAAAAGAGGCCCAAAACATTCTAAAAATCGATATTTTAGGTGCCCAAACTCGATATCTCAAATTCAGGCCCAAAACACCCGAAAATTCGATATTTTGGCGTCCCAGAAGCGATCTGTACATACCTACTCCGTGTTAGAGTATTTTTAAAATACAGGCCAAAAACATGCTCAAAATCGAAATTTTTGGTGACCAAAGTCGATATGTGCATGCATCTTCTGTACCCGTTTATATCCCAAATTCAACCTCCAAACACCCGAAAATTCGATATTTTGGGGTCCCAGAAGTGATCTGTACAAGCCTATTTAGTGCTAGAATATTTTCAAAATATAGGCCCAAAACATACTGAAAATCGATCTTTTAGGAGCCCAAAAGTCGATATGTGCATGCATCATCTGTACCCGTTTATATCTCAAATTTAGGCTCCAAACACCCGAAAATTCGATATTTTGGGGTCCCAAAAGTGATGTGTACATGCCTACTCAGATACAGGCCCAAAACATGCTGAAAATCGATATTTAAGGTGCCCAAAGTCAATATGTGTATGCATCGTTTATATCTCAAATTCAACCTCAAAACACCCGAAAATTCGAAATTTTTGGGTCCCAGAAGCGATCTGTACATGCCTACTCATTGCTAGAATGTTTTCAAAATATAGGCTCAAAACATGCTAAATATCGATATTTTAAGTGTCCAAAGTCGATATGTGCATGCATCTTCTCTACCCATTTATATCTCAAATTCAGGCTCAAAACAACCGAAAATTCGATATTTTTGGGTCCCAGAAGAGATCTGTACATGCCTACTCTGTGTTAAAGTATTTTCAAAATACAGGCCCAAAACATACTGAAAATCGATCTTTTAGGTGCCCAAAAGTCGATATGTGCATGCATCTTCTGTACCCCTTTATATCTCAAATTCAGGCTCAAAACACCCGAAAATTCGATATTTTGGGGTCCCAGAAGCGATCTGTACATGCCTACTCCGTGTTAGAGGATTTTCAATATACAGGCCCAAAACATAATGAAAATCGATTGTTTAGGTGCCCAAAAGTCGATATGTGGATGCATCTTCTGTACCCGTTTATATCTCATGTTCAGGCTCCAAACACCCGAAAATTCGATATTTTGGGGTCCCAGAAGCGATCTGTACTTGCCTACTCCATGTTAGAGTATTTTCAAAATAGAGGCCCAAAACATGCTGAAAATCGATATTTTAGGTGACCAAAGTCAATATGTGTATGCATCTTCTACACCCGTTTATATCCCAAATTCAACCTCAAAATACCCGAAAATTCGATATTTTTGGGTCCCAGAAGCGATTTGTACATGCCTACTCAGTGCTAGAATGTTTTCAAAATATTGTCTCAAAACATGCTCAAAATCGATATTTTAGGTGCACAAAGTCGATATCTCAAATTCAGGCCCAAAACACCGGAAAATTCGATATTTATGGGTCCCAGAAGCGATCTGTACTACAATATTTTCAAAATATACGCTCAAAACATGCTAAAAATCGATACTTTAAGTGTCTAAAGTCGATATGTGCATGCATCTGCTGTACCCGTTTATATCTCAAATTCAGGCCCAAAACACCCGAAAATTCGGTATTTTTGGGTCCTAGAAGCAATTTGTACATGACTACTCCTAGTTAGAAGGTTTTCAAGATACAGACCCAAAACATGGTTAAAATCGATATATTAGGTGCCCAAAAGTCGATATGTTCATGGCTCTTCAGTACCTGTTTATATCTCAAATTCAGGCTCAAAACACCCGAAAATTCGATATTTTTGGGTCGTAGAAGCGATCTGTACATGGCTACTCAGTACTAGAATGTTTTCAAGATACAGACCCAAAACATGCTCAAAATCGATATTTTAGGTGCCCAAAAGTCGATATGTGCATGCATCTTCTGTACTCGTTTATATCTCAAATTCTGGCTCAAAACACCCGAAAATTCGATATTTTGGGGTCCCAAAAGCGATTTGTACATGCCTACTCAGTGCTAGAATGTTTTCAAAATATAGGCCCAAAACATGCTAAAAATCGATATTTTAGGTGACCAAACTCGATATCTCAAGTTCAGGCACAAAACACCCGAAAATTCGATATTTTGGGGTCCCAGAAGCGATCTGTACATGCCTACTCCGTGTAGGAGTATTTTCAAAATACAGGCCCAATACATACTGAAAATCGATATTTTTGGTGCCCAAAAGTCGATATGTGGATGCATCTTCTGTACCCGTTTATATCTCAAATTCAAGCTCCAAACACCCGAAAATTCGATATTTTGGGGTCCCAGAAGAGATCTGTACATGCCTACTCAGATACAGGTCCAAAACATGCTGGAAATCGATATTTTAGGTGCCCAAATTCAATATGTGTATGCATCTTTTGCACCCGTTTATATCCCAAATTCAATCTCAAAACACCCGAAAATTCGATATTTTTGGGTCCCAGAAGCGATATGTACATGCCTACTCAGTGCTAGAATATTTTCGAAATATAGGCCCAAAACATTCTAAAAATCGATATTTTAGGTGCCCAAACTCGATATCTGAAATTCAGGCCCAAAACACCCGAAAATTTGATATTTTGGGGTCCCAGAAGCGATCTGTACATGCCTACTCTGTGTTAGAGTACTTTCAAAATACAGGCCCAAAACATACTGAAAATCGATATTTTTGGTGACCAAAGTCAATATGTGTATGCATCTTCTGCACCCGTTTATATCCCAAATTCAACCTCAAAAAACCTGAAAGTTCGATATTTTTGGGTCCCAGAAGTGATCTGTACATGCCTACTCAATGCTAGAATGTTTTCAAAATATAGTCCCATAACATGCTACAAATCGATATTTTAGGTGCCCAAAGTCGATATCTCAAATTCAGGCCCAAAACACCCGAAAACTCGATATTTTCGGGTCCCAGAAGCGATCTGTACTTGCCTACTCCGTATTAGAGTTTTTTCAAAATACAGGCCGAAAACATACTGAAAATCGATCTTTTAGGTGCCCAAAAGTCGATATGTGCATGCATCTGCTGTACCCGTTTATATCTCAAATTCAACCTCAAAACATCCAAAAATTCGAAATTTTTGGGTCCCAGAAGCGATCTGTACATGCCTCATCAGTGCTAGAATGTTTTTAAAATATAGGCTCAAAACATGCTAAAAATAGATATTTTAAGTGTCCAAAGTCAATTGGTGCATGCATCTTCTGTACCCATTTATATCTCAAATTCAGGCTAAAAACATCCGAAAATTCGATATTTTTGGGTCCCAGAAGAGATCTGTTTATGCCTACTCCGTGTTAAAGTATTTTCAAAATACAGGCCCAAAACGTACTGAAAATCGATCTTTTAGGTGCCCAAAAGTAGATATGTGCATGCATCTGCTGTACCCGTTTATATCTCAAGTTCAGGCTCAAAACACCCGAAAATTCGATATTTTGGGGTCCCAGAAGCGATCTGTACTTGCCTACTCCATGTTAGAGTATTTTCAAAATACAGGCCCAAAACATGCTGAAAATCGATATTTTAGGTGACCAAAGTCAATATGTGTATGCATCTTCTACACCCGTTTATATCCCAAATTCAACCTCAAAACACCCGAAAATTCGATATTTTTGGGTCCCTGAAGCGATCTGTACATGCCTACTCAGTGCTAGAATGTTTTCAAAATATAGGCTCAAAACATGCTAAAAATTGATATTTTAAGTGTCCAAAGTCGATATGTGCATGCATCTTCTGTACCCGTTTATATTTCAAATTCATGCTCAAAACACCTTAAAATTCGATATTTTGGGGTCCCAGAAGTGATCTGTACATGTCTACTTAGTGTTAGAATATTTTCAAAATATAGGCCCAAAACATGCTAAAAATCGATATTTTACGTGCTCAAAGTCGATATCTCAAATTCCCGCCCAAAACACCCGAAAATTCGATATTTTGGGGTCCCAGAAGAGAACTGTTCATGCCTACTCCGTGTTAGAGTATTTTCAAAGTACAGGCCCAAAACATACTGAAAATCGATATTTTAAGTGCCCAAAAGTCTATATGTGCATGCATCTTCTGTACCCGTTTATATCTCAAATTCAAGCTCCAAACACCCGAAAATTCGATATTTTGGGGTCCCACAAGCGATCTGTCAATGCCTACTCAGAAACAGGTCCAAAACATGCTGAAAATCGATATTTTAGGTGCCCAAAGTCAATATGTGTATGCATCTACTGCACCCGTTTATATCTCAAATTCAACCTCAAAACACCCGAAAATTCGGTATTTTGGGGTCCTAGAAGCGATCTCTGCATGCCTACTCCTAGTTAGAATGTTTTCAAGATACAGACACAAAAACATGTTCAAAATCGATATTTTAGGTGCCCAAAAGTCGATATGTGATGCATCTTCTGTACACGTTTAAATCTCAAATTCAGGCCCAAAACAGCCGAAAATTCAATAGTTTGGGGTCCCAGAAGCGATCTGTACATGCCTACTCCGTGTTAGAGTATTTTCAATATACAGGCCCAAAACATGCTCAAAATCGATATTTTAGGTGCCCAAAGTCAATATGTGTATGCATCTTCTGCACTCGTTTATATCTCAAATTCAACCTCAAAATACTTGAAAACTCGATATTTTTGGGTCCCAGAAGCGATCTGTACATGCCTACTCAGTGCTAGAATATTTTCAAAATATAGGCTCGAAACATGCTAAAAATCAATACTTTAAGTGTCTAAAGTCGATATGTGCATGCATCTGCTGTACCCGTTTATATCTCAAATTCAGGCTCAAAACACTTGAAAATTCGGTATTTTTGGGTCCTAGAAGCGATCTGTACATGCCTACTACTAGTTAGAAGGTTTTTAAGATACAGACCCAAAACATGCTCAAAATCGATATTTTAGGTGCCCAAAAGTCGATATGTGCATGCATCTTCAGTACCTGTTTATATCTCAAATTCAGGCTCAAAACACCCGAAAATTCGATATTTTTGGGTCGCAGAAGCGATCTGTACATGCCTACTCAGTGCTATAATGTTTTCAAAATATAGGCTGAAAACATGCTAAAAATCGATATATTAAGTGTACAAAGTTGATATGTGCATTCATCTTCTGTAACCGTTTATATCTCAAATTCACGCTCAAAACACCTTAAAATTCGATATTTTGGGGTCCCAGAAGTGATCTGTACATGTCTACTTAGTGTTAGAATATTTTCAAAATATAGGCCCAAAACATGCTAAAAATCTATATTTTAGGTGCCCAAAGTCGATATCTCAAATTCAGGACCAAAACACCCGAAAATTCGATATTTTGGGGTCCCAGAAGAGATCTGTACTTGCCTACTCCATGTTAGAGTATTTTCAAAATACAGGCCCAAAACATGCTGAAAATCGATATTTTAGATGACCAAAGTCAATATGTGTATGCATCTTCTACACCCGTTTATATCCCAAATTCAACCTCAAAACACCCGAAAATTCGATATTTTTGGGTCCCTGAAGCGATCTGTACATGCCTACTCAGTGCTAGAATGTTTTCAAAATATAGGCTCAAAACATGCAAAAAATTGATATTTTAAGTGTCCAAAGTCGATATGTGCATGCATCTTCTGTACCCGTTTATATTTCAAATTCAGGCTCAAAACACCTTAAAATTCGATATTTTGGGGTCCCAAAAGTGATCTGTACATGTCTACTTAGTGTTAGAATATTTTCAAAATATAGGCCCAAAACATGCTAAAAATCGATATATTACGTGCTCAAAGTCGATATCTCAAATTCCCGCCCAAAACACCCGAAAATTCGATATTTTGGGGTCCCAGAAGCGAACTCTTCATGCCTACTCCGTGTTAAAGTATTTTCAAAGTACAGGCCCAAAACATACTGAAAATCGATATTTTAGGTGCCCAAAAGTCTATATGTGCATGCATCTTCTGTACCCGTTTATATCTCAAATTCAAGCTCCAAACACCCGAAAATTCGATATTTTGGGGTCCTAGAAGCGATCTGTAAATGCCTACTCAGAAACAGGTCCAAAACATGCTGAAAATCGATATTTTAGGTGCCCAAAGTCAATATGTGTATGCATCTTCTTCACCCGTTTATATCTCAAATTCAACCTCAAAACACCCGAAAATTCGGTATTTTGGGGTCCTAGAAGCGATCTCTGCATGCCTACTCCTAGTTAGAATGTTTTCAAGATACAGACACAAAAACATGTTCAAAATCGATATTTTAGGTGCCCAAAAGTCGATATGTGATGCATCTTCTGTACACGTTTAAATCTCAAATTCAGGCCCAAAACACCCGAAAAATCAATAGTTTGGGGTCCCAGAAGCGATCTGTACATGCCTACTCCGTGTTAGAGTATTTTCAATATACAGGCCCAAAACATGCTCAAAATCGATATTTTAGGTGCCCAAAGTCAATATGTGTATGCATCTTCTGCACTCGTTTATATCTCAAATTCAACCTCAAAACACCCGAAAACTCGATATTTTTGGGTCCCAGAAGCGATCTGTACATGCCTACTCAGTGCTAGAATATTTTCAAAATATAGGCTCGAAACATGCTAAAAATCAATACTTTAAGTGTCTAAAGTCGATATGTGCATGCATCTGCTGTACCCGTTTATATCTCAAATTCAGGCTCAAAACACTTGAAAATTCGGTATTTTTGGGTCCTAGAAGCGATCTGTACATGCCTACTACTAGTTAGAAGGTTTTTAAGATACAGACCCAAAACATGCTCAAAATCGATATTTTAGGTGCCCAAAAGTCGATATGTGCATGCATCTTCAGTACCTGTTTATATCTCAAATTCAGGCTCAAAACACCCGAAAATTCGATATTTTTGGGTCGCAGAAGCGATCTGTACATGCCTACTCAGTGCTATAATGTTTTCAAAATATAGGCTCAAAACATGCTAAAAATCGATATATTAAGTGTACAAAGTTGATATGTGCATTCATCTTCTGTAACCGTTTATATCTCAAATTCACGCTCAAAACACCTTAAAATTCGATATTTTGGGGTCCCAGAAGTGATCTGTACATGTCTACTTAGTGTTAGAATATTTTCAAAATATAGGCCCAAAACATGCTAAAAATCTATATTTTAGGTGCCAAAAGTCGATATCTCAAATTCAGGACCAAAACACCCGAAAATTCGATATTTTGGGGTCCCAGAAGCGATCTGTACTTGCCTACTCCATGTTAGAGTATTTTCAAAGTACAGGCCCAAAACATGCTCAAAATCGATATTTTAGGTGCCCAAAAGTCTATATGTGCATGCATCTTCTGTACCCGTTTATATCTCAAATTCAAGCTCCAAACACCCGAAAATTCGATATTTTGGGGTCCCAGAAGCGATCTGTAAATGCCTACTCAGAAACAGGTCCAAAACATGCTGAAAATCGATATATTAGGTGCCCAAAGTCAATATGTGTATGCATCTTCTTCACCCGTTTATATCTCAAATTCAACCTCAAAACACCCGAAAATTCAATATTTTGGGGTCCTAGAAGCGATCTCTACATGCCTACTCCTAGTTAGAATGTTTTCAAGATACAGACACAAAAACATGTTCAAAATCGATATTTTAGGTGCCCAAAAGTCGATATGTGATGCATCTTCTGTACACGTTTAAATCTCAAATTCAGGCCCAAAACACCCGAAAATTCAATAGTTTGGGGTCCCAGAAGCGATCTGTACATGCCTACTCCGTGTTAGAGTATTTTCAATATACAGGCCCAAAACATGCTGAAAATCGATATTTTAGGTGCCCAAAGTCAATATGTGTATGCATCTTCTGCACTCGTTTATATCTCATTTTCAACCTCAAAACACCCAAAAATTCGAAATTTTTGGGTCCCAGAAGCGATCTGTACATGCCTCCTCAGTGCTAGAATGTTTTTAAAATATAGGCTCAAAACATGCTAAAAATAGATATTTTAAGTGTCCAAAGTCGATAGGTGCATGCATCTTCTGTACCCATTTATATCTCAAATTCAGGCTAAAAACAACCGAAAATTCGATATTTTTGGGTCCCAGAAGAGATCTGTACATGCCTACTCCGTGTTAAAGTATTTTCAAAATACAGGCCCAAAACATACTGAAAATCGATCTTTTAGGTGCCCAAAAGTCGATATGTGCATGCATCTGCTGTACCCGTTTATATCTCAAATTCAGGCTCAAAACATCCGAAAATTCGATATTTTGGGGTCCCAGAAGTGATCTGTACATGTCTACTTAGTGTTAGAATATTTTCAAAATATAGGCCAAAAACATGCTAAAAATCGATATATTACGTGCTCAAAATCGATATCTCAAATTCCCGCCCAAAACACCCGAAAATTCGATATTTTGGGGTCCCAGAAGCGAACTCTTCATGCCTACTCCGTGTTAGAGTATTTTCAAAGTACAGGCCCAAAACATACTGAAAATCGATATTTTAGGTGCCCAAAAGTCTATATGTGCATGCATCTTCTGTACCCGTTTATATCTCAAATTCAAGCTCCAAACACCCGAAAATTCGATATTTTGGGGTCCTAGAAGCGATCTGTAAATGCCTACTCAGAAACAGGTCTAAAACATGCTGAAAATCGATATTTTAGGTGCCCAAAGTCAATATGTGTATGCATCTTCTTCACCCGTTTATATATCAAATTCAACCTCAAAACACCCGAAAATTCGGTATTTTGGGGTCCTAGAAGCGATCTCTGCATGCCTACTCCTAGTTAGAATGTTTTCAAGATACAGACACAAAAACATGTTCAAAATCGATATTTTAGGTGCCCAAAAGTCGATATGTGATGCATCTTCTGTACACGTTTAAATCTCAAATTCAGGCCCAAAACACCCGAAAATTGAATAGTTTGGGGTCCCAGAAGCGATCTGTACATGCCTACTCCGTGTTAGAGTATTTTCAATATACAGGCCCAAAACATGCTCAAAATCGATATTTTAGGTGCCCAAAGTCAATATGTGTATGCATCTTCTGCACTCGTTTATATCTCAAATTCAACCTCAAAACACCCGAAAACTCGATATTTTTGGGTCCCAGAAGCGATCTGTACATGCCTACTCAGTGCTAGAATATTTTCAAAATATAGGCTCGAAACATGCTAAAAATCAATACTTTAAGTGTCTAAAGTCGATATGTGCATGCATCTGCTGTACCCGTTTATATCTCAAATTCAGGCTCAAAACACTTGAAAATTCGGTATTTTTGGGTCCTAGAAGCGATCTGTACATGCCTACTACTAGTTAGAAGGTTTTTAAGATACAGACCCAAAACATGCTCAAAATCGATATTTTAGGTGCCCAAAAGTCGATATGCGCATGCATCTTCAGTACCTGTTTATATCTCAAATTCAGGCTCAAAACACCCGAAAATTCGATATTTTTGGGTCGCAGAAGCGATCTGTACATGCCTACTCAGTGCTATAATGTTTTCAAAATATAGGCTCAAAACATGCTAAAAATCGATATATTAAGTGTACAAAGTTGATATGTGCATTCATCTTCTGTAACCGTTTATATCTCAAATTCACGCTCAAAACACCTTAAAATTCGATATTTTGGGGTCCCAGAAGTGATCTGTACATGTCTACTTAGTGTTAGAATATTTTCAAAATATAGGCCCAAAACATGCTAAAAATCTATATTTTAGGTGCCCAAAGTCGATATCTCAAATTCAGGACCAAAACACCCGAAAATTCGATATTTTGGGGTCCCAGAAGCGATCTGTACTTGCCTACTCCATGTTAGAGTATTTTCAAAATACAGGCCCAAAACATGCTGAAAATCGATATTTTAGGTGACCAAAGTCAATATGTGTATGCATCTTCTACACCCGTTTATATCCCAAATTCAACCTCAAAACACCCGAAAATTCGATATTTTTGGGTCCCTGAAGCGATCTGTACATGCCTACTCAGTGCTAGAATGTTTTCAAAATATAGGCTCAAAACATGCTAAAAATTGATATTTTAAGTGTCCAAAGTCGATATGTGCATGCATCTTCTGTACCCGTTTATATTTCAAATTCAGGCTCAAAACACCTTAAAATTCGATATTTTGGGGTCCCAGAAGTGATCTGTACATGTCTACTTAGTGTTAGAATATTTTCAAAATATAGGCCCAAAACATGCTAAAAATCGATATATTACGTGCTCAAAGTCGATATCTCAAATTCCCGCCCAAAACACCCGAAAATTCGATATTTTGGGGTCCCAGAAGCGAACTCTTCATGCCTACTCCGTGTTAGAGTATTTTCAAAGTACAGGCCCAAAACATGCTCAAAATCGATATTTTAGGTGCCCAAAAGTCTATATGTGCATGCATCTTCTGTACCCGTTTATATCTCAAATTCAAGCTCCAAACACCCGAAAATTCGATATTTTGGGGTCCCAGAAGCGATCTGTAAATGCCTACTCAGAAACAGGTCCAAAACATGCTGAAAATCGATATTTTAGGTGCCCAAAGTCAATATGTGTATGCATCTTCTTCACCCGTTTATATCTCAAATTCAACCTCAAAACACCCGAAAATTCAATATTTTGGGGTCCTAGAAGCGATCTCTACATGCCTACTCCTAGTTAGAATGTTTTCAAGATACAGACACAAAAACATGTTCAAAATCGATATTTTAGGTGCCCAAAAGTCGATATGTGATGCATCTTCTGTACACGTTTAAATCTCAAATTCAGGCCCAAAACACCCGAAAATTCAATAGTTTGGGGTCCCAGAAGCGATCTGTACATGCCTACTCCGTGTTAGAGTATTTTCAATATACTGGCCCAAAACATGCTCAAAATCGATATTTTAGGTGCCCAAAGTCAATATGTGTATGCATCTTCTGCACTCGTTTATATCTCATTTTCAACCTCAAAACACCCAAAAATTCGAAATTTTTGGGTCCCAGAAGCGATCTGTACATGCCTCCTCAGTGCTAGGATGTTTTTAAAATATAGGCTCAAAACATGCTAAAAATAGATATTTTAAGTGTCCAAAGTCGATAGGTGCATGCATCTTCTGTACCCATTTATATCTCTAATTCAGGCTAAAAACAACCGAAAATTCGATATTTTTGGGTCCCAGAAGAGATCTGTACATGCCTACTCCGTGTTAAAGTATTTTCAAAATACAGGCCAAAAATACTGAAAATCGATCTTTTAGGTGCCCAAAAGTCGATATGTGCATGCATCTGCTGTACCCGTTTATATCTCAAATTCAGGCTCAAAACACCCGAAAATTCGATATTTTGGGGTCCCAGAAGCGATCTGTACATGCCTACTCAGTGCTAGAATATTTTCAAAATATAGGCCCAAAACATGCTAAAAATCGATATTTTAAGTTCCCAAAGTCGATATCTCAAATTCAGGACCAAAACACCCGAAAATTCGATATTTTGGGGTCCCAGAAGCGATCTGTACATGCCTACTCCGTGTTAGAGTATTTTAAATATACAGGCCCAAAACATACTGAAAATCGATCATTTAGGTGCCCAAAAGTCGATATGTGGATGCATCCTCTGTACACGTTTAAATCTCAAATTCAGGCCCAAGACACCCGAAAATTCAATAGTTTGGGGTCCCAGAAGCGATCTGTACATGCCTACTCCGTGTTAGAGTATTTTAAATATACAGGCCCAAAACATACTGAAAATCGATCATTTAGGTGCCCAAAAGTCGATATGTGGATGCATCCTCTGTACACGTTTAAATCTCAAATTCAGGCCCAAGACACCCGAAAATTCAATAGTTTGGGGTCCCAGAAGCGATCTGTACATGCCTACTCCGTGTTAGAGTATTTTCAATATACAGGCCAAAAACATGCTCAAAATCGATATTTTAGGTGCCCAAAGTCAATATGTTAATGCATCTTCTGCACTAGTTTATATCTCAAATTCAACCTCAAAACACCCGAAAACTCGATATTTTTGGGTCCCAGAAGCGATCTTTACTCAGTGCTAGAATATTTTCAAAATATAGGCTCGAAACATGCTAAAAATCAATACTTTAAGTGTCTAAAGTCGATATGTGCATGCATCTGCTGTACCCGTTTATATCTCAAATTCAGGCTCAAAACACTTGAAAATTCGGTATTTTTGGGTCCTAGAAGCGATCTGTACATGCCTACTACTAGTTAGAAGGTTTTTAAGATACAGACCCAAAACATGCTCAAAATCGATATTTTAGGTGCCCAAAAGTCGATATGTGCATGCATCTTCAGTACCTGTTTATATCTCAAATTCAGGCTCAAAACACCCGAAAATTCGATATTTTTGGGTCGCAGAAGCGATCTGTACATGCCTACTCAGTGCTATAATGTTTTCAAAATATAGGCTCAAAACATGCTAAAAATCGATATATTAAGTGTACAAAGTTGATATGTGCATTCATCTTCTGTAACCGTTTATATCTCAAATTCACGCTCAAAACACCTTAAAATTCGATATTTTGGGGTCCCAGAAGTGATCTGTACATGTCTACTTAGTGTTAGAATATTTTCAAAATATAGGCCCAAAACATGCTAAAAATCTATATTTTAGGTGCCCAAAGTCGATATCTCAAATTCAGGACCAAAACACCCGGAAATTCGATATTTTGGGGTCCCAGAAGCGATCTGTACTTGACTACTCCATGTTAGAGTATTTTCAAAATACAGGCCCAAAACATGCTGAAAATCGATATTTTAGGTGACCAAAGTCAATATGTGTATGCATCTTCTACACCCGTTTATATCCCAAATTCAACCTCAAAACACCCGAAAATTCGATATTTTTGGGTCCCTGAAGCGATCTGTACATGCCTACTCAGTGCTAGAATGTTTTCAAAATATAGGCTCAAAACATGCTAAAAATTGATATTTTAAGTGTCCAAAGTCGATATGTGCATGCATCTTCTGTACCCGTTTATATTTCAAATTCAAGCTCCAAACACCCGAAAATTCGATATTTTGGGGTCCTAGAAGCGATCTGTACATGCCTACTCAGATACAGGTCCAAAACATGCTGGAAATCGATATTTTAAGTGCCCAAATTCAATATGTGTATGTATCTTTTGCACCCGTTTATATCCCAAATTCAACCTCAAAACACCCGAAAACTCGATATTTTTGGGTCCCAGAAGCGATCTATACATGCCTACTCCGTGTTAGAGTATTTTCAAAATACAGGCCCAAAACATGCTCAAAATCGATATTTTTGGTGACCAAACTCAATATGTGTATGCATCTTCTGCACCGTTTATATCCCAAATTCAACCTCAAAACACCCGAAAATTCGATATTTTTGGGTCCCAGAAGCGATCTGTACATGCCTACTCAGTGCTAGAATGTTTTCAAAATATAGGCCCAAAACATGCTCAAAATCGATATTTTAGGTGCCCAAAGACGATATCTCAAATTCAGGCCCAAAACACCCGAAAATTCGATATTTTGGGGTCCCAGAAGCGATCTGTGCTTGCCTACTCCGTGTTAGAGTATTTTCAAAATACAGGCCCAAAACATACTGAAAATCGATCTTTTAGGTGCCCAAAAGTCGATATGTGCATACATCTTCCGTACCCGTTTATATCTTAAATTGAGGCTCAAAACACCCGAAAATTCGATATTTTGGGGTCCCAGAAGTGATCTGTAAAAGCCTACTTAGAGCTAGAATATTTTCAAAATATAGGCCCAAAACATGCTAAAAATCTATAATTTATTTGCCCAAAGTCGATATCTCAAATTCCTGCCCAAATCACCCGAAAATTCGATATTTTTGGGTCCCTGAAGCGATCTGTACATGCCTACTCAGTGCTAGAATATTTTCAAAATATAGGCCCAAAACATACTGAAAATCGATATTTTAGTTGCCCAAAAGTCGATGTGTGCATGCATCTTCTGTACCCGTTTATATCTCAAATTCAGGCTCCAAACACACGAAAATTCGATATTTTTGGGTCCCAGAAGCGATCTGTACATGCCTACTCCGTGTTAGAGTATTTTCAATATACAGGCCCAAAACATGCTCAAAATCGATATTTTAGGTGCCCAAAGTCAATATGTGTATGCATCTTCTGCACTCGTTTATATATTAAATTCAACCTCAAAACACCCTAAAACTCGATATTTTTGGGTCCCAGAAGCGATCTGTACATGCCTACTCAGTTCTAGAATATTTTCAAAATATAGGCTCGAAACAAGCTAAAAATCGATACTTTAAGTGTCTAAAGTCGATATGTGCATGCATCTGCTGAACCCGTTTATATCTCAAATTCAGGCTCAAAACACCCGAAAATTCGGTATTTTTGGGTCCTAGAAGCGATCTGTACATGCCCACTACTAGTTAGAAGGTTTTTAAGATAGAGACCCAAAACATGCTCAAAATCGATATTTTAGGTGCCCAAAAGTCGATATGTGCATTCATTTTCAGTACCTGTTTATATCTCAAATTCAGGCTCGAAACACCCGAAAATTCGATATTTTTGGGTCCCAGAAGCGATCTGTACATGCCTACTCAGTGCTAGAATGTTTTCAAAATATAGGCTCAAAACATGCTAAAAATCGATATATTAAGTGTCCAAAGTTGATATGTGCATACATCTTCTGTAACCGTTTATATCTCAAATTCAGGCTCAAAACACCTTAAAATTCGATATTTTAGGGTCCCAGAAGTGATCTGTACATGTCTACTTAGTGTTAGAATATTTTCAAAATATAGGCCCAAAACATGCTAAAAATCGATATTTTAGGTGCCGAAAGTCGATATCTCAAATTCAGGCCCAAATCACCCGAAAATTCGATATTTTGGGGTCCCAGAAGCGAACTGTACATGCCTACTCCGTGTTAGAGTATTTTCAAAGTACAGGCCCAAAACATACTAAAAATCGATATTTTTGGTGCCCAAAAGTCGATATGTGCATGCATCTTCTGTACCCGTTTATATCTCAAATTCATGCTCCAAACACCCGAAAATTCGATATTTTGGGGTCCCAGAAGCGATTTGTACATGCCTACTCTGATACAGGTCCAAAACATGCTGAAAATCGATATTTTAGGTGCCCAAAGGCAATATGTGTATGCATCTTCTGCACCCGTTTATATCCCAAATTCAACCTCAAAACACCCGAAAATTCGGTATTTTTGGGTCCTAGAAACGATCTCTACATGCCTACTCCTAGTTAGAATGTTTTCAAGATACCGAACCAAAACATGCTCAAAATCGATATTTTAGGTGCCCAAAAGTGGATATGTGCATGAATCTTCTGTACCCGTTTATATCTCAAATTCAGGCTCGAAACACCCGAAAATTCGATATTTTGGGGTCCCAGAAGCGATTTGTACATTTCCTACTCAGTGCTAGAATGTTTTCAAAATATAGGCCCAAAAACATGCTAAAAAACGATATTTTAGGTGCCCAAACTCGATATCTCAAATTCAGGCCCAAAACACCCGTAAAATCGATATTTTGGGGTCCCAGAAGAGATCTGTACATGCCTACTCCGTGTAGGAGTATTTTCAAAATACAAGCCCAAAACATACTGAAAATCGATATTTTAAGTGCCCAAAAGTCGATATGTGGATGCATCTTCTGTACCCGTTTATATCTCAAATTCAGGCTCCAAACACCCGAAAATTCGATATTTTGGGGTCCCAGAAGAGATCTGTACATGCCTACTCAGAGACAGGTACAAAACATGCTGGAAATCGATATTTTAGGTGCCCAAAGACAATATGTGTATGCATCTTTTGCACCCGTTTATATCCCAAATTCAATTTCAAAACACCCGAAAATAAGATATTTTTGGGTCCCATAAGCGATATGTACATGCCTACTCAGTGCTAGAATATTTTCGAAATATAGGCCCAAAACATTCTAAAAATCGATATTTTAGGTGCCCAAACTCGATATCTGAAATTTAGGCCCAAAACACCCGAAAATTCGATATTTTGGGGTCCCAGAAGCGATCTGTACATGCCTACTCCGTGTTAGAGTACTTTCAAAATACAGGCCCAAAACATTGTCAAAATCGATATTTTTGGTGACCAAAGTCAATATGTGTATGCATCTTCTGCACCCGTTTATATCCCAAATTCAACCTCAAAAAACCTGAAAATTCGATATTTTTGGGTCCCAGAAGTGATCTGTACATGCCTACTCAATGCTAGAATGTTTTCAAAATATAGGCCCATAACATGCTAAAAATCGATATTTTAGGTGCCCAAAGTCGATATCTCAAATTCAGGCCCAAAACACCTTAAAACTCGATATTTTGGGGTCCCAGAAGCGATCTGTACTTGCCTACTCCGTGTTAGAGTATTTTCAAAATACAGGCCCAAAACATACTAAAAATCGATCTTTTAGGTGCCCACAAGTCGATATGTGCATGCATCTTCCGTACCCGTTTATATCTCAAATTCAGGTTCAAAACACCCAAAAAATCGATATTTTGGGGTCCCAGAAGTGATCTGTACAAGCCTACTTAGTGCTAGAATATTTTCAAAATATAGGCCCAAAACATGCTAAAAATCTATATTTTAGGTGCCCAAAGTCGATATCTCAAATTCAGGCCCAAATCACCCGAAAATTCGATATTTTGGGGTCCCTGAAGCGAACTGTACATGCCTACTCCGTGTTAGAGTATTTTCAAAAAACAAGCCCAAAACATACTGAAAATCGATCGTTTAGGTGCCCAAAAGTCGATATGTGCATGCATCTTCTGTACCCGTTTATATCTCAAGTTCAGGCTCCAAACACCCGAAAATTCGATATTTTGGGGTCCCAGAAACGATCTGTACTTGCCTACTCCATGTTAGAGTATTTTCAAAATACAGGCCCAAAACATGCTGAAAATCGATATTTTAGGTGACCAAAGTCAATATGTGTATGCATCTTCTACACCCGTTTATATCCCAAATTCAACCTCAAAACACCCGAAAATTCGATATTTTTGGGTCCCAGAAGCGATCTGTACATGCCTACTCAGTGCTAGAATGTTTTCAAAATATAGGCTCAAAACATGCTAAAAATTGATATTTTAAGTGTCCAAAGTCGATATGTGCTTGCATCTTCTGTACCCGTTCATATTTCAAATTCAGGCTCAAAACACCCGAAAATTCGATATTTTGGGGTCCCAGAAGTAATCTGTACACGCCTACTTAGTGCTTGAATATTTTCAAAAATATAGGCACAAAACATGCTAATAATCGATATTTTAAGTGTCCAAAGTTGACAGGTGCATGCATATTCTGTACCCGTTTATATCTCAAATTCAAACTCCAAACACCCGAAAATTCGATATTTTGGGGTCCCAGAAGCGATCTGTACATGCCTACTCAGATACAGGTCCAAAACATGCTGGAAATCGATATTTTAGGTGCCCAAAGTCAATATGTGTATGCATCTTTGGCACCCGTTTATATCCCAAATTCAACCTCAAAACACCCGAAAACTCGATATTTTTGGGTCCCAGAAGCGATCTGTACATGCCTACTCCGTGTTAGAGTATTTTCAAAATACAGGCCCAAAACATGCTCAAAATCGATATTTTTGGTGACCAAACTCAATATGTGTATGCATCTTCTGCACCGTTTATATCCCAAATTCAACCTCAAAACACCCGAAAATTCGATATTTTTGGGTCGCAGAAGCGATCTGTACATGCCTACTCAATGCTAGAATGTTTTCAAAATATAGGCCCAAAACATGCTCAAAATCGATATTTTAGGTGCCCAAAGTCAATATGTGTTTGCATCTTCTGCACCCGTTTATATCTCAAATTCAGGTTCAAAACACCCAAAAAATCGATATTTTGGGGTCCCAGAAGTGATCTGTACAAGCCTACTTAGTGCTAGAATATTTTCAAAATATAGGCCCAAAACATGCTAAAAATCGATATTTTAGGTGCCCAAAGTCGATATCTCAAATTCAGGCCCAAATCACCCGAAAATTCGATATTTTGGGGTCCCTGAAGCGAACTGTACATGCCTACTCCGTGTTAGAGTATTTTCAAAAAACAAGCCCAAAACATACTGAAAATCGATCTTTTAGGTGCCCAAAAGTCGATATGTGCATGCATCTTCTGTATCCGTTTATATCTCAAATTCAGGCTCAAAACACCCAAAAAATTCGATATTTTGGGGTCCCAGAAGTGATCTGTACATGCCTACTCAGATACAGGCCCAAAACATGCTGAAAATCGATATTTTAGGTGCCCAAAGTCAATATGTGTATGCATCTTCTGCACTCGTTTATATCTCAAATTCAACCTCAAAACACCCGAAAATTCGAAATTTTTGGGTCCCAGAAGCGATCTGTACATGCCTAGTCAGTGCTAGAATGTTTTTAAAATATAGGCTCAAAACATGCTAAAAATATATATTTTAAGTGTCCAAAGTCGATAGGTGCATGCATCTTCTGTACCCATTTATATCTCAAATTCAGTCTAAAAACAACCGAAAATTCGATATTTTTGGGTCCCAGAAGAGATCTGTACATGCCTACTCCGTGTTAAAGTATTTTCAAAATACAGGCCTAAAACATATTGAAAATCGATCTTTTAGGTGCCCAAAAGTCGATATGTGCATGCATCTTCTGTAGCCGTTTATATCTCAAATTCAGGCTCAATACACCCGAAAATTCGATGTTTTTGGGTCCCAGAAGCGATCTGTACATGCCTACTCAGTGCTAGAATATTTTCAAAATATAGGCCCAAAACATGCTAAAAATCGATATTTTAAGTTCCCAAAGTCGATATCTCAAATTCAGGACCAAAACACCCGAAAATTCGATATTTTGGGGTCCCAGAAGCGATCTGTACATGCCTACTCCGTGTTAGAGTATTTTCAATATACAGGCCCAAAACATACTGAAAATCGATCGTTTAGTTGCCCAAAAGTCGATATGTGGATGCATCTTCTGTACCCGTTTATATCTCAAGTTCAGGCTCCAAACACCCGAAAATTCGATATTTTGGGGTCCCAGAAACGATCTGTACTTGCCTACTCCATGTTAGAGTATTTTCAAAATACAGGCCCAAAACATGCTGAAAATCGATATTTTAGGTGACCAAAGTCAATATGTGTATGCATCTTCTACACCCGTTTATATCCCAAATTCAACCTCAAAACACCCGAAAATTCGATATTTTTGGGTCCCAGAAGCGATCTGTACATGCCTACTCAGTGCTAGAATGTTTTCAAAATATAGGCTCAAAACATGCTAAAAATTGATATTTTAAGTGTCCAAAGTCGATATGTGCTTGCATCTTCTGTACCCGTTTATATTTCAAATTCAGGCTCAAAACACCCGAAAATTCGATATTTTGGGGTCCCAGAAGTGATCTGTACAAGCCTACTTAGTGCTTGAATATTTTCAAAATATAGGCCCAAAACATGCTAATAATCGATATTTTAAGTGTCCAAAGTTGATAGGTGCATGCATATTCTGTACCCGTTTATATCTCAAATTCAAACTCCAAACACCCGAAAATTCGATATTTTGGGGTCCCAGAAGCGATCTGTACATGCCTACTCAGATACAGGTCCAAAACATGCTGGAAATCGATATTTTAGGTGCCCAAAGTCAATATGTGTATGCATCTTTGGCACCCGTTTATATCCCAAATTCAACCTCAAAACACCCGAAAACTCGATATTTTTGGGTCCCAGAAGCGATCTGTACATGCCTACTCCGTGTTAGAGTATTTTCAAAATACAGGCCCAAAACATGCTCAAAATCGATATTTTTGGTGACCAAACTCAATATGTGTATGCATCTTCTGCACCGTTTATATCCCAAATTCAACCTCAAAACACCCGAAAATTCGATATTTTTGGGTCCCAGGAGCGATCTGTACATGCCTACTCAATGCTAGAATGTTTTCAAAATATAAGCCCAAAACATGCTCAAAATCGATAATTTAGGTGCCCAAAGTCAATATGTGTTTGCATCTTCTGCACCCGTTTATATCTCAAATTCAGGTTCAAAACACCCAAAAAATCGATATTTTGGGGTCCCAGAAGTGATCTGTACAAGCCTACTTAGTGCTAGAATATTTTCAAAATATAGGCCCAAAACATGCTAAAAATCTATATTTTAGGTGCCCAAAGTCGATATCTCAAATTCAGGCCCAAATCACCCGAAAATTCGATATTTTGGGGTCCCTGAAGCGAACTGTACATGCCTACTCCGTGTTAGAGTATTTTCAAAAAACAAGCCCAAAACATACTGAAAATCGATCTTTTAGGTGCCCAAAAGTCGATATGTGCATGCATCTTCTGTATCCGTTTATATCTCAAATTCAGGCTCAAAACACCCAAAAAATTCGATATTTTGGGGTCCCAGAAGTGATCTGTACATGCCTACTCAGATACAGGCCCAAAACATGCTGAAAATCGATATTTTAGGTGCCCAAAGTCAATATGTGTATGCATCTTCTGCACTCGTTTATATTTCAAATTCAACCTCAAAACACCCGAAAATTCGAAATTTTGGGTCCCAGAAGCGATCTGTACATGCCTAGTCAGTGCTAGAATGTTTTTAAAATATAGGCTCAAAACATGCTAAAAATAGATATTTTAAGTGTCCAAAGTCGATAGGTGCATGCATCTTCTGTACCCATTTATATCTCAAATTCAGTCTAAAAACAACCGAAAATTCGATATTTTTGGGTCCCAGAAGAGATCTGTACATGCCTACTCCGTGTTAAAGTATTTTCAAAATACAGGCCCAAAACATACTGAAAATCGATCTTTTAGGTGCCCAAAAGTCGATATGTGCATGCATCTTCTGTAGCCGTTTATATCTCAAATTCAGGCTCAATACACCCGAAAATTCGATATTTTGGGGTCCCAGAAGCGATCTGTACATGCCTACTCAGTGCTAGAATATTTTCAAAATATAGGCCCAAAACATGCTAAAAATCGATATTTTAAGTTCCCAAAGTCGATACCTCAAATTCAGGCCCAAAACACCCGAAAATTCGATATTTTGGGGTCCCAGAAGCGATCTGTACATGCCTACTCCGTGTTAGAGTATTTTCAATATACAGGCCCAAAACATACTGAAAATCGATCGTTTAGGTGCCCAAAAGTCGATATGTGGATGCATCTTCTGTACCCGTTTATATCTCAAGTTCAGTCTCCAAACACCCGAAAATTCGATATTTTGGGGTCCCAGAAACGATCTGTACTTGCCTACTCCATGTTAGAGTATTTTCAAAATACAGGCCCAAAATATGCTGAAAATCGATATTTTAGGTGACCAAAGTCAATATGTGTATGCATCTTCTACACCCGTTTATATCCCAAATTCAACCTCAAAACACCCGAAAACTCGATATTTTTGGGTCCCTGAAGCGATCTGTACATGCCTACTCAGTGCTAGAATGTTTTCAAAATATAGGCTCAAAACATGCTAAAAATTGATATTTTAAGTGTCCAAAGTCGATATGTGCTTGCATCTTCTGTACCCGTTTATATTTCAAATTCAGGCTCAAAACACCCGAAAATTCGATATTTTGGGGTCCCAGAAGTGATCTGTACAAGCCTACTTAGTGCTTGAATATTTTCAAAATATAGGCCCAAAACATGCTAATAATCGATATTTTAAGTGTCCAAAGTTGATATGTGCATGCATATTCTGTACCCGTTTATATCTCAAATTCAAACTCCAAACACCCGAAAATTCGATATTTTGGGGTCCCAGAAGCGATCTGTACATGCCTACTCAGATACAGGTCCAAAACATGCTGGAAATCGATATTTTAGGTGCCCAAAGTCAATATGTGTATGCATCTTTGGCACCCGTTTATATCCCAAATTCAACCTCAAAACACCCGAAAACTCGATATTTTTTGGTCCCAGAAACGATCTGTACATGCCTACTCCGTGTTAGAGTATTTTCAATATACAGGCCCAAAACATGCTCAAAATCGATATTTTAGGTGCCAAAAGTCAACATGTGTATGCATCTTCTGAACTCGTTTATATCTCAAATTCAACCTCAAAACACCCTAAAACTCGATATTTTTGGGTCCCAGAAGCGATCTGTACATGCCTACTCAGTGCTAGAATATTTTCAAAATATAGGCTCGAAACATGCTAAAAATCGATACTTTAAGTGTCTAAAGTCGATATGTGCATGCATCGGCTGTACCCGTTTATATCTCAAATTCAGGCTCAAAACACCCGAAAATTCGGTATTTTTGGGTCCTAGAAGCGATCTGTACATGCTTACTACTAGTTAGAAGGTTTTTAAGATACAGACCCAAAACATGCTCAAAATCGATATTTTAGGTGCCCAAAAGTTGATATGTGCATGCATCTTCAGTACCTGTTTATATCTCAAATTCAGGCTCAAAACACCCGAAAATTCGATATTTTTGGGTCGCAGAAGCGATCTGTACATGCCTACTCAGTGCTATAATGTTTTCAAAATATAGGCTCAAAACATGCTAAAAATCGATATATTAAGTGTCCAAAGTTGATATGTGCATTCATCTTCTGTAACCGTTTATATCTCAAATTCACGCTCAAAACACCTTAAAATTCGATATTTTTGGGTCGCAGAAGCGATCTGTACATGTCTATTTAGTGTTAGAATATTTTCAAAATATAGGCCCAAAACATGCTAAAAATCGATATTTTAGGTGCCCAAAGTCGATATCTCAAATTCAGGCCTAAATCACCCGAAAATTCGATATTTTGGGGTCCCAGAAGCGAACTGTACATGTCTACTCCGTGTTAGAGTATTTTCAAAGTACAGGCCCAAAACATACTGAAAATCGATATTTTTGGTGCCCAAAAGTCAATATGTGCATGCATCTTCTGTACCCGTTTATATCTCAAATTCAAGCTCCAAACACCCGAAAATTCGATATTTTGGGGTCCCAGAAGCGATTTGTACATGCCTACTCTGATACAGGTCCAAAACATGCTGAAAATCGATATTTTAGGTGCCCAAAGGCAATATGTGTATGCATCTTCTGCACCCGTTTATATCCCAAATTCAACCTCAAAATACCCGAAAATTCGGTATTTTTGGGTCCTAGAAACGATCTCTACATGCATACTCCTAGTTAGAATGTTTTCAAGATACCGAACCAAAACATGCTCAAAATCGATATTTTAGGTGCCCAAAAGTGGATATGTGCATGCATCTTCTGTACCCGTTTATATCTCAAATTCAGGCTCGAAACACCCGAAAATTCGATATTTTGGGATCCCAGAAGCGATTTGTACATTTCCTACTCAGTGCTAGAATGTTTTCAAAATATAGGCCCAAAACATACTAAAAATCGATATTTTAGGTGCCCCAACTCGATATCTCAAATTCAGGCCCAAAACACCCGAAAAATCGATATTTTTAGGTCCCAGAAGCGATCTGTACATGCATACTCCGTGTAGGAGTATCTTCAAAATACAGGCCCAAAACATACTGAAAATCGATATTTTAGGTGCCCAAAAGTCGATATGTGGATGAATCTTCTGTACCCGTTTATATCTCAAATTCAAGCTCCAAACACCCGAAAATTCGATATTTTGGGGTCCAAGAAGAGATCTGTACATGCCTACTCAGATACAGGTCCAAAACATGCTGGAAATCGATATTTTAGGTGCCCAAAGTCAATATGTGTATGCATCTTTTGCACCCATTTATATCCCAAATTCAATCTCAAAACACCCGAAAATTCGATAATTTTGGGTCCCAGAAGCGATATGTACATGCCTACTCAGTGCTAGAATATTTTCGAAATATAGGCCCAAAACATTCTAAAAATCGATATTTTAGGTGCCCAAACTCGATATCTGAAATTCAGGCCCAAAACACCCGAAAATTCGATATTTTGGGGTCCCAGAAGCGATCTGTACATGCCTACTCCGTGTTAGAGTACTTTCAAAATACAGGCCCAAAACATTGTCAAAATCGATATTTTTGGTGACCAAAGTCAATATGTGTATGCATCTTCTGGACCCGTTTATATCCAAAATTCAACCTCAAAAAACCTGAAAATTCGATATTTTTGGGTCCCAGAAGTGATCTGTACATGCCTACTCAATGATAGAATGTTTTCAAAATATAGGCCCATAACATGCTAAAAATCGATATTTTAGGTGCCCAAAGTCGATATCTCAAATTCAGGCCCAAAACACCCGAAAACTCGATATTTTGGGGTCCCAGAAGCGATCTGTACTTGCCTACTCCGTGTTAGAGTATTTTCAAAATACAGGCCCAAAACATACTAAAAATCGATCTTTTAGGTGCCCACAAGTCGATATGTGCATGCATCTTCCGTACCCGTTTATATCTCAAATTCAGGTTCAAAACACCCAAAAAATCGATATTTTGGGGTCCCAGAAGTGATCTGTACAAGCCTACTTAGTGCTAGAATATTTCCAAAATATAGGCCCAAAACATGCTAAAAATCTATATTTTAGGTGCCCAAAGTCGATATCTCAAATTCAGGCCCAAATCACCCGAAAATTCGATATTTTGGGGTCCCTGAAGCGAACTGTACATGCCTACTCCGTGTTAGAGTATTTTAAAAAAACAAGCCCAAAACATACTGAAAATCGATCTTTTAGGTGCCCAAAAGTCGATATGTGCATGCATCTTCTGTACCCGTTTATATCTCAAATTCATGCTCAAAACACCCAAAAAAATCGATATTTTGGGGTCCCAGAAGTGATCTGTACATGCCTACTCAGATACAGGCCCAAAACTTGCTGAAAATCGATATTTTAGGTGCCCAAAGTCATTATGTGTATGCATCTTCTGCACTCGTTTATATCTCAAATTCAACCTCAAAACACCCGAAAATTCGAAATTTTTGGGTCCCAGAAGCGATCTGTACATGCCTACTCAGTGCTAGAATGTTTTTAAAATATAGGCTCAAAACATGCTAAAATTGATATTTTAAGTGTCCAAAGTCGATAGGTGCATGCATCTTCTGTACCCATTTATATCTCAAATTCAGGCTAAAAACAACCAAAAATTCGATATTTTTGGGTCCCAGAAGAGATCTGTACATGCCTACTCCGTGTTAGAGTATTTTCAAAAAACAAGCCCAAAACATACTGAAAATCGATCTTTTAGGTGCCCAAAAGTCGATATGTGCATGCATCTTCTGTACCCGTTTATATCTCAAATTCAGGCTCAAAACACACGAAAATTCGATATTTTGGGGTCCCAGAAGCGATCTGTACATGCCTACTCAGTGCTAGAATATTTTCAAAATATAGGCCCAAAACATACTAAAAAACGATATTTTAAGTTCCCAAAGTCGATATCTCAAATTCAGGACCAAAACACCCGAAAATTCGATATTTTGGGGTCCCAGAAGCGATCTGTACATGCCTACTCCGTGTTAGAGTATTTTCAATATACAGGCCCAAAACATACTGAAAATCGATCGTTTAGGTGCCCAAAAGTCAATATGTGGATGCATCTTCTGTACCCGTTTATATCTCAAGTTCAGGCTCCAAACACCCGAAAAATTTGATATTTTGGGGTCCCAGAAGCGATCTGTACTTGCCTACTCCATGTTAGAGTATTTTCAAAATACAGGCCCAAAACATGCTGAAAATCGATATTTTAGGTGACCAAAGTCAATATGTGTATGCATCTTCTACACCCGTTTATATCCCAAATTCAACCTCAAAACACCCGAAAATTCGATATTTTTGGGTCCCTGAAGCGATCTGTACATGCCTACTCAGAGCTAGAATGTTTTCAAAATATAGGCTCAAAACATGCTAAAAATTGATATTTTAAGTGTCCAAAGTCGATATGTGCCTGCATCTTCTGTACCCGTTTATATTTCAAATTCAGGCTCAAAACACCCAAAAATTCGATATTTTGGGGTCCCAGAAGTGATCTGTACAAGCCTACTTAGTGCTAGAATATTTTCAAAATATAGGCCCAAAACATGCTAATAATCGATATTTTAAGTGTCCAAAGTTGATAGGTGCATGCATATTCTGTACCCGTTTATATCTCAAATTCAAACTCCAAACACCCGAAAGATCGATATTTTGGGGTCCCAGAAGCGATCTGTACATGCCTACTCAGATACAGGTCCAAAACATACTGGAAATCGATATTTTAGGTGCCCAAAGTCAATATGTGTATGCATCTTTTGCACCCGTTTATATCCCAAATTCAACCTCAAAACACCCGAAAACTCGATATTTTTGGGTCCCAGAAGCGATCTGTACATGCCTACTCCGTGTTAGAGTATTTTCAAAATACAGGCCCAAAACATGCTCAAAATCGATATTTTTGGTGACCAAACTCAATATGTGTATGCATCTTCTGAACCGTTTATATCCCAAATTCAACCTCAAAACACCCGAAAATTCGATATTTTTGGGTCCCAGAAGCGATCTGTACATGCCTACTCAGTGCTAGAATGTTTTCAAAATATAGGCCCAAAACATACTCAAAATCGATATTTTAGGTGCCCAAAGTCGATATCTCAAATTCAGGCCCAAAACACCCGAAAATTCGATATTTTGGGGTCCCAGAAGCGATCTGTACTTGCCTACTCCGTGTTAGAGTATTTTCAAAATACAGGCCCAAAACATACTAAAAATCGATCTTTTAGGTGCCCAAAAGTCGATATGTGCATGCATCTTCCGTACCCGTTTATATCTCAAATTCAGGCTCAAAACACCTGAAAATTCGATATTTTGGGGTCCCAGAAGTGATCTGTACAAGCCTACTTAGTGCTAGAATATTTTCAAAATATAGGCCCAAAACATGCTAAAAATCTATATTTTAGGTGCCCAAAGTCGATATCTCAAATTCCTGCCCAAATCACCCGAAAATTCGAAATTTTTGGGTCCCTGAAGCGATCTGTACATGCCTACTCAGTGCTAGAATATTTTCAAAATATAGGCCAAAAACATGCTCAAAATCGATATTTTAGGTTCCGAAAGACGATATCTCAAATTCAGGCCCAAAACACCCGAAAATTCGATATTTTGGGGTCCCAGAAGCGATCTGTACTTGCCTACTCCTTGTTAGAGTATTTCAAAATACAGGCCCAAAACATACTGAAAATCGATATTTTAGGTGCCAAAAGTCAACATGTGTATGCATCTTCTGCACTCGTTTATATCTCAAATTCAAACTCAAAACACCCTAAAACTTGATGTTTTTGGGTCCCAGAAGCGATCTGTACATGCCTACTCAGTGCTAGAATATTTTCAAAATATAGGCTCGAAACATGCTAAAAATCTATACTTTAAGTGTCTAAAGTCGATATGTGCATGCATCTGCTGAACCCGTTTATATCTCAAATTCAGGCTCAAAACACCCGAAAATTCGGTATTTTTGGGTCTTTGAAGCGATCTGTACATGCTTACTACTAGTTAGAAGGTTTTTAAGATACAGACCCAAAACATGCTCAAAATCGATATTTTAGGTGCCCAAAAGTCGATATGTGCATGCATCTTCAGTACCTGTTTATATCTCAAATTCAGGCTCAAAACACCCGAAAATTCGATATTTTTGGGTCGCAGAAGCGATCTGTACATGCCTACTCAGTGCTATAATGTTTTCAAAATATAGACTCAAAACATGCTAAAAATCGATATATTAAGTGTCCAAAGTTGATATGTGCATTCATCTTCTATAACCGTTTATATCTCAAATTCACGCTCAAAACACCTTAAAATTCGATATTTTGGGGTCCCAGAAGTGATCTGTACATGTCTACTTAGTGTTAGAATATTTTCAAAATATAGGCCCAAAACATGCTAAAAATCGATATTTTAGGTGCCCAAAGTCGATATGTGTATGCATCTTCTGCACCGTTTATATCTCAAATTCAGGCTCAAAACACCCGAAAATTCGATATTTTGGGGTCGCAGAAGTGATCTGTACAAGCCTACTCAGTGCTAGAATGTTTTCAAAATATAGGCCCAAAACATGCTCAAAATCGATATTTTAGGTGCCCAAAGTCGATATCTAAAATTCAGGCCCAAAACACCCGAAAATTCGATATTTTTGGGTCCCTGAAGCGATCTTTACATGCCTACTCAGTGCTAGAATATTTTCAAAATATAGGCCCAAAACATGCTCAATATCGATATTTTAGGTGCCCAAAGACGATATCTCAAATTCAGGCACAAAACACCCGAAAATTCGATATTTTGGGGTCCCAGAAGCGATCTGTACTTGCCTACTCCTTGTTAGAGTATTTTCAAAATACAGGCCCAAAACATACTGAAAATCGATCTTTTAGGTGCCCAAAAGTCGATATGTGCATGCATCTTCCGTATCCGTTTATATCTCAAATTCAGGCCCAAAACACCCGAAAATTCGATATTTTTGGGTCCCTGAAGCGATCTGTACATGCCTACTCAGTGCTAGAATGTTTTCAAAATATAGGCCCAAAACATGCTCAAAATCGATATTTTAGGTCCCCAAAGTCGATATCTAAAATTCAGGCCCAAAACACCCGAAAATTCGATATTTTGGGGTCCCAGAAGCGATCTGTACTTGCCTACTCCGTGTTAGAGTATTTTCAAAATACAGGCCCAAAACATACTAAAAATCGATCTTTTAGGTGCCCAAAAGTCGATATGTGCATGCATCTTCCGTACCCAGTTATATCTCAAATTCAGGCTCAAAACACCCGAAAATTCGATATTTTGGGGTCGCAGAAGCGATCTGTACATGCCTACTCAGTGCTATAATGTTTTCAAAATATAGACTCAAAACATGCTAAAAATCGATATATTAAGTGTCCAAAGTTGATATGTGCATTCATCTTCTATAACCGTTTATATCTCAAATTCAGGCTCAAAACACCTTAAAATTCGATATTTTGGGGTCCCAGAAGTGATCTGTACATGTCTACTTAGTGTTAGAATATTTTCAAAATATAGGCCCAAAACATGCTAAAAATCGATATTTTAGGTGCCCAAAGTCGATTTGTGTATGCATCTTCTGCACCGTTTATATCTCAAATTCAGGCTCAAAACACCCGAAAATTCGATATTTTGGGGTCGCAGAAGTGATCTGTACAAGCCTACTCAGTGCTAGAATGTTTTCAAAATATAGGCCCAAAACATGCTCAAAATCGATATTTTAGGTGCCCAAAGTCGATATCTAAAATTCAGGCCCAAAACACCCGAAAATTCGATATTTTTGGGTCCCTGAAGCGATCTTTACATGCCTACTCAGTGCTAGAATATTTTCAAAATATAGGCCCAAAACATGCTCAATATCGATATTTTAGGTGCCCAAAGACGATATCTCAAATTCAGGCACAAAACACCCGAAAATTCGATATTTTGGGGTCCCAGAAGCGATCTGTACTTGCCTACTCCTTGTTAGAGTATTTTCAAAATACAGGCCCAAAACATACTGAAAATCGATCTTTTAGGTGCCCAAAAGTCGATATGTGCATGCATCTTCCGTACCCGTTTATATCTCAAATTCAGGCCCAAAAACACCCGAAAATTCGATATTTTTGGGTCCCTGAAGCGATCTGTACATGCCTACTCAATGCTAGAATGTTTTCAAAATATAGGCCCAAAACATGCTCAAAATCGATATTTTAGGTCCCCAAAGTCGATATCTAAAATTCAGGCCCAAAACACCCGAAAATTCGATATTTTGGGGTCCCAGAAGCGATCTGTACTTGCCTACTCCGTGTTAGAGTATTTTCAAAATACAGGCCCAAAACATACTAAAAATCGATCTTTTAGGTGCCCAAAAGTCGATATGTGCATGCATCTTCCGTACCCAGTTATATCTCAAATTCAGGCTCAAAACACCCGAAAATTCGATATTTTGGGGTCCCAGAATTGATCTGTACAAGCCTGATTAGTGCTAGAATATTTTCAAAATATAGGCCGAAAACATGCTCAAAATCGATATTTTAGGTGCCCAAAGTCGATATCTAAAATTCAGGCCCAAAACACCCGAAAATTCGATATTTTTGGGTCCCTGAAGCGATCTTTACATGCCTACTCAGTGCTAGAATATTTACAAAATATAGGCCCAAAACATGCTCAATATCGATATTTTAGGTGCCCAAAGACGATATCTCAAATTCAGGCACAAAACACCCGAAAATTCGATATTTTGGGGTCCCAGAAGCGATCTGTACTTGCCTACTCCTTGTTAGAGTATTTTCAAAATACAGGCCCAAAACATACTGAAAATCGATCTTTTAGGTGCCCAAAAGTCGATATGTGCATGCATCTTCCGTACCCGTTTATATCTCAAATTCAGGCCCAAAAACACCCGAAAATTCGATATTTTTGGGTCCCTGAAGCGATCTGTACATGCCTACTCAATGCTAGAATGTTTTCAAAATATAGGCCCAAAACATGCTCAAAATCGATATTTTAGGTCCCCAAAGTCGATATCTAAAATTCAGGCCCAAAACACCCGAAAATTCGATATTTTGGGGTCCCAGAAGCGATCTGTACTTGCCTACTCCGTGTTAGAGTATTTTCAAAATACAGGCCCAAAACATACTAAAAATCGATCTTTTAGGTGCCCAAAAGTCGATATGTGCATGCATCTTCCGTACCCAGTTATATCTCAAATTCAGGCTCAAAACACCCGAAAATTCGATATTTTGGGGTCCCAGAAGTGATCTGTACAAGCCTGATTAGTGCTAGAATATTTTCAAAATATAGGCCGAAAACATGCTCAAAATCGATATTTTAGGTGCCCAAAGACGATATCTCAAATTCAGGCCCAAAACACCCGAAAATTCTATATTTTGGGGTCTCAGAAGCGATCTGTACTTGCCTACTCCGTGTTAGAGTATTTTCAAGATACAGGCCCAAAACATACTGAAAATCGATCTTTTAGGTGCCCAAAAGTCGATATGTGCATGCATTTTCCGTACCTGTTTAGATCTCAAATTCAGGCTCAAAACACCCGAAAATTCGATATTCTGGGGTCCCAGAAGTGATCTGTACAAGCCTACTTAGTGCTAGAATATTTTCAAAATATAGGCCCAAAACATGCTAAAAATCTATATTTTAGGTGCCCAAAGTCGATATCTCAAATTCATGCCCAAATCACCCGAAAATTCGATATTTTGGGGTTCATGAAGCGATCTGTACATGCCTAGTCAGTGCTAGAATATTTTCAAAATATAGGCCCAAAACATGCTCAAAATCGATATTTTAGGTGCCCAAAGACGATATCTCAAATTCAGGCCCAAAACACCCGAAAATTCGATATTTTGGGGTCCCAGAAGCGATCTGTAGTTGCCTACTCCGTGTTAGAGAATTTTCAAAATACTGGCCCAAAACATACTAAAAATCGATCGTTTAGGTGCCCAAAAGTCGATATGTGCATGTATCTTCCGTACCCGTTTATATCTCAAATTCAGGCTCAAAACACCCGAAAATTCGATATTTTGGGGTCCCAGAAGTGATCTGTACAAGCCTACTTAGTGCTAGTATATTTTCAAAATATGGGCCCAAAACATGCTAAAAATATATATTTTAGGTGCCCAAAGTCGATATCTCAAATTCATGCCAAATCACCCGAAAATTCGATATTTTTGGGTCCCTGAAGCGATCTGTACATGCCTACTCAGTGCTAGAATATTTTCAAAATATAGGCCCAAAACATGCTCAAAATCGATATTTTAGGTGCCCAAAGACGATATCTCAAATTAAGGCCCAAAACACCCGAAAATTCGATATTTTGGGGTCCCAGAAGCGATCTGTACTTGCCTACTCCGTGTTAGAGTATTTTCAAAATACAGGCCCAAAACAAACTGAAAATCGATCTTTTAGGTGCCCAAAAGTCGATATGTGCATGCATCTTCCGTACCCTTTTATATCTCAAATTCAGGCCCAAAACAAACGAAAATTCGATATTTTGGGGTCCCAGAAGCGATCTGTACATGCCTACACCGTGTTAGAATGTTTTCAAAATATAGGCTCAAAACATGCTAAAAATTGATATTTTAAGTGTCCAAAGTCGATATGTGCATGCATCTTCTGTACCCGTTTATATTTCAAATTCAGGCTCAAAACTCCCGAAAATTCGATATTTTTTGGTCCCAGAAGCGATCTGTACTTGCCTACTCCGTGTTAGAGTATTTTCAAAATACAGGCCCAAAACAAACTGAAAATCGATCTTTTAGGTGCCCAAAAGTCGATATGTGCATGCATCTTCCGTACCCTTTTATATCTCAAATTCAGGCCCAAAACACCCGAAAATTCGATATTTTGGGGTCCCAGAAGCGATCTGTACATGCCTACTCCGTGTTAGAATGTTTTCAAAATATTGGCTCAAAACATGCTAAAAATTGATATTTTAAGTGTCCAAAGTCGATATGTGCATGCATCTTCTGTACCCGTTTATATTTCAAATTCAGGCTCAAAACACCCGAAAATTCGATATTTTGGGGTCCCAAAAGTGATTTGTACAAGCCTACTTAGTGCTAGAATATTTTCAAAATATAGGCCCAAAACATGCTAATAATCGATATTTTAAGTGTCCAAAGTTGATAGGTGCATGCATATTCTGTACCCGTTTAAATCTCAAATTCAAACTCCAAACTCCCGAAAATTCGATATTTTGGGGTCCCAGAAGCGATCTGTACATGCCTACACAGATACAGGTCCAAAACATGCTGGAAATCGATATTTTAGGTGCCCAAAGTCAATATGTGTATGCATCTTTTGCACCCGTTTATATCCCAAATTCAACCTCAAAACACCCGAAAACTCGATATTTTTGGGTCCCAGAAGCGATCTGTACATGCCTACTCCGTGTTAGAGTATTTTCAAAATACAGGCCCAAAACATGCTCAAAATCGATATTTTTGGTGACCAAACTCAATATGTGTATGCATCTTCTGCACCGTTTATATCCCAAATTCAACCTAAAAACACCCGAAAATTCGATATTTTTGGGTCCCAGAAGCGATCTGTACATGACTACTCAGTGCTAGAATGTTTTCAAAATATAGGCCCAAAACATGCTCAAAATCGATATTTTAGGTTCCGAAAGACGATATCTCAAATTCAGGCCCAAAACACCCGAAAATTCGATATTTTGGGGTCCCAGAAGCGATCTGTACTTGCCTACTCCTTGTTAGAGTATTTCAAAATACAGGCCCAAAACATACTGAAAATAGATATTTTAGGTGCCCAAAGTCAACATATGTATGCATCTTCTGCACTCGTTTATATCTCAAATTCAACCTCAAAACACCCTAAAACTCGATATTTTTGGGTCCCAGAAGCGATCTGTACATGCCTACTCAGTGCTAGAATATTTTCAAAATATAGGCTCGAAACATGCTAAAAATCGATACTTTAAGTGTCTAAAGTCGATATGTGCATGCATCTGCTGAACCCGTTTATATCTCAAATTCAGGCTCAAAACACCCGAAAATTCGGTATTTTTGGGTCTTTGAAGCGATCTGTACATGCTTACTACTAGTTAGAAGGTTTTTAAGATACAGACCCAAAACATGCTCAAAATCGATATTTTAGGTGCCCAAAAGTCGATATGTGCATGCATCTTCAGTACCTGTTTATATCTCAAATTCAGGCTCAAAACACCCGAAAATTCGATATTTTGGGGTCGCAGAAGCGATCTGTACATGCCTACTCAGTGCTATAATGTTTTCAAAATATAGACTCAAAACATGCTAAAAATCGATATATTAAGTGTTCAAAGTTGATATGTGCATTCATCTTCTATAACCGTTTATATCTCAAATTCAGGCTCAAAACACCTTACAATTCGATATTTTGGGGTCCCAGAAGTGATCTGTACATGTCTACTTAGTGTTAGAATATTTTCAAAATATAGGCCCAAAACATGCTAAAAATCGATATTTTAGGTGCCCAAAGTCGATATGTGTATGCATCTTCTGCACCGTTTATATCTCAAATTCAGGCTCAAAACACCCGAAAATTCGATATTTTGGGGTCGCAGAAGTGATCTGTACAAGCCTACTCAGTGCTAGAATGTTTTCAAAATATAGGCCCAAAACATGCTCAAAATCGATATTTTAGGTGCCCAAAGTCGATATCTAAAATTCAGGCCCAAAACACCCGAAAATTCGATATTTTTGGGTCCCTGAAGCGATCTTTACATGCCTACTCAGTGCTAGAATATTTTCAAAATATAGGCCCAAAACATGCTCAATATCGATATTTTAGGTGCCCAAAGACGATATCTCAAATTCAGGCACAAAACACCCGAAAATTCGATATTTTGGGGTCCCAGAAGCGATCTGTACTTGCCTACTCCTTGTTAGAGTATTTTCAAAATACAGGCCCAAAACATACTAAAAATCGATCTTTTAGGTGCCCAAAAGTCGATATGTGCATGCATCTTCCGTACCCAGTTATATCTCAAATTCAGGCTCAAAACACCCGAAAATTCGATATTTTGGGGTCGCAGAAGCGATCTGTACATGCCTACTCAGTGCTATAATGTTTTCAAAATATAGACTCAAAACATGCTAAAAATCGATATATTAAGTGTCCAAAGTTGATATGTGCATTCATCTTCTATAACCGTTTATATCTCAAATTCAGGCTCAAAACACCTTAAAATTCGATATTTTGGGGTCCCAGAAGTGATCTGTACATGTCTACTTAGTGTTAGAATATTTTCAAAATATAGGCCCAAAACATGCTAAAAATCGATATTTTAGGTGCCCAAAGTCGATATGTGTATGCATCTTCTGCACCGTTTATATCTCAAATTCAGGCTCAAAACACCCGAAAATTCGATATTTTGGGGTCGCAGAAGTGATCTGTACAAGCCTACTCAGTGCTAGAATGTTTTCAAAATATAGGCCCAAAACATGCTCAAAATCGATATTTTAGGTGCCCAAAGTCGATATCTAAAATTCAGGCCCAAAACACCCTAAAATTCGATATTTTTGGGTCCCTGAAGCGATCTTTACATGCCTACTCAGTGCTAGAATATTTTCAAAATATAGGCCCAAAACATGCTCAATATCGATATTTTAGGTGCCCAAAGACGATATCTCAAATTCAGGCACAAAACACCCTAAAATTCGATATTTTGGGTCCCAGAAGCGATCTGTACTTGCCTACTCCTTGTTAGAGTATTTTCAAAATACAGGCCCAAAACATACTGAAAATCGATCTTTTAGGTGCCCAAAAGTCGATATGTGCATGCATCTTCCGTACCCGTTTATATCTCAAATTCAGGCCCAAAACACCCGAAAATTCGATATTTTTGGGTCCCTGAAGCGATCTGTACATGCCTACTCAGTGCTAGAATGTTTTCAAAATATAGGCCCAAAACACGCTCAAAATCGATATTTTAGGTCCCCAAAGTCGATATCTAAAATTCAGGCCCAAAACACCCGAAAATTCGATATTTTGGGGTCCCAGAAGCGATCTGTACTTGCCTACTCCGTGTTAGAGTATTTTCAAAATACAGGCCCAAAACATACTAAAAATCGATCTTTTAGGTGCCCAAAAGTCGATATGTGCATGCATCTTCCGTACCCAGTTATATCTCAAATTCAGGCTCAAAACACCCGAAAATTCGATATTTTGGGGTCCCAGAAGTGATCTGTACAAGCCTGATTAGTGCTAGAATATTTTCAAAATATAGGCCCAAAACATGCTAAAAATCTATATTTTAGGTGCCCAAAGTCGATATCTCAAGTTCATGCCCAAATCACCCGAAAATTCGATATTTTTGGGTCCCTGAAGCGATCTGTACATGCCTACTCAGTGTTAGAATATTTTCAAAATATAGGCCGAAAACATGCTCAAAATCGATATTTTAGGTGCCCAAAGACGATATCTCAAATTCAGGCCCAAAACACCCGAAAATTCTATATTTTGGGGTCCCAGAAGCGATCTGTACTTGCCTACTCCGTGTTAGAGTATTTTCAAGATACAGGCCCAAAACATACTGAAAATCGGTCTTTTAGGTGCCCAAAAGTCGATATGTGCATGCATTTTCCGTACCTGTTTAGATCTCAAATTCAGGCTCAAAACACCCGAAAATTCGATATTCTGGGGTCCCAGAAGTGATCTGTACAAGCCTACTTAGTGCTAGAATATTTTCAAAATATAGGCCCAAAACATGCTAAAAATCTATATTTTAGGTGCCCAAAGTCGATATCTCAAATTCATGCCCAAATCACCCGAAAATTCGATATTTTGGGGTTCATGAAGCGATCTGTACATGCCTAGTCAGTGCTAGAATATTTTCAAAATATAGGCCCAAAACATGCTCAAAATCGATATTTTAGGTGCCCAAAGACGATATCTCAAATTCAGGCCCAAAACACCCGAAAATTCGATATTTTGGGGTCCCAGAAGCGATCTGTAGTTGCCTACTCCGTGTTAGAGAATTTTCAAAATACTGGCCCAAAACATACTAAAAATCGATCGTTTAGGTGCCCAAAAGTCGATATGTGCATGCATCTTCCGTACCCTTTTATATCTCAAATTCAGGCCCAAAACAAACGAAAATTCGATATTTTGGGGTCCCAGAAGCGATCTGTACATGCCTACACCGTGTTAGAATGTTTTCAAAATATAGGCTCAAAACATGCTAAAAATTGATATTTTAAGTGTCCAAAGTCGATATGTGCATGCATCTTCTGTACCCGTTTATATTTCAAATTCAGGCTCAAAACACCCGAAAATTCGATATTTTTTGGTCCCAGAAGCGATCTGTACTTGCCTACTCCGTGTTAGAGTATTTTCAAAATACAGGCCCAAAACAAACTGAAAATCGATCTTTTAGGTGCCCAAAAGTCGATATGTGCATGCATCTTCCGTACCCTTTTATATCTCAAATTCAGGCCCAAAACACCCGAAAATTCGATATTTTGGGGTCCCAGAAGCGATCTGTACATGCCTACTCCGTGTTAGAATGTTTTCAAAATATTGGCTCAAAACATGCTAAAAATTGATATTTTAAGTGTCCAAAGTCGATATGTGCATGCATCTTCTGTACCCGTTTATATTTCAAATTCAGGCTCAAAACACCCGAAAATTCGATATTTTGGGGTCCCAAAAGTGATTTGTACAAGCCTACTTAGTGCTAGAATATTTTCAAAATATAGGCCCAAAACATGCTAATAATCGATATTTTAAGTGTCCAAAGTTGATAGGTGCATGCATATTCTGTACCCGTTTAAATCTCAAATTCAAACTCCAAACTCCCGAAAATTCGATATTTTGGGGTCCCAGAAGCGATCTGTACATGCCTACACGGATACAGGTCCAAAACATGCTGGAAATCGATATTTTAGGTGCCCAAAGTCAATATGTGTATGCATCTTTTGCACCCGTTTATATCCCAAATTCAACCTCAAAACACCCGAAAACTCGATATTTTTGGGTCCCAGAAGCGATCTGTACATGCCTACTCCGTGTTAGAGTATTTTCAAAATACAGGCCCAAAATATGCTCAAAATCGATATTTTTGGTGACCAAACTCAATATGTGTATGCATCTTCTGCACCGTTTATATCCCAAATTCAACCTAAAAACACCAGAAAATTCGATATTTTTGGGTCCCAGAAGCGATCTGTACATGCCTACTCAGTGCTAGAATGTTTTCAAAATATAGGCCCAAAACATGCTCAAAATCAATATTTTAGTTGCCCAAAGTCGATATCTCAAATTCAGGCCTAAAACACCCGAAAATTCGATATTTTGGGGTCCCAAAAGCGATCTGTACTTGCCTACTCCGTGTCAGAGTATTTTCAAAATACAGGCCCAAAACATACTAAAAATCGATCTTTTAGGTGCCCAAAAGTCGATATGTGCATGCATCTTCCGTACCCGTTTATATCTCAAATTCAGGCTCAAAACACCTGAAAATTCGATATTTTGGGGTCCCAGAAGTGATTTGTACAAGCCTACTTAGTGCTAGAATATTTTCAAAATATAGGCCCAAAACATGCTAAAAATCGATATTTTAGGTGCCCAAAGTCGATATCTCAAATTCCTGCCCAAATCACCCGAAAATTCGATATTTTTGGGTCCTTGATGCGATCTGTACTTGCCTACTTCTTGTTAGAGTATTTTCAAAATACAGGCCCAAAACATACTGAAAATCGATCTTTTAGGTGCCCAAAAGTCGATATGTGCATGCATCTTCTGTACCCGTTTATATCTCAAATTCAGGCTCCAAACACCCGAAATTTCGATATTTTGGGGTCCCAGAAGCGATCTGTACATGCCTACTCAGATACAGGCCCAAAACATGCTGAAAATCGATATTTTAGGTGCCCAAAGTCAATGTGTATGCATCTTCTGCACCTGTTTATATATTAAATTCAACCTCAAAATACCCGAAAATTCGGTATTTTTGGGTCCCAGAAGCGATCTGTACATGCCTACTTAGTGCTAGAATGTTTTCAAAATATAGGCTCAAAACATGCTTAAAATCGATATTTTAGGTGCCCAAAGTCGATATCTCAAATTCAGGCCCAAAACACCCGAACCTTCGATATTTTGGGGTCCCAGAAGCGATCTGTACTTGCCTACTCCTTGTTAGAGTATTTTCAAAATACAGGCCCAAAACATACTGAAAATTGATCTTTTAGGTGCCCAAAAGTCGATATGTGCATGCATCTTCCGTACCCGTTTATATCTCAAATTCAGGCCCAAAACACCCGAAAACTCGATATTTTGGGGTCCCAGAAGCGATCTGTACATGCCTACTTCGTGTTAGAGTATTTTTAAAATACAGGCCAAAAACATGCTCAAAATCGATATTTTTGGTGACCAAACTCAATATGTGTATGCATCTTCTGCACCCGTTTATATCCCAAATTCAACCTCAAAACACCCGAAAATTCGATATTTTTGGGTCCCTGAAGCGATCTGTACATGCCTACTCAGTGCTAGAATGTTTTCAAAATATAGGCCCAAAACATGCTCAAAATCGATATTTTAGGTGCCCAAAGTCGATATCTAAAATTCAGGCCCAAAACACACGAAAATTCTATATTTTGGGGTCCCAGAAGCGTTCTGTACTTGCCTACTCCGTGTTAGAGCATTTTCAAAATACAGGCCCAAAACATACTGAAAATCAATCTTTTAGGTGCCCAAAAGTCGATATGTGCATGCATCTTCCGTACCCGTTTAGATCTCAAATTCAGGCTCAAAACACCCGAAAATTCGATATTCTGGGGTCCCAGAAGTGATCTGTACAAGCCTACTTAGTGCTAGAATATTTTCAAAATATAGGCCCAAAACATGCTAAAAATCTATATTTTAGGTGCCCAAAATCGATATCTCAAATTCATGCCCAAATCACCCGAAAATTCGATATTTTGGGGTCCATGAAGCGATCTGTACATGCCTACTCAGTGCTAGAATATTTTCAAAATATAGGCCCAAAACATGCTCAAAATCGATATTTTAGGTGCCCAAAGACGATATCTCAAATTCAGGCCCAAAACACCCGAAAATTCGATATTTTGGGGTCCCAGAAGCGATCTGTACTTGCCTACTCCGTGTTAGAGAATTTTCAAAATACTGGCCCAAAACATACTGAAAATCGATCGTTTAGGTGCCCAAAAGTCGATATGTGCATGTATCTTCCGTACCCGTTTATATCTCAAAATCAGGCTCAAAACACCCGAAAATTCGATATTTTGGGGTCCCAGAAGCGATCTGTACATGCCTACTCAGATACAGGCCCAAAACATGCTGAAAATCGATATTTTAGGTGCCCAAAGTCAATGTGTATGCATCTTCTGCACCTGTTTATATATTAAATTCAACCTCAAAATACCCGAAAATTCGGTATTTTTGGGTCCCAGAAGCGATCTGTACATGCCTACTTAGTGCTAGAATGTTTTCAAAATATAGGCTCAAAACATGCTTAAAATCGATATTTTAGGTGCCCAAAGTCGATATCTCAAATTCAGGCCCAAAACACCCGAACCTTCGATATTTTGGGGTCCCAGAAGCGATCTGTACTTGCCTACTCCTTGTTAGAGTATTTTCAAAATACAGGCCCAAAACATACTGAAAATTGATCTTTTAGGTGCCCAAAAGTCGATATGTGCATGCATCTTCCGTACCCGTTTATATCTCAAATTCAGGCCCAAAACACCCGAAAACTCGATATTTTGGGGTCCCAGAAGCGATCTGTACATGCCTACTCCGTGTTAGAGTATTTTTAAAATACAGGCCAAAAACATGCTCAAAATCGATATTTATGGTGACCAAACTCAATATGTGTATGCATCTTCTGCACCCGTTTATATCCCAAATTCAACCTCAAAACACCCGAAAATTCGATATTTTTGGGTCCCTGAAGCGATCTGTACATGCCTACTCAGTGCTAGAATGTTTTCAAAATATAGGCCCAAAACATGCTCAAAATCGATATTTTAGGTGCCCAAAGTCGATATCTAAAATTCAGGCCCAAAACACCCGAAAATTCTATATTTTGGGGTCCCAGAAGCGTTCTGTACTTGCCTACTCCGTGTTAGAGCATTTTCAAAATACAGGCCCAAAACATACTGAAAATCAATCTTTTAGGTGCCCAAAAGTCGATATGTGCATGCATCTTCCGTACCCGTTTAGATCTCAAATTCAGGCTCAAAACACCCGAAAATTCGATATTCTGGGGTCCCAGAAGTGATCTGTACAAGCCTACTTAGTGCTAGAATATTTTCAAAATATAGGCCCAAAACATGCTAAAAATCTATATTTTAGGTGCCCAAAGTCGATATCTCAAATTCATGCCCAAATCACCCGAAAATTCGATATTTTGCGGTCCATGAAGCGATCTGTACATGCCTACTCAGTGCTAGAATATTTTCAAAATATAGGCCCAAAACATGCTCAAAATCGATATTTTAGGTGCCCAAAGACGATATCTCAAATTCAGGCCCAAAACACCCGAAAATTCGATATTTTGGGGTCCCAGAAGCGATCTGTACTTGCCTACTCCGTGTTAGAGAATTTTCAAAATACTGGCCCAAAACATACTGAAAATCGATCGTTTAGGTGCCCAAAAGTCGATATGTGCATGTATCTTCCGTACCCGTTTATATCTCAAAATCAGGCTCAAAACACCCGAAAATTCGATATTTTGGGGTCCCAGAAGTGATCTGTACAAGCCTACTTAGTGCTAGTATATTTTCAAAATATGGGCCCAAAACATGCTAAAAATATATATTTTAGGTGCCCAAAGTCGATATCTCAAATTCATGCCCAAATCCCCCGAAAATTTGATATTTTTGGGTCCCTGAAGCGATCTGTACATGCCTACTCAGTGCTAGAATATTTTCAAAATATAGGCCCAAAACATGCTCAAAATCGATATTTTAGGTGCCCAAAGACGATATCTCAAATTCAGGCCCAAAACACCCGAAAATTCGATATTTTGGGGTCCCAGAAGCGATCTGCACTTGCCTACTCCGTGTTAGAGTATTTTCAAAATACAGGCCCAAAACAAACTGAAAATCGATCTTTTAGGTGCCCAAAAGTCGATATGTGCATGCATCTTCCGTACCTTTTTATATCTCAAATTCAGGCCCAAAACACCCGAAAATTCGATATTTTGGGGTCCCAGAAGCGATCTGTACATGCCTGCTCCGTTTTAGAGTATTTTCAAAATACAGGCCCAAAACATGCTCAAAATCGATATTTTTGGTGACCAAACTCAATATGTGTATGCATCTTCTGCACCCGTTTATATCCCAAATTCAACCTCAAAACAACCGAAAATTCGATATTTTGGGGTCCCAGAAGTGATCTGTACAAGCCTACTTAGTGCTAGAATATTTTCAAAATATAGGCCCAAAACATGCTAAAAATCTGTATTTTAGGTGCCCAAAGTCGATATCTCAAATTCATGCCCAAATCACCCGAAAATTCGATATTTTGGGGTCCCTGAAGCGATCTGTACATGCCTACTCAGTGCTAGAATATTTTCAAAATATTGGCCCAAAACATGCTCAAAATCGAGTTTTTTAGGTGTCCAAAGACGATATCTCAAATTCAGGCCCAAAACACCCGAAAATTCGATATTTTGGGTTCCCAGATGCCATCTGTACTTGCCTACTCCGTGTTAGAGTATTTTCAAAATACAGGCCCAAAACATACTGAAAATCGATCTTTTAGGTCCCCAAAAGTCGATATGTGCATGCATCTTCTGTACATGTTTATATCTCAAATTCAGGCTCCAAACACACGAAAATTCGATATTTTGGGGTCCCAGAAGCGATCTGTACATGCCTACTCAGATACAGGCCCAAAACATGCTGAAAATCGATATTTTAGGTGCCCAAAGTCAATGTGTATGCATCTTCTGCACCCGTTTATATGTTAAATTCAACCTCAAAATACCCGAAAATTCTATATTTTTGGGTCCCAGAAGCGATCTGTACATGCCTACTCAGTGCTAGAATGTTTTTAAAATATAGGCTCAAAACATGATAAAAATCGATATTTTAAGTGTCCAAACTCAATATGTGTATGCATCTTCTGCACCCATTTATATCCCAAATTCAACCTCAAAACACCCGAAAATTCGATATTTTTGGGTCCCTGAAGCGATCTGTACATGCCTACTCAGTGCTAGAATGTTTTCAAAATATAGGCCCAAAACATGCTCAAAATCGATATTTTAGGTGCCCAAAGTCGATATCTAAAATTCAGGCCCAAAACACCCGAAAATTCTATATTTTGGGGTCCCAGAAGCGTTCTGTACTTGCCTACTCCGTGTTAGAGCATTTTCAAAATACAGGCCCAAAACATACTGAAAATCAATCTTTTAGGTGCCCAAAAGTCGATATGTGCATGCATCTTCCGTACCCGTTTAGATCTCAAATTCAGGCTCAAAACACCCGAAAATTCGATATTCTGGGGTCCCAGAAGTGATCTGTACAAGCCTACTTAGTGCTAGAATATTTTCAAAATATAGGCCCAAAACATGCTAAAAATCTATATTTTAGGTGCCCAAAGTCGATATCTCAAATTCATGCCCAAATCACCCGAAAATTCGATATTTTGCGGTCCATGAAGCGATCTGTACATGCCTACTCAGTGCTAGAATATTTTCAAAATATAGGCCCAAAACATGCTCAAAATCGATATTTTAGGTGCCCAAAGACGATATCTCAAATTCAGGCCCAAAACACCCGAAAATTCGATATTTTGGGGTCCCAGAAGCGATCTGTACTTGCCTACTCCGTGTTAGAGAATTTTCAAAATACTGGCCCAAAACATACTGAAAATCGATCGTTTAGGTGCCCAAAAGTCGATATGTGCATGTATCTTCCGTACCCGTTTATATCTCAAAATCAGGCTCAAAACACCCGAAAATTCGATATTTTGGGGTCCCAGAAGTGATCTGTACAAGCCTACTTAGTGCTAGTATATTTTCAAAATATGGGCCCAAAAAATGCTAAAAATATATATTTTAGGTGCCCAAAGTCGATATCTCAAATTCATGCCCAAATCCCCCGAAAATTTGATATTTTTGGGTCCCTGAAGCGATCTGTACATGCCTACTCAGTGCTAGAATATTTTCAAAATATAGGCCCAAAACATGCTCAAAATCGATATTTTAGGTGCCCAAAGACGATATCTCAAATTCAGGCCCAAAACACCCGAAAATTCGATATTTTGGGGTCCCAGAAGCGATCTGTACTTGCCTACTCCGTGTTAGAGTATTTTCAAAATACAGGCCCAAAACAAACTGAAAATCGATCTTTTAGGTGCCCAAAAGTCGATATGTGCATGCATCTTCCGTACCTTTTTATATCTCAAATTCAGGCCCAAAACACCCGAAAATTCGATATTTTGGGGTCCCAGAAGCGATCTGTACATGCCTACTCAGATACAGGCCCAAAACATGCTGAAAATCGATATTTTAGGTGCCCAAAGTCAATGTGTATGCATCTTCTGCACCCGTTTATATGTTAAATTCAACCTCAAAATACCCGAAAATTCTATATTTTTGGGTCCCAGAAGCGATCTGTACATGCCTACTCAGTGCTAGAATGTTTTTAAAATATAGGCTCAAAACATGATAAAAATCGATATTTTAAGTGTCCAAAGTCGATATGTGCATGCATCTTCTGTACCCGTTTATATCTCAAAATCAGCCTCAAAACACCCGAAAATTCGGTATTTATGGGTCCTAGAAGCGATCTGTTAATGCCTACTCCTAGTTAGAATGTTTTCAAGATACAGACCCAAACATGCTCAAAATCGATATTTTAGGTGCCCAAAAGTCGATATGTGCATGCATCTTCCGTACCCGTTTATATCTCAAATTCAGGCCCAAAACACCCGAAAACTCGATATTTTGTTGTCCCAGACGCGATCTGTACATGCCTACTCCGTGTTAGAGTATTTTATAAATACAGGTCCAAAACATGCTAAAAATCGATATTTTTGGTGACCAAACTCAATATGTGTATGAATCTTCTGCACCCGTTTATATTCCAAATTCAACCTCAAAACACCCGAAAATTCGATATTTTTGGGTCCATGAAGCGATCTGTACATGCCTACTCAGTGCTAGAATGTTTTCAAAATATAGGCCCAAAACATGCTCAAAATCGATATTTTAGGTGCCCAAAATCGATATCTAAAATTCAGGCCCAAAACACCCGAAAATTCGATATTTTGGGGTCCCAGAAGCGATCTGTACTTGTTTACTCCGTGTTAGAGTATTTTCAAAATACAGGCCCAAAACATACTAAAAATCGATCTTTTAGGTGCCCAAAAGTCGATATGTGCATGCATCTTCCGTACCCGTTTATATCTCAAATTCAGGCTCAAAACACCCGAAAATTCGATATTTTGGGGTCCCAGAAGCGATCTGTACTTGCCTACTCCGTGTTAGAGTATTTTCAAAATACAGGCCCAAAACATACTAAAAATCGATCTTTTAGGTGCCCAAAAGTCGATATGTGCATGCATCTTCCGTACCCGTTTATATTTCAAATTCAGGCTCAAAACACCCGAAAATTCGATATTTTGGTGTCCCAGAAGTGATCTGTACAAGCCTACTTAGTGCTAGAATATTTTCAAAATATAGGCCCAAAACATGTTAAAAATCTATATTTTAGGTGCACAAAGTCGATATCTCAAATTCATGCCCAAATCACACGAAAAATTCGATATTTTTTGGTCCCTGAAGCGATCTGTACATGCCTACTCAGTGCTAGAATATTTTCAAAATATAGGCCCAAAACATGCTCAAAATCGATATTTTAGGTGCCCAAATACGATATCTCAAATTCAGGCCCAAAACACCCGAAAGTTCGATATTTTGGGGTCCCAGAAGCGATCTGTACTTGCCTACTCCGTGTTAGAGTATTTTCAAAATACAGGCCCAAAACATACTGAAAATCGATCTTTTAGGTGCCCAAAAGTCGATATGTGCATGCATCTTCTGTACCCGTTTATATCTCAAATTCAGGCTCCAAACACCCGAAAATTCGATATTTTGGGGTCCCAGAAGCGATCTGTACATGCCTACTCAGATACAGGCCCAAAACATGCTGAAAATCGATATTTTAGGTGCCCAAAGTCAATGTGTATGCATCTTCTGCACCCGTTTATATGTTAAATTCAACCTCAAAATACCCGAAAATTCTATATTTTTGGGTCCCAGAAGCGATCTGTACATGCCTACTCAGTGCTAGAATGTTTTTAAAATATAGGCTCAAAACATGATAAAAATCGATATTTTAAGTGTCCAAACTCAATATGTGTATGCATCTTCTGCACCCATTTATATCCCAAATTCAACCTCAAAACACCCGAAAATTCGATATTTTTGGGTCCCTGAAGCGATCTGTACATGCCTACTCAGTGCTAGAATGTTTTCAAAATATAGGCCCAAAACATGCTCAAAATCGATATTTTAGGTGCCCAAAGTCGATATCTAAAATTCAGGCCCAAAACACCCGAAAATTCTATATTTTGGGGTCCCAGAAGCGTTCTGTACTTGCCTACTCCGTGTTAGAGCATTTTCAAAATACAGGCCCAAAACATACTGAAAATCAATCTTTTAGGTGCCCAAAAGTCGATATGTGCATGCATCTTCCGTACCCGTTTAGATCTCAAATTCAGGCTCAAAACACCCGAAAATTCGATATTCTGGGGTCCCAGAAGTGATCTGTACAAGCCTACTTAGTGCTAGAATATTTTCAAAATATAGGCCCAAAACATGCTAAAAATCTATATTTTAGGTGCCCAAAGTCGATATCTCAAATTCATGCCCAAATCACCCGAAAATTCGATATTTTGCGGTCCATGAAGCGATCTGTACATGCCTACTCAGTGCTAGAATATTTTCAAAATATAGGCCCAAAACATGCTCAAAATCGATATTTTAGGTGCCCAAAGACGATATCTCAAATTCAGGCCCAAAACACCCGAAAATTCGATATTTTGGGGTCCCAGAAGCGATCTGTACTTGCCTACTCCGTGTTAGAGAATTTTCAAAATACTGGCCCAAAACATACTGAAAATCGATCGTTTAGGTGCCCAAAAGTCGATATGTGCATGTATCTTCCGTACCCGTTTATATCTCAAAATCAGGCTCAAAACACCCGAAAATTCGATATTTTGGGGTCCCAGAAGTGATCTGTACAAGCCTACTTAGTGCTAGTATATTTTCAAAATATGGGCCCAAAAAATGCTAAAAATATATATTTTAGGTGCCCAAAGTCGATATCTCAAATTCATGCCCAAATCCCCCGAAAATTTGATATTTTTGGGTCCCTGAAGCGATCTGTACATGCCTACTCAGTGCTAGAATATTTTCAAAATATAGGCCCAAAACATGCTCAAAATCGATATTTTAGGTGCCCAAAGACGATATCTCAAATTCAGGCCCAAAACACCCGAAAATTCGATATTTTGGGGTCCCAGAAGCGATCTGTACTTGCCTACTCCGTGTTAGAGTATTTTCAAAATACAGGCCCAAAACAAACTGAAAATCGATCTTTTAGGTGCCCAAAAGTCGATATGTGCATGCATCTTCCGTACCTTTTTATATCTCAAATTCAGGCCCAAAACACCCGAAAATTCGATATTTTGGGGTCCCAGAAGCGATCTGTACATGCCTACTCAGATACAGGCCCAAAACATGCTGAAAATCGATATTTTAGGTGCCCAAAGTCAATGTGTATGCATCTTCTGCACCCGTTTATATGTTAAATTCAACCTCAAAATACCCGAAAATTCTATATTTTTGGGTCCCAGAAGCGATCTGTACATGCCTACTCAGTGCTAGAATGTTTTTAAAATATAGGCTCAAAACATGATAAAAATCGATATTTTAAGTGTCCAAAGTCGATATGTGCATGCATCTTCTGTACCCGTTTATATCTCAAAATCAGCCTCAAAACACCCGAAAATTCGGTATTTATGGGTCCTAGAAGCGATCTGTTAATGCCTACTCCTAGTTAGAATGTTTTCAAGATACAGACCCAAACATGCTCAAAATCGATATTTTAGGTGCCCAAAAGTCGATATGTGCATGCATCTTCCGTACCCGTTTATATCTCAAATTCAGGCCCAAAACACCCGAAAACTCGATATTTTGTTGTCCCAGACGCGATCTGTACATGCCTACTCCGTGTTAGAGTATTTTATAAATACAGGTCCAAAACATGCTAAAAATCGATATTTTTGGTGACCAAACTCAATATGTGTATGAATCTTCTGCACCCGTTTATATTCCAAATTCAACCTCAAAACACCCGAAAATTCGATATTTTTGGGTCCATGAAGCGATCTGTACATGCCTACTCAGTGCTAGAATGTTTTCAAAATATAGGCCCAAAACATGCTCAAAATCGATATTTTAGGTGCCCAAAATCGATATCTAAAATTCAGGCCCAAAACACCCGAAAATTCGATATTTTGGGGTCCCAGAAGCGATCTGTACTTGTTTACTCCGTGTTAGAGTATTTTCAAAATACAGGCCCAAAACATACTAAAAATCGATCTTTTAGGTGCCCAAAAGTCGATATGTGCATGCATCTTCCGTACCCGTTTATATCTCAAATTCAGGCTCAAAACACCCGAAAATTCGATATTTTGGGGTCCCAGAAGCGATCTGTACTTGCCTACTCCGTGTTAGAGTATTTTCAAAATACAGGCCCAAAACATACTAAAAATCGATCTTTTAGGTGCCCAAAAGTCGATATGTGCATGCATCTTCCGTACCCGTTTATATTTCAAATTCAGGCTCAAAACACCCGAAAATTCGATATTTTGGTGTCCCAGAAGTGATCTGTACAAGCCTACTTAGTGCTAGAATATTTTCAAAATATAGGCCCAAAACATGTTAAAAATCTATATTTTAGGTGCACAAAGTCGATATCTCAAATTCATGCCCAAATCACACGAAAAATTCGATATTTTTTGGTCCCTGAAGCGATCTGTACATGCCTACTCAGTGCTAGAATATTTTCAAAATATAGGCCCAAAACATGCTCAAAATCGATATTTTAGGTGCCCAAATACGATATCTCAAATTCAGGCCCAAAACACCCGAAAGTTCGATATTTTGGGGTCCCAGAAGCGATCTGTACTTGCCTACTCCGTGTTAGAGTATTTTCAAAATACAGGCCCAAAACATACTGAAAATCGATCTTTTAGGTGCCCAAAAGTCGATATGTGCATGCATCTTCTGTACCCGTTTATATCTCAAATTCAGGCTCCAAACACCCGAAAATTCGATATTTTGGGGTCCCAGAAGCGATCTGTACATGCCTACTCAGATACAGGCCCAAAACATGCTGAAAATCGATATTTTAGGCGCCCAAAGTCAATGTGTATGCATCTTCTGCACCTGTATATATATTAAATTCAACCTCAAAATACCCGAAAATTCAATATTTTTGGGTCCCAGAAGCGATCTGTACATGCCTACTCAGTGCTAGAATGTTTTCAAAATATAGGCTCAAAACATGCTCAAAATCGATATTTTAGGTGCCCAAAGTCGATATCTCAAATTCAGGCTCAAAACACCCGAAAATTCGATATTTTGGGGTCGCTTAAGCGAACTGTACTTGCCTACTCCGTGTTAGAGCATTTTCAAAATACAGGCCCAAAACATACTGAAAATCGATCTTTTAGGTGCACAAAAGTCGATATGTGCATGCATCTTCCGTACCCGTTTAGATCTCAAATTCAGGCTCAAAACACCCAAAAATTCGATATTTTGGGGTCCCAGAAGTGATCTGTACAAGCCTACTTAGTGCTAGAATATTTTCAAAATATAGGCCCAAAACATGCTAAAAATCTATATTTTAAGTGCCCAAAGTCGATATCTCAAATTCATGCCCAAATCAGACGAAAATTCGATATTTTGGGGTCCATGAAGCAATCTGTACATGCCTACTCAGTGATAAAATATTTTCAAAATATAGGCCCGAAACATGCTCAAAATCGATATTTTAGGTGCCCAAAGACGATATCTCAAATTCAGGCCCAAAACACCCGAAAATTCGATATTTTGGGGTCCCAGAAGCGATCTGTACTTGCCTACTCCGTGTTAGAGTATTTTCAAAATACTGGCCCAAAACATACTGAAAATCGATCTTTTAGGTGCCCAAACGTCGATATGTGCATGCATCTACCGTACCGGTTTATATCTCAAATTCAGGCTCAAAACACCCGAAAATTCGATATTTTGGGGTCCTAGAAGTGATCTGTACAAGCCTACTTAGTGCTAGAATATTTTCAAATTATAGGCCCAAAACATGCTAAAAATCTATATTTTAGGTGCCCAAAGTCGATATCTCAAATTCATGCCCAAATCACCCGAAAATTCGATATTTTTTGGTCCCAGAAGCGATCTGTACATGCCTACTAAGTGCTAGAATATTTTCAAAATATAGTCCCAAAACATGCTCAAAATCGATATTTTAGGTGCCCAAAGACGATATCTCAAATTCAGGCCCAAAACACCCGAAAATTCGATATTTTGGGGTCCCAGAAGTGATCTGTACTTGCCTACTCCGTGTTAGAGTATTTTCAAAATACAGGCCCAAAACATACTGAAAATCGATCTTTTAGGTGCCCAAAAGTCGATATGTGCATGCATCTTCCGTACCCGTTTATATCTCAAATTCAGGCCCAAAACACCCGAAAATTCGGTATTTTGGGGTCCCAGAAGCGATCTGTACATGCCTACTCCGTGTTAGGGTATTTTCAAAATACAGGCCCAAAACATGCTCAAAATCGATATTTTTGGTAACCAAACTCAATATGTGTATGCATCTTCTGCACCCGTTTATATCCCAAATTCAACCTCAAAACACCCGAAAATTCGATATTTTTGGGTCCCAGAAGCGATCAGTACATGTCTACTCAGTGCTAGAATGTTTTCAAAATATAGGCCCAAAAAATGCTCAAAATCGATATTTTAGGTGCCCAAAGTCGATATCTAAAATTCAGGCCCAAAACACACGAAAATTTGATATTTTGGGGTCCCAGAAGCGATCTGTACTTGCCTACTCCGTGTTAGAGTATTTTCAAAATACAGGCCCAAAACATACTGAAAATCGATCTTTTAGGTGCCCAAAAGTCGATATGTGCATGCATCTTCTGTACCCGTTTATATCTCAAATTCAGGCTCCAAACACCCGAAAATTCGATATTTTGGGGTCCCAGAAGCGATCTGTACATGCCTACTCAGATGCAGGCCCAAAACATGCTGAAAATCGATATTTTAGGTGCCCAAAGTCAATGTGTATGCATCTTCTGCACCTGTTTATATATTAAATTCAACCTCAAAATACCCGAAAATTCGATATTTTTGGGTCCCAGAAGCGATCTCTACATGCCTACTCAGTGCTAGAATGTTTTCAAAATAAAGGCTCAAAACATGCTCAAAATCGATATTTTAGGTGCCCAAAGTCGATATCTCAAATTCAGGCCCAAAACACCCGAAAATTCGATATTTTGGGGTCCCACAAGCGAACTGTACTTGCCTACTCCGTGTTAGAGCATTTTCAAAATACAGGCCCAAAACATACTGAAAATCGATCTTTTAGGTGCCCAAAAGTCGATATGTGCATGCATCTTCCGTACCCGTTTAGATCTCAAATTCAGGCTCAAAACACCAAAAAATTCGATATTTTGGGGTCCCAGAAGTGATCTGTACAAGCCTACTTAGTGCTAGAATATTTTCAAAATATAGGCCCAAAACATGCTAAAAATCTATATTTTAGGTGCCCAAAGTCGATATCTCAAATTCATGCCCAAATCACCCGAAAATTCGATATTTTGGGGTCCATGAAGCAATCTGTACATGCCTACTCAGTGCTAGAATATTTTCAAAATATAGGCCCGAAACATGCTCAAAATCGATATTTTAGGTGCCCAAAGACGATATCTCAAATTCAGGCCCAAAACACCCGAAAATTCGATATTTTGGGGTCCCAGAAGCGATCTGTACTTGCCTACTCCGTGTTAGAGTATTTTCAAAATACAGGCCCAAAACATACTGAAAATCGATCTTTTAGGTGCCCAAAAGTCGATATGTGCATGCATCTTCCGTACCCGTTAATATCTCAAATTCAGGCCCAAAACACCCGAAAATTCGATATTTTGGGGTCCCAGAAGCGATCTGTACATGCCTACTCCGTGTTAGGGTATTTTCAAAATACAGGCCCAAAACATGCTCAAAATCGATATTTTTGGTAACCAAACTCAATATGTGTATGAATCTTCTGCACCCGTTTATATCCCAAATTCAACCTCAAAACACGCGAAAATTCGATATTTTTGGGTCCAAGAAGCGATCTGTACATGCCTACTCAGTGCTAGAATGTTTTCAAAATATAGGCCCAAAACATGCTCAAAATCGATATTTTAGGTGCCCAAAGTCGATATCTAAAATTCAGGCCCAAAACACCCGAAAATTCGATATTTTGGGGTCCCAGAAGCAATCTGTACTTGTTTACTCCGTGTTAGAGTATTTTCAAAATACAGGCCCAAATCATACTAAAAATCGATCTTTTAGGTGCCCAAAAGTCGATATGTGCATGCATCTTCCGTACCCGTTTATATCTCAAATTCAGGCTCAAAACACCCGAAAATTCGATATTTTGGTGTCCCAGAAGTGATCTGTACAAGCCTACTTAGTGCTAGAATATTTTCAAAATATAGGCCCAAAACATGTTAAAAATCTATATTTTAGGTGCACAAAGTCGATATCTCAAATTCATGCAAAAATCACCCGAAAATTCGATATTTTTTGGTCCCTGAAGCGATCTGTACATGCCTACTCAGTGCTAGAATATTTTCAAAATATAGTCCCAAAACATGCTCAAAATCGATATTTTAGGTGCCCAAAGACGATATCTCAAATTCAGGCTCCAAACACCCGAAAATTCGATATATTGGGGTCCCAGAAGCGATCTGTACATGCCTACTCAGATACAGGCCCAAAACATGCTGAAAATCGATATTTTAGGTGCCCAAAGTCAATGTGTATGCATCTTCTGCACCTGTATATATATTAAATTCAAACTCAAAATACCCGAAAATTCGATATTTTTGGGTCCCAGAAGCGATCTGTACATGCCTACTCAGTGCTAGAATGTTTTCAAAATATAGGCTCAAAACATGCTCAAAATCGATATTTTAGGTGCCCAAAGTCGATATCTCAAATTCAGGCCCAAAACACCCGAAAATTCGATATTTTGGGGTCCCAGAAGCGAACTGTACTTGCCTACTCCGTGTTAGAGCATTTTCAAAATACAGGCCCAAAAAATACTGAAAATCGATCTTTTAGGTGCACAAAAGTCGATATGTGCATGCATCTTCCGTACCCGTTTAGATCTCAAATTCAGGTTCAAAACACCCAAAAATTCGATATTTTGGGGTCCATGAAGCAATCTGTACATGCCTACTCAGTGCTAAAATATTTTCAAAATATAGGCCCGAAACATGCTCAAAATCGGTATTTTAGGTGCCCAAAGACGATATCTCAAATTCAGGCCCAAAACACCCGAAAATTCGATATTTTGGGGTCCCAGAAGCGATCTGTACTTGCCTACTCCGTGTTAGAGTATTTTCAAAATACTGGCCCAAAACATACTGAAAATCGATCTTTTAGGTGCCCAAAAGTCGATATGTGCATGCATCTACCGTACCGGTTTATATCTCAAATTCAGGCTCAAAACACCCGAAAATTCGATATTTTGGGGTCCCAGAAGTGATCTGTACAAGCCTACTTAGTGCTAGAATATTTTCAAAATATAGGCCCAAAACATGCTAAAAAATCTATATTTTAGGTGCCCAAAGTCGATATCTCAAATTCATGCCCAAATCACCCGAAAATTCGATATTTTTGGGTCCCAGAAGCGATCTGTACATGCCTACTCAGTGCTAGAATATTTTAAAAATATAGTCCCAAAACATGCTCAAAATCGATATTTTAGGTGCCCAAAGACGATATATCAAATTCAGGCCCAAAACACCCGAAAATTCGATATTTTGGGGTCCCAGAAGCGATCTGTACTTGCCTACTCCGTGTTAGAGTATTTTCAAAATACAGGCCCAAAACATATTGAAAATCGAACTTTTAGGTGCCCAAAAGTCGATATGTGCATGCATCTTCCGTACCTGTTTATATCTCAAATTCAGGCCCAAAACACCCGAAAATTCGATATTTTGGGGTCCCAGAAGCGATCTGTACATGCCTACTCCGTGTTAGGGTATTTTCAAAATACAGGCCCAAAACATGCACAAAATCGATATTTTTGGTAACCAAACTCAATATGTGTATGCATCTTCTGCACCCGTTTATATCCCAAATTCAACCTCAAAACACCCGAAAATTCGATATTTTTGGGTCCCAGAAGCGATCAGTACATGCCTACTCAGTGCTAGAATGTTTTCAAAATATAGGCCCAAAAAATGCTCAAAATCGATATTTTAGGTGCCCAAAGTCGATATCTAAAATTCAGGCCCAAAACACACGAAAATTTGATATTTTGGGGTCCCAGAAGCGATCTGTACTTGCCTACTCCGTGTTAGAGTATTTTCAAAATACAGGCCCAAAACATACTGAAAATCGATCTTTTAGGTGCCCAAAAGTCGATATGTGCATGCATCTTCTGTACCCGTTTACATCTCAAATTCAGGCTCCAAACACCCGAAAATTCGATATTTTGGGGTCCCAGAAGCGATGTGTACATGCCTACTCAGATACAGGCCCAAAACATGCTGAAAATCGATATTTTAGGTGCCCAAAGTCAATGTGTATGCATCTTCTGCACCTGTTTATATATTAAATTCAACCTCAAAATACCCGAAAATTCGATATTTTTGGGTCCCAGAAGCGATCTGTACATGCCTACTCAGTGCTAGAATGTTTTCAAAATATAGGCTCAAAACATGCTCAAAATCGATATTTTAGGTGCCCAAAGTCGATATCTCAAATTCAGGCCCAAAACACCCGAAAATTCGATATTTTGGGGTCCCAGAAGCGAACTGTACTTGCCTACTCCGTGTTAGAGCATTTTCAAAATACAGGCCCAAAACATACTGAAAATCGATCTTTAAGGTGCCCAAAAGTCGATATGTGCATGCATCTTCCGTACCCGTTTAGATCTCAAATTAAGGCTCAAAACACCAAAAAATTCGATATTTTGGGGTCCCAGAAGTGATCTGTACAAGCCTACTTAGTGCTAGAATATTTTCAAAATATAGGCCCAAAACATGCTAAAAATCTATATTTTAGGTGCCCAAAGTCGATATCTCAAATTCATGCCCAAATCACCCGAAAATTCGATATTTTGGGGTCCCAGAAGCGATCTGTACATGCCTACTCCGTGTTAGGGTATTTTCAAAATACAGGCCCAAAACATGCTCAAAATCGATATTTTTGGTAACCAAACTCAATATGTGTATGCATCTTCTGCACCCGTTTATATCCCAAATTCAACCTCAAAACACCCGAAAATTCGATATTTTGGGGTCCCAGAAGCGATCTGTACATGCCTACTCAGTGCTAGAATGTTTTCAAAATATAGGCCCAAAAAATGCTCAAAATCGATATTTTAGGTACCCAAAGTCGATATCTAAAATTCAGGCCCAAAACACACGAAAATTCGATATTTTGGGGTCCCAGAAGCGATCTGTACTTGCCTACTCCGTGTTAGAGTATTTTCAAAATACAAGCCCAAAACATACTGAAAATCGATCTTTTAGGTGCTCAAAAATCGATATGTGCATGCATCTTCTGTACCCGTTTATATCTCAAATTCAGGCTCCAAACACCCGAAAATTCGATATTTTGGGGTCCCAGAAGCGATCTGTACATGCCTACTCAGATACAGGCTCAAAACATGCTGAAAATCGATATTTTAGGAGCCCAAAGTCAATGTGTATGCATCTTCTGCACCTGTTTATATATTAAATTCAACATCAAAATACCCGAAAATTCGGTATTTTTGGGTCATAGAAGCGATCTGTACATGCCTACTCAGTGCTAGAATGTTTTCAAAATATACGCTCAAAACATGCTCAAAATCGATATTTTAGGTGCCCAAAGTCGATATCTCATATTCAGGCCCAAAACACCCAAAAATTCGATATTTTAGGGTGCCAGAAGCGATCTGTTCTTGCCTACTCCGTGTTAGAGCATTTTCAAAATACAGGCCCAAAACATACTGAAAATCGATCTTTTAGGTGCACAAAAGTCGATATGTGCATGCATCTTCCGTACCCGTTTAGATCTCAAATTCAGGCTCAAAACACCCGAAAATTCGATATATTGGGGTCCCAGAAGTGATCTGTACAAGCCTACTTAGTGCTAGAATATTTTCAAAATATAGGCCCAAAACATGCTAAAGATCTATATTTTAGGTGCCCAAAGTCGATATCTCAAATTTAGGCCCAAAACACCCGAAAATTCGATATTTTGGGGTCCCAGAAGCGATCTGTACTTGCCTACTCCGTGTTATAGTATTTTCAAAATACAGGCCCAAAACATACTGAAATCGATCTTTTAGGTGCCCAAAAGTCGATATGTGCATGCATCTTTTGTACCCGTTTATATCTCAAATTCAGGCTCCAAACACCCGAAAATTCGATATTTTTGGGTCCCACAAGCGATCTGTACATGCCTACTCAATGCTAGAATATTTTCAAATTATAGGCCCAAAACATGCTCAAAATCGATATTTTAGGTGCCCAAAGACGATATATCAAATTCAGGCCCAAAACACCCGAAAATTCGATATTTTGGGGTTCCAGAAGTAATCTGTACTTGCCTACTCCGTGTTAGAGTATTTTCAAAATACAGGCCCAAAACATATTGAAAATCGATCTTTTAGGTGCCCAAAAGTCGATATGTGCATGCATCTTCCGTACCCGTTTATATCTCAAATTCTGGCCCACAACACCCGAAAATTCGATATTTTGGGGTCTCAGAAGCGATCTGTACATGCCTACTCCGTGTTAGGGTATTTTATAAATACAGGCCCAAAACATGCTCAAAATCGATATTTTTGGTAACCAAACTCAATATGTGTATGCATCTTCTGCACCCGTTTATATCCCAAATTCAACCTCAAAACACCCGAAAATTCGATATTTTTAGGTCCCAGAATCGATCTGTACATGCCTACTCAGTGCTAGAATGTTTTCAAAATATAGGCCCAAAAAATGCTCAAAATCGATATTTTAGGTACCCAAAGTCGATATCTAAAATTCAGGCCCAAAACACACGAAAATTCGATATTTTGGGGTCCCAGAAGCGATCTGTACTTGCCTACTCCGTGTTAGAGTATTTTCAATATACAGGCCCAAAACATACTAAAAATCGATCTTTTAGGTGCCCAAAAGTCGATATGTGCATGCATCTTCCGTACCCGTTTAGATCTCAAATTAAGGCTCAAAACACCCGAAAATTCGATATTTTGGGGTCCCAGAAGTGATCTGTACAAGCCTACTTAGTGCTAGAATATTTTAAAAATATAGGCCCAAAACATGCTAAAAATCGATATTTTAGGTGCCCAAAGTCGATATCTCAAATTCATGCCCAAATCACCCGCAAATTCGATATTTTGGGGTCCATGAAGCGATCTGTACATGCCTACTCAGTGCTAGAATATTTTCAAAATATAGGCCCAAAACATGCTCAAAATCGATATTTTAGGTGCCCAAAGACGATATCTTGAATTCAGGCCCAAAACACCCGAAAATTCGATATTTTGGGGTCCCAGAAGCGATCTGTACATGCCTACTCCGTGTTAGAGTATTTTCAAAATACTGGCCCAAAACATACTGAAAATCGATCTTTTAGGTGCCCAAAAGTCGATATGTGCATGCATCTTCTGTACCCGTTTATATCTCTAATTCAGGCTCCAAACACCCGAAAATTTGATATTTTGGGGTCCCAGAAGCGATCTGTACATGCCTACTCAGATACAGGCCCAAAACATGCTGAAAATCGATATTTTAGGTGCCCAAAGTCAATGTGTATGCATCCTCTGCACCTGTTTATATATTAAATTCTACCTCAAAATACCCGAAAATTCGATATTTTTGGGTCCCAGAAGCGATCTGTACATGCCTACTCAGTGCTAGAATATTTTCAAAATATAGGCCCAAAACATGCTCAAAATCGATATTTTAGGTGCCCAAAGACTGTACAGTAGAATAACAACATGTACCAGACGCCCTCTTGAAACAACTCCCCTCTCCAAACCACAAGGAGGGTCTCCTTCTCCCCTCTGAGCTCATCTATTTAGCTGTCATCTCTTTACAAACAAAGAGAGAGAGAGAGAGGGAGAGAAAGTGGGAGAGAGAGAGAAAGGGAGAGAAAGTAGAAAGAGAGAGAGAGAAGAATTGGGTGGAGTTTTGACAAGAACTCCACCCCTTTTCAAGACGATAATAATAATAATAATATCTGAATAGACTTGGCATCTTCCAATAGAGAATGTATATAAGCAGTGAAGTTGAACTAATATGTAGGATTTCCTAAACTGACTCCCAGGGCTATAACCTGTCTCCATAAGAGAGAGACACAGGCATATCAAACAAGGCATCAAATATAACTCCCTGTATAGAGATAAGTATGTATAAATAAATTAAGCCTAAAGAAACTGGTGCAGTCACTTACCTAAGAACACCACAACGCCGAGCTCGCTACCTAATACCACAACAACCACAACAACAACAACAACTACTACGACTACAACTCCGGACTAAGGTACTGTATCAGATCCTGAACGAGTTAAAGCCTTAGAGGACTGGTACATTTTGATGGCAGCGGTGTTTTGCAACAAAGCAAGTTGCAAGGTAAAGACTTCACGGGAGTACAGTGACTAACATAGTTCAAGGACAAGTTGAAGGAATCTGCTTGTAAATTCTCTCAAGTAATTTCTTCAGTGGGTAATCTTACGACCTCTAACGAGGGAGATAAACCACAAATTCTTCACCTACAAGAAACACCTGCTTCAACATAACTGCAACTGACATACAGAGAACCTCATCTACTTCACAACAAACAATCATCACTTCATCACTACGGCGATCCTGTTACGTAAATGCTTTCGTAAGGACAACGCCATCACTCCATCACCTCCACGCTGACGCCTCCTTATACGTAAATTCTCTCGTAAAAAGGCAAGTCAACGTTCATCATCTTCACTCCAATTACGACTGTTAGTGTGTTAGTGTGCGAGCTAACTAATCATCGCTTCGTCACTTCACGGTCGTCGCCCCTTCACCACATCGTCGCCTCGTCAGGCAACGCCCCAACAAAATTTCCACTCGTCGTCATCGTCGTTGCAACTACAGTCAACTAAAGTAGGTACACATTACATGTTACATTACATTATTTTTCACTTGTCCACGAACATGTTAGAAGATAGGTTCCTCAATAACAGCCCAGACAACAGAAAACAAGTGCCAAATTAAAACAAAAGTAAAGATATAATCCCCCATTAATCCAAAGGTATCATAACTAACTTCGAATATCCCTGATAATGATTCACTAGCCTCCAAGCTAGATTCCTCTACCTCCCTAAAGTTTCGTTTGTGGTTCCAACACATTCGAGTACATTCCTTTGTTTCTCCAAACCTTACCCCCATTAAAGCCTCTATCTGGTATACTATATTAACCTGTATTTTCTCCAACAATGGCTACTCCTCCACAATCTCCGACTGTCTCTGCTCTTCTAACAACTTCTTCTAACCCCACTAACTCTACTATGCAAGCAATGAGAATTTTACCCACCCACAATTATTCAAAGTACTATACGGGAGATAATCCACAGAATTTAACGTCATATGCTACATTCAGACAGTCACTTATTGATATTTTGGGGGATGGTAAACTACATCATTCATTATCATGGGTTCAGAGAATAATTAAAACTAAGGCGGACAACATAAATACAAGTGAACCAGCAAAAGCACTTGCACTATCAGGGTCTCTAGCTTTAAATTCGAAGGAATCTCGTATCATACATCGTGAATTACGGATTACTCAATCCAAGGGTACGAAGATTTTTAATTTTGATGCCACACCTACTCAAGGGGAATCACAGGGAAAACGTTGCAAACACTGTAACGAAAGTAATCATAAATACAGTCATTTACATGAGTCAAAGTCGCATTCCTTAGATGAATGCATGATCCTTAACAGAATGAAACGGGACTGGCACAATCGAAACATGATGCATGAAACGAGACCGCCACAATATTAAAACGTACCGAAAATATAACTGTAGGCCCTGTCGTCGCATTTACCAATAATATACTATAATTCCCTGTCCTAGTATCACATAGTAACACCCCCTTAATGATAGACACAGGCGCCGCAGTTTCCTTGTTATCGGATAATTCCTTTAACAAATTGAGCAAATTAGGTCCCCAGCGGCATTTATAAACCAAGATTGAACAGGTGACATAGAATGGTCAACCATGAGAGGCAATAAATTACAGGTCTTAGGGAAACTAACCCTTCCTGTACGGTTAGCCAAGGGAACTAACCATATCCATAATGAATTTTATATAATACGAAATTATAAACTAGGTTTATCATACCTTATTAAACAAACCATAATAATAAACCCTAAACATAAAATAATACATTTTAGGAATTAATGTATTCCAATACAGGATTGTCCAGGCCAAAATATATAAGTCCAGGTAATGTTAACCCTATACATATTGAAAATGGAGGAAATAACCCCATTATCATAAAGGCCATTGCTGCATATAATATTATATTAACTCCAAAATTCGTCCATAAATTGAAGGCAAAGCTTCCATCTCATGTACAGCCACATACTACCGTTCTATCCTTAATAGAACTAGTAAAATAATATATAACCAGGGATTAATTTACTTAACTAATGTAAACAGTGAAAATGTCACTGATATTAATAAACCATTTACCAATATTCATGTAAAGAAAGGAACATATCTATGTGATCTGTACAGATGGAAGTTAGACCAATACCACAAGGAAATATTGTATCGGTTCTTACCGAAGGATATAAATAGATAGCCACATATTGAAATGCGATTGCCCTACATGGTGAATTATTAGAAAAAAAAAAAAAAAAAAAAACATTACTCTAACATCTCCTTAACCCATTTACTCGAGCATATAGACTACCGTACCGCATAGTACACAGAAAGTGGTAAACGAAATATTAAATGAAATGATGGATGAAGGCATTATTAAGAATTCTAATTCCCATTTTAACAGCCCAATGTTTTTGGTTTCAAAAAAACAAATAATGGTGATTTTAGGCCAGTCATTGATTGCAGAAAAAAAATAAATAATGCTACACTTAAAAATAAATATTCCCTCCCTCCTTTAAGATGTTTTGTCTAACATTGGTGAAACAAAACCTATGATATTCTCCACATTAAACTTGGTCAGTGGAAACTGGCAAGTAACATTAGATGATAAAATTCAACCCATTACAACATTTAATACTTCCCATGGTTATTATGAATACATTCGTAGACCATTTGGTTTATGTAATGCTTCATCCACATTTCAGCATATGATCAATTTTCGTATTGGTTTTATTAATAACGTAGTCATCGCTAATCTCAACGATTTGTTTATTTTCATACTAAGTAACTATAAAGAAGGTTATACAAAGATTACATTAGGTAGGCCTCAAACTTTAAATGTCTATGTCTCAGTTTCTTACCAGGAACTTATCATTTTAGGTTATCCATTTAACCGCCCCTGTGCTCCATACACAATCTGATAAAATACGAGCAATGAGAGTATTCACTATTCTAAATAAATGTTACTAACATAAAATCATTCTTGGTCTTATGTTCTTATATAGAATCTTTGTAAAGTATTTTCCCAAGTAACTAAACACCTAAATAATCCCCTCGAGAAAGATACAAATTTTGTAAGGATGCCAGAAAAACAGCTAAGCTTTGAATCATTAAAGGTTAATTAATGTAAGCTTCAATTCTTACGTTCCCAAATATTCATTGTCTTTTATGGAGTGTACAGATGCTTCCTCAGTAGGCTAAGGCGCTGTACTTATGTAAGAGATAGCTACGGGTCTATGTCAGGTATGTACTTAAGCTTAGAGAATATTAAGTACGCAGATTACTCGTTACTCTGTAACAAAACAGGAAACTTAAGCAATATTATGGGCACTTCGTACTTTGAGATAAATCATATTAGGCTATCCTTTACATGTTTTCGCAAATTATCAAACGATCCGTGGCTTACTATAACCTCAAACCCTAACGGGAAAATTAGCCAGATAATGTCTAACAATTCAGGAATTTCTCCCGCATATTGATATTAACTATCTTTTAGGACGATTAATAAAGTAGTAGATCCCTTAAACAGTCATCTTGTCCTTATAGTTCCGAGGACACCCATGGACTTTGACCTTAATGCGGTTCGTAAACATTAGCAAACAATTCTATGATGAATGTAATAAAATATTCATTAAAAACTGAGGATGAAAATAATGGCCCAGAACTACCCAGTCACTTAAATATATTTTCCCTTCATGATGATATTATTTACAGAAAACTTAGGAAACGTGACGAAAAAACAATCAAATAGTGATACAACAAATAATGATTCCCTCAGTATTAATTACCCTTATATCATAATACAGCAGCAAGGCATCCTGGGAGAGATAGGTACCTGACCACTCTCCATACAATACACCATTAGCATAAACTAAGGGTAGATGATGAAACACATATATCGCTCAGTGCGAAGCAGACAATGCAAATAAAGGCCATACATTTGGACCTGTTCCATGACGGGAATCCCTAATCCTGGACGAATCATGGAACGTAGTAGGAATAGATCTACTTTCCTTACCAATTCCGAATCAGGACGCAAATAAGGTATTACCAATGGTTAACCATTTTCTAAATATTTGGTGGCGGCACCACTACAAAAAAAAAAAAAAAAAAAAAAAAAAAACCGCAAAGGTAAGTGCACATATATATAAAAACCAACTTCATATGACCATATACATGTCTCGATATTATAAAAGGTATCTGATGTCTACGACATTAAGCAAACGTTTGTATTACCATATCTCCCAGCATTTAATGGGTTAACAAAACGGCAGCACCGTAAAAATACTAGAAGTACTTCGTGGCACAGAAACAAGGAAAATCCCTCCACATGGGAAGACTGCATCGATATGACGGTCAATAAACACTACAAAATACGGAAATAAAAGGAAAAACTCCACATGAAATACTATATGGCGTATGGATACGTCTTTCATATGATATAAAATTGCCACACGGAATCCATGTTACAACGTGGACAACTACACTGAACGACAGTGAGTTGCATTTCAACAATTTCATCATGATGTACAAAACGATTTACAGGCTTGCATGAATATAATGCGTGATTGCCGACATAACAAAACAAATTATGAGCTTGCATGAAAATAATGCATGATTGCCAACATAACAAAACAAATTATGAGCTTGCAGGAATATAATGCGTGATTGCCAACATAACAAAACAAATTATGAGCTTGCATGGAAATATTGCGTAATCGCCGACATAATAAAACAAATAACTCAATATGTTCACTCCAAGTGATAACGGGTACCCGATCGAATCTTCACACTTCTTTAGTAGGTAATAAACCTATAATAATGCATAATTTTACCAGGCGGTTGATATTGTTTATGTAAAGAGAATAAAGAAATTGGTAAAAGCGCGCAAAACCCAACATCCACAATGAAACCAATCAATATCTCTTGAACATTAACAATTCCTTTTCCTAGTAATTTTATCCCTACTATTGATGATAATAATATAAACAATTATAAACAAAAACTCCGATCGGTTTCCAATGATATATAATAATTTTTCTTACGGATGTGGCCCACATCAACCTATATAACGGTTTTCGTGTTTATACTCGCGGCGGCTATAAGCTCCGATGAAGTGTATCAAGCGGATAAAGATGATGTCTACATTCTGAGAGCTCTCGTTTCCAATTTTATCAAACAGTTGAAAAGAAAAAGGAAATAATAAAATATTGGGGAAGAACGATATTATCATTAATTTTTATAAGGTATCTGACTTATTACATAAATTTTCTGCCATTGAGCAGTGGGTACAGATAAGGTATTTAATGATACACTAGTTTTGTTTGACAGGTATCAAACAAATGAAGTTCCCAATTTAAATGTATTATATTCTAAGGTGTCCTTTCACCATTGGGGGCCCTAGGAATGAATTCAACGACTCGGGTAATATTGCTCGCTTATTATACAAAAAAAAAATAATAGCTTAGAACCATCATCACAGCCCAGAGCGTGATTGGAATATTTTAAGCGGAATTTCATCAACACTATTTGGTAAGGCTTAGATAGTAATATACAAGCATTATCCCATAAATAAAAAGGTTGCGGGACAAGCCGTTGCAAATCAAGATAAGATAAAGTAACAGGTATATACTGTATTAGAGTGCAAATCATTGCATGATCAACGGATGAAAAGAACTACATATATGGAATAATCATATCATGTTTTAGGCTTCTATTTATTTCTGTGAATTAGCAGGAAATGAATTGCAGGTGAGGAACAGAGAGAAATGACAACCATTTATTTCTTAAGAGAATATTTACTGCGATTAAGGTAAGATTAACTCACAATTATTACCACTCCAACAGCTACGAAATATAATGGTATAATCAATGATGAAATACCATCTTACTTATTATCTTCATCCACCTACTTGGTATATTATTATACATTCATGCGTAGCATATTACTACAAGATCATAATCCCATTATTATAAAGAAAAAAAAAAAAAAAAAAAAAAAAAAAGATAAAATGTTTTTCCCAAGCTACGTACTTCACCAATTCCCTATGAAAATGGAAGTAATCCTTTCACATTCGATATTCATCCAATAAGTATTATACTTAGTGATGATGTCATCAGTGACAAGTGCCATGTTGCATATCTTCATATATGTTTGTCTTGCATATTTCTTTGCATTTCAGTTGCATATAAATCTCCTAAGGATGCAAATTCTCCACTTGCTTGGAATCAAAGTAATACTAATCAAGCCCTATATGCATGTACATTCATATCTATTACTAATCAATATCTCTTTTCATCATCAATTTTAATTTCCACTATCTATACTTACCTGCTGATACACAATTAACATTAATTTACCCTAATCACCCTACACATGGTATGGTTACAGGCTACTATACAGAAACGGACTCATAGGAAATACGATCCAAGGGGATCGTTACCATGCCTAATAAACATAAACGTGCTTGACAACATGACATAATCTTTTCCACCTTTCACCCTATTTCATTTAAAGTCGACTTGTTTAACATCTCCTCATTATCAGTGGTTTCGGAAAAAGTGCAACTATTATGTTATTTAAGGAGAATAGGCTTCAATCATCCTTATTATATAATTTGATTCCTCCATATATTGATAAAAATAAAACTGAGTACCAATGTTTATTATCCACTGTCTTATCTTTCTGCCATGTACTATCATATTTATGTATTGTATAAGAACGAACTATTGAGGTATACTGAATTATGTTGTATTGAAAAGAATAGGACTGTTATTTCACAGCCTAGCAACACGGCCCCCTTATTAATGTGTGAACCTTTAGCATAGGTTAGCTTATATACACACAATAACATGCACCTAGCTAAACACATTAATTTTAAGATGATTTTTATGTGACAATGTATTAATATTCATGTATTAAATGATACTATCTATGTTCATTTATGTACAAGGTGTGCCTATGTCTTAAGGTCTATTTTTAGGTTACTATACATGTCTTCATTGTTAATATCTTACTTATTATGAACCCTACCAACATTGTGAACTGGCCTTCTATTAAATAAAGCTTTAATGCCTGGGGGGCCAGGCGGGTAGCGTGATAGAGCGATGTACAGTAGAATAACAACATGTACCAGACGCCCTCTTGAAACAACTCCCCTCTCCAAACCACAAGGAGGGTCTCCTTCTCCCCTCTGAGCTCATCTATTTAGCTGTCATCTCTTTACAAACAAAGAGAGAGAGAGAGAGGGAGAGAAAGTGGGAGAGAGAGAGAAAGGGAGAGAAAGTAGAAAGAGAGAGAGAGAAGAATTGGGTGGAGCTTAGACAAGAACTCCACCCCTTTTCAAGACGATAATAATAATAATAATATCTGAATAGACTTGGCATCTTCCAATAGAGAATGTATATAAGCAGTGAAGTTGAACTAATATGTAGGATTTCCTAAACTGACTCCCAGGGCTATAACCTGTCTCCATAAGAGAGAGACACAGGCATATCAGACAAGGCATCAAATATAACTCCCTGTATAGAGATAAGTATGTATAAATAAATTAAGCCTAAAGAAACTGGTGCAGTCACTTACCTAAGAACACCACAACGCCGAGCTTGCTACCTAATACCACAACAACCACAACAACAACAACAACTACTACGACTACAACTCCGGACTAAGGTACTGTATCAGATCCTGAACGAGTTAAAGCCTTAGAGGACTGGTACAAGACGATATCTCAAATTCAGGCCCAAAACACCCGAAAATTCGATATTTTTGGGTCCCAGAAGCAATCTGTACTTGCCTACTCCGTGTTAGAGTATTTTCAAAATACTGGCTAAAAACATACTGAAAATCGATCTTTTAGGTGCCCAAAAGTCGATATGTGCATGCATCTTCCGTACCGGTTTATATCTCAATTTCAGGCTCAAAACACCAGAAAATTCGATATTTTGGGGTCCCAGAAGTGATCTGTACATGCCTACTTAGTGCTAGAATATTTTCAAAATATAGGCCCAAAACATGCTAAAAATCTATATTTTAGGTGCCCAAAGTCGATATCTCAAATTCATGCCCAAATCACCCGAAAATTCGATATTTTTGGGTCCCAGAAGCGATCTGTACATGCCTACTCCGTGTTAGGGTATTTTCAAAATACAGGCCCAAAACATGCTCAAAATCGATATTTTTGGTAACCAAACTCAATATGTGTATGCATCTTCTGCACCCGTTTATATCCCAAATTCAACCTCAAAACACCCGAAAATTCGATATTTTTGGGTCCCAGAAGCGATCTGTACTTGCCTACTCCGTGTTAGAGCATTTTCAAAATACAGGCCCAAAACATACTGAAAATCGATCTTTTAGGTGCACAAAAGTCGATATGTGCATGCATCTTCCGTACCCGTTTAGATCTCAAATTCAGGCTCAAAACACCCGAAAATTCGATATATTGGGGTATCAGAAGTGATCTGTACAAGCCTACTTAGTGCTAGAATATTTTCAAAATATAGGCCCAAAACATGCTAAAAATATATATTTTAGGTGCCCAAAGTCGATATCTCAAATTCATGCCCAAATCACCCGAAAATTCGATATTTTGGAGTCCATTAAGCGATCTGTACATGCCTACTCAGTGCTAGAATATTTTCAAAATATAGGCCCAAAACATGCTCAAAATCGATATTTTAGGTGCCCAAAGACGATATCTCAAATTCAGGCCCAAAACACCCGAAAATTCGATATTTTGGGGTCCCAGAAGCGATCTGTACTTGCCTACTCCGTGTTAGAGTATTTTCAAAATACAGGCCCAAACCATACTGAAAATCGATCTTTTAGGTGCCCAAAAGTCGATATGTGCATGCATCTTCTGTACCCGTTTATATCTCAAATTCAGGCTCCAAACACCCGAAAATTCGATATTCTGGGGTCCCAGAAGCGATCTGTACATGCCTACTCAGATACAGGCCCAAAACATGCTGAAAATCGATATTTTAGGTGCCCAAAGTCAATGTGTATGCATCTTCTGCACCTGTTTATATATTAAATTCAACCTCAAAATACCCGAAAATTCGGTATTTTTGGGTCCCAGAAGCGATCTGTACATGCCTACTCAGTGCTAGAATGTTTACAAAATATACGCTCAAAACATGCTAAAAATCGATATTTTAGGTGCCCAAAGTCGATATCTCAAATTCAAGCCCAAAACACCCAAAAATTCGATATTTTGGGGTCCCAGAAGCGATCTGTACTTGCCTACTCCGTGTTAGAGCATTTTCAAAATACAGGCCCAAAACATACTGAAAATCGATCTTTTAGGTGCCCAAAAGTCGATATGTGCATGCATCTTCCGTACCCGTTTAGATCTCAAATTCAGGCTCAAAACACCCGAAAATTCGATAATTTGGGGTCCCAGAAGTGATCTGTACAAGCCTACTTAGTGCTAGAATATTTTCAAAATATAGGCCCAAAACATGCTAAAAATCTATATTTTAGGTGCCCAAAGTCGATATCTCAAATTCATGCCCAAATCACCCGAAAATTTGATATTTGGGGTCCTTGAAGCTATCTGTACATGCCTACTCAGTGCTAGAATATTTTCAAAATATAGGCCCAAAACATGCTCAAAATCGATATTTTAGGTGCCCAAAGACGATATCTCGAATTCAGGCCCAAAACACCCGAAAATTCGATATTTTGGGGTCCCAGAAGCGATCTGTACTTGCCTACTCCGTGTTAGAGTATTTTCAAAATACTGGCCCAAAACATACTGAAAATCGATCTTTTAGGTGCCCAAAAGTCGATATGTGCATGCATCTTCTGTACCCGTTTATATCTCTAATTAAGGCTCCAAACACCCGAAAATTCGATATTTTGGGGTCCCAGAAGCGATCTGTACATGCCTACTCAGATACAGGCCCAAAACATGCTGAAAATCGATACTTTAGGTGCCCAAAGTCAATGTGTATGCATCTTCTGCACCTGTTTATATATTAAATTCAACCTCAAAATACCCGAAAAGTCGATATTTTGGGGTCCCAGAAGCGATCTGTACTTGCCTACTCCGTGTTAGAGTATTTTCAAGATACAGGCCCAAAACATACTAAAAATCGATCTTTTAGGTGCCCAAAAGTCGATATGTGCATGCATCTTCCGTACCCGTTTATATCTCAAATTCAGGCTCAAAACACCCGAAAATTCGATATTTTGGGGTCCCAGAAGTGATCTGTACAAGCCTACTTAGTGCTAGAATATTTTCAAAATATAGGCCCAAAACATGCTAAAAATCTATATTTTAGGTGCCCAAAGTCGATATCTCAAATTCATGCCCAAATCACCCGAAAATTTGATATTTGGGGTCCTTGAAGCGATCTGTACATGCCTACTCAGTGCTAGAATATTTTCAAAATATAGGCCCAAAACATGCTCAAAATCGATATTTTAGGTGCCCAAAGACGATATCTCGAATTCAGGCCCAAAACACCCGAAAATTCGATATTTTGGGGTCCCAGAAGCGATCTGTACTTGCCTACTCCGTGTTAGGGTATTTTCAAAATACTGGCCCAAAACATACTGAAAATCGATCTTTTAGGTGCCCAAAAGTCGATATGTGCATGCATCTTCTGTACCCGTTTATATCTCTAATTAAGGCTCCAAACACCCGAAAATTCGATATTTTGGGGTCCCAGAAGCGATCTGTACATGCCTACTCAGATACAGGCCCAAAACATGCTGAAAATCGATACTTTAGGTGCCCAAAGTCAATGTGTATGCATCTTCTGCACCTGTTTATATATTAAATTCAACCTCAAAATACCCGAAAAGTCGATATTTTGGGGTCCCAGAAGCGATCTGTACTTGCCTACTCCGTGTTAGAGTATTTTCAAAATACAGGCCCAAAACATACTAAAAATCGATCTTTTAGGTGCCCAAAAGTCGATATGTGCATGCATCTTCCGTACCCGTTTATATCTCAAATTCAGGCTCAAAACATCCGAAAATTCGATATTTTGGGGTCCCAGAAGTGATCTGTACAAGCCTACTCAGTGCTAGAATATTTTCAAAATATAGGCTTAAAACATGCTCAAAATCGATATTTTAGGTGCCCAAAGACGATATCTCAAATTCAGGCCCAAAACACCCGAAAATTCGATATTTTGGGGTCCCAGAAGTGATCTGTACAAGCCTACTTAGTGCTAGAATATTTACAAAATATAGGCCCAAAACATGCTAAAAATCTATATTTTAGGTGCCCAAAGTCGATATCTCAAATTCATGCCCAAATCACCCGAAAATTCGATATTTTGGGGTCCATGAACCGATCTGTACATGCCTACTCAGTGCTAGAATATTTTCAAAATATAGGCCAAAAACATGCTAAAAATCTATATTTTAGGTGCCCAAAGTCGATATCTCAAATTCATGCCCAAATCACCCGAAAATTCGATATTTTTGGGTCCCAGAAGCGATCTGTACATGCCTACTCCGTGTTAGGGTATTTTCAAAATACAGGCCCAAAACATGCTCAAAATCGATATTTTTGGTAACCAAACTCAATATGTGTATGCATCTTCTGCACCCGTTTATATCCCAAATTCAACCTCAAAACACCCGAAAATTCGATATTTTTGGGTCCCAGAAGCGATCTGTACTTGCCTACTCCGTGTTAGAGCATTTTCAAAATACAGGCCCAAAACATACTGAAAATCAATCTTTTAGGTGCACAAAAGTCGATATGTGCATGCATCTTCCGTACCCGTTTATATCTCAAATTCAGGCTCAAAACACCCGAAAATTCGATATTTTGGTGTCCCAGAAATGATCTGTACAAGCCTACTTAGTGCTAGAATATTTTCAAAATATAGGCCCAAAACATGCTAAAAATCAATATTTTAGGTGCCCAAAGTCGATATCTCAAATTCATGCCCAAATCACCCGAAAATTCGATATTTTGGAGTCCATTAAGCGATCTGTACATGCCTACTCAGTGCTAGAATATTTTCAAAATATAGGCCCAAAACATGCTCAAAATCGATATTTTAGGTGCCCAAAAGTCGATATGTGCATGCATCTTCTGTACCCGTTTATATCTCAAATTCAGGCTCCAAACACCCGAAAATTCGATATTTTGGGGTCCCAGAAGCGATCTGTACATGCCTACTCAGATACAGGCCCAAAACATGCTGAAAATCGATATTTTAGGTGCCCAAAGTCAATGTGTATGCATCTTCTGCACCTGTTTATATATTAAATTCAACCTCAAAATACCCGAAAATTCGATATTTTGGGGTCCCAGAAGCGATCTGTACTTGCCTACTCCGTGTTAGAGTATTTTCAAAATACAGGCCCAAAACATACTAAAAATCGATCTTTTAGGTGCCCAAAAGTCGATATGTGCATGCATCTTCCGTACCCGTTTATATCTCAAATTCAGGCTCAAAACACCCGAAAATTCGATATTTTGGGGTCCCAGAAGTTATCTGTACAAGCCTACTCAGTGCTAGAATATTTTCAAAATATAGGCTTAAAACATGCTCAAAATCGATATTTTAGGTGCCCAAAGACGATATCTCAAATTCAGGCCCAAAACACCCGAAAATTCGATATTTTGGGGTCCCAGAAGTGATCTGTACAAGCCTATTTAGTGCTAGAATATTTACAAAATATAGGCCCAAAACATGCTAAAAATCTATATTTTAGGTGCCCAAAGTCGATATCTCAAATTCATGCCCAAATCACCCGAAAATGCGATATTTTGGAGTCCATGAACCGATCTGTACATGCCTACTCAGTGCTAGAATATTTTCAAAATATAGGCAAAAAACATGCTCAAAATCGATATTTTAGGTGCCCAAAGACGATATCTCGATTTCAGGCCCAAAACTCCCGAAAATTCGATATTTTGGGGTCCCAGAAGCGATCTGTACTTGCCTACTCCGTTTTAGAGTATTTTCAAAATACTGGCCCAAAACATACTGAAAATAGATCTTTTAGGTGCCCAAAAGTCAATATGTGCATGCAACTTCTGTACCAGTTTATATCTCTAATTAAGGCTCCAAACACCCGAAAATTCGATATTTTGGGGTCCCAGAAGCGATCTGTACATGCCTACTCAGATACAGGCCCAAAACATGCTCAAAATCGATATTTTAGGTGCCCAAAGTCTATGTGTATGCATCTTCTGCACCTGTTTATATATTAAATTCAACCTCAAAATACCCGAAAATTCGATATTTTTGGGTCCCAGATGCGATCTGTACATGCCTGCTCAGTGCTAGAATGTTTTCAAAATATAGGCTCAAAACATGCTCCAAATCGATATTTTAGGTGCCCAAAGTCGATATCTCAAATTCAGGCCCAAAACACCCGAAAATTCGATATTTTGGGGTCCCAGAAGCGATCTGTACTTGCCTACTCCGTGTTAGAATATTTTCAAAATACAGGCCCAAAACATATTAAAAATCGATATTTTAGGTGCCCAAAAGTCGATATGTGCATGCATCTTCCGTACCCGTTTATATCTCAAATTCAGGCTCAAAACACCCGAAAATTCGATATTTTGGGGTCCCAGAAGTGATCTGTACAAGCCTTCTTAGTGCTAGAATATTTTCAAAATATAGGCCCAAAACATGCTAAAAATCTATATTTTAGGTGCCCAAAGTCGATATCTCAAATTCATGCCCAAATCACCCGAAAATTCGATATTTTTTGGTCCCAGAAGCGATCTGTACATGCCTACTCAGTGCTAGAATATTTTCAAAATATAGGCCCAAAACATGCTCAAAATCGATATTTTAGGTGCCCAAAGACGATATCTCAAATTCAGTCCCAAAACACCCGAAAATTCGATATTTTAGGTTCCCAGAAGCCATCTGTACTTGCCTACTCCGTGTTAGAGTATTTTCAAAATACAGGCCCAAAACATACTGAAAATCGATCTTTTAGGTGCCCAAAAGTCGATATGTGCATGCATCTTCTGTACCCGTTTATATCTCAAATTCAGGCTCCAAACACCCGAAAATTCGATATTTTGGGGTCCCAGAAGCGATCTGTACATGCCTCCTCAGATACAGGCCCAAAACATGCTGAAAATCGATATTTGAGGTGCCCAAAGTCAATGTGTATGCATCTTCTGCACCCGTTTATATATTAAATTCATCCTCAAAAAACCCGAAAATTCTATATTTTTGGGTCCCAGAAGCGATCTGTACATGCCTACTCAGTGCTAGAATGTTTTCAAAATATAGGCTCAAAACATGCTAAAAATCGATATTTTAAGTGTCCAAAGTCGATATGTGCAAGCATCTTCTGTACCCGTTTATATCTCAAAATCAGGCTCAAAACACCCGAAAATTCGGTATTTTTAGGTCCTAGAAGCAATCTGTACATGCCTACTCAGTGCTAGAGTGTTTTTAAAATATAGGCCCAAAACATGCTCAAAATCGATATTTTAGGTGCCCAAAGTCGATATCTCAAATTCATGCCAAAATCACCCGAAAATTCGATGTTTTCGGGTCCCAGAAGCGATTTGTACATGCTTACTCAGATACAAGCCCAAAACATGCTGAAAATCGATATTTTAGGTGCCCAAAGTCACTGTGTATGCATCTTTTATATATTAAATTCAACCTCAAAATACCCGAAAATTCGATATTTTTGGATCCCAGAAGCGATCTGTACATGCCTACTTCGTGTTAGAGTATTTTCAAAATACTGGCCCAAAACATACTGAAAATCGATCTTTTAGGTGCCCAAAAGTCGATATGTGCATGCAACTTCTGTACCCGTTTATATCTCTAATTAAGGCTCCAAACACCCGAAAATTCGATATTTTGGGGTCCCAGAAGCGATCTGTACATGCCTACTCAGATACAGGCCCAAAACATGCTCAAAATCGATATTTTAGGTGCCCAAAGTCTATGTGTATGCATCTTCTGCGCCTGTTTATATATTAAATTCAACCTCAAAATACCCGAAAATTCGATATTTTTGGGTCCCAGATGCGATCTGTACATGCCTGCTCAGTGCTAGAATGTTTTCAAAAAATAGGCTCAAAACATGCTCCAAATCGATATTTTAGGTGCCCAAAGTCGATATCTCAAATTCAGTCCCAAAACACCCGAAAATTCGATATTTTTGGGTCCCAGAAGCGATCTGTACTTGCCTACTCCGTGTTAGAATATTTTCAAAATACAGGCCCAAAACATATTAAAAATCGATCTTTTAGGTGCCCAAAAGTCGATATGTGCATGCATCTTCCGTACCCGTTTATATCTCAAATTCAGGCTCAAAACACCCGAAAATTCGATATTTTGGGGTCCCAGAAGTGATCTGTACAAGCCTTCTTAGTGCTAGAATATTTTCAAAATATAGGCCCAAAACATGCTAAAAATCTATATTTTAGGTGCCCAAAGTCGATATCTCAAATTCATGCCCAAATCACCCGAAAATTCGATATTTTTTGGTCCCAGAAGCGATCTGTACATGCCTACTCAGTGCTAGAATATTTTCAAAATATAGGCCCAAAACATGCTCAAAATCGATATTTTAGGTGCCCAAAGACGATATCTCAAATTCAGTCCCAAAACACCCGAAAATTCGATATTTTGAGATCCCAGAAGCCATCTGTACTTGCCTACTCCGTGTTAGAGTATTTTCAAAATACAGGCCCAAAACATACTGAAAATCGATCTTTTAGGTGCCTAAAAGTCGATATGTGCATGCATCTTCTATATCCGTTTATATCTCAAATTCAGGCTCCAAACACCCGAAAATTCGATATTTTGGGGTCCCAGAAGCGATCTGTACTTGCCTACTCCATGTTAGAGTATTTTCAAAATACAGGCCCAAAACATGCTGAAAATCGTTATTTTAGGTGACCAAAGTCAATATGTGTATGCATCTTCTACACCCGTTTATATCCCAAATTCAACCTCAAAACACCCGAGAATTCGATATTTTTGGGTCTCAGAAGCGATCTGTACATGCCTACTCAGTGCTAGAATGTTTTCAAAATATAGGCTTAAAACATGCTAAAAATCGATATTTTAAGTGTCCAAAGTCGATATGTGCATGCATCTTCTGTACCCGTTTATATCTCAAATTCAGGCTCAAAACACCCGAAAATTCGATATTTTGGGATCCCAGAAGTGATCTGTACTTAGTGGTAGAATATTTCCAAAATATAGGCCCAAAACATGCTCAAAATCGATATTTTAGGTGCTTAAAGTCGATATCTCAAATTCAGGCCCAAAACACCCGAAAATTCGATATTTTAGGGTTCCAGAAGCGATCTGTACTTGCCTACTCCGTGTTAGAGAATTTTCAAAATATAGGCCCAAAACATGCTCAAAATCGATATTTTAGGTGCCCAAAGTCGATATGTGCATGCATCTTCTGTACCCATTTATATCTCAAATTCAGGCTCAAAACGACCGAAAATTCGATATTTTTGGGTCCCAGAAGCGATTTGTACATGCCTACTCCGTGTTAAAGTATTTTTAAAATACAGGCCCAAAACATGCTGAAAATCGATATTTTAGGTGCCCAAAGTCAATATGTGCATGCATTTTATGTACCCGTTTATATCTCAAATTCAGGCTCAAAACACCCGAAAATTCGATATTTTGGGGTCCCAGAAGCGATCTGTACATGCCTACTCAGTGCTAGAATATTTTCAAAATATAGGCCCAAAACATGCTCTAAATCGATATTTTAGGTGCCCAAAGACGATATCTCAAATTCAGGCTCAAAACACCCGAAAATTCGATATTTTGGTGTCCCAGAAGCGATCTGTACTTGCCTACTCCGTGTTAGAGTATTTTCAAAATATTGGCCCAAAACATACTGAAAATCGATCTTTTTGGTGCCCAAAAGTCGATATGTGCATGCATCTTCCGTACCCGTTTATATCTCAAATTCAGGCTCAAAACACCCGAAAATTCGATATTTTGGGGTCCCAGAAGTGATCTGTACAAGCCTACTTAGTGCTAGAATATTTTCAAAATATAGGCCCAAAACATGCTCAAAATCGATATTTTAGGTGCCCAAAGACGATATCTCAAATTCAGGCCCAAAACACCCGAAAATTCGATATTTTGGGGTCCCAGAAGCGATCTGTACATGCCTACTCAGATACAGGCCCAAAACATGCTGAAAATCGATATTTTAGGTGCCCAAAGTCACTGTGTATGCATCTTTTATATATTAAATTCAACCTCAAAATACCCGAAAATTCGATATTTTTGGGTCCTAGAAGCGATCTGTACATGCCTACTCAGTGCTAGAATGTTTTCAAAATATAAGCTCAAAACATGCTAAAAATCGATATTTTAAGTGTCCAAAGTCGATATATGCATGCATCTTCTGTAGCCGTTTATATCTCAAAATCAGTCTCAAAACACCCGAAAATTCGGTATTTTTGGGGCCTAGAAGCGATCTGTACATGCCTACTCCTAGTTAGAATGTTTTCAAGATACAGACCCAAACATGCTCAAAATCGATATTTTAGGTGCCCAAAAGTCGATATGTGCATGCATCTTCTGTACCCGTTTATATCTCAAATTCAGGCTCAAAACACCCGAAAATTCGATATTTTGGGGTCCCAGAAGCGATCTGTACATGCATACTCAGTGCTAGAATATTTTTAAAATATAGGCCCAAAACATGCTAAAAATCGATATTTTAGGTGCCCAGAGTCGATATCTCAAATTCATGCCCAAAACACCCGAAAATCCGATATTTTGGGGTCCCAGAAGCGATCTGTACATGCCTACTCCGTGTTAGAGTATTTTCAATATGCAGGCCCAAAACATACTGAAAATCGATCGTTTAGGTGCCCAAAAGTCGAAAAGTGGATGCATCTTCTGTACCCGTTTATATCTCAAGTTAAGGCTCTAAACACCCGAAAATTCGATATTTTGGGGTCCCAGAAGAGATCTGTACTTGCCTACTCCATGTTAGTGTATTTTCAAAATACAGGCCCAAAACATGCTGAAAATCGATATTTTAGGTGACCAAAGTCAATATGTGTATGCATCTTCTACACCCGTTTATATCCCAAATTCAACCTCAAAACACCCGAAAATTCGATATTTTTGGGTCCCAGAAGCGATCTGTACATGCCTACTCAGTGCTAGAATGTTTTCAAAATATAGGTTAAAAACATGCTAAAAATCGATATTTTAAGTGTCCAAAGTCGATATGTTCATGCATCTTCTGTACCCGTTTATATCTCAAATTCAGGCTCAAAACACCCGAAAATTCGATATTTTGGGATCCCAGAAGTGATCTGTACATACCTACTTAATGCTAGAATATTTTCAAAATATAGGCCCAAAACATGCTTAAAATCGATATTTTAGGTGCTTAAAGTCGATATCTCAAATTCAGGCCCAAAACACCCGAAAATTTGATATTTTGGGGTCCCAGAAGCGATCTGTACTTGCCTACTCCGTGTAAGAGTATTTTCAAAAGATAGGCCCAAAACATGCTAAAAATCGATATTTTAGGTGCCCAAAGTCGATATCACAAATTCAGGCCCAAAACACCACAAAATTTGATATTTTGGGGTCCCAGAAGCGAACTGAACTTGCCTACTCCGTGTTAGAGTATTTAAAAAAAACAGGCCCAAAACATACTGAAAATCGATATTTTAGGTGCCCAAAGTCAATATGTGTATGCATCTTCTGCACTCGTTTATATCTCAAATTCAACCTCAAAACACCCAAAAATTCGATATTTTTGGGTCCCAGAAACGATCTGTACATGCCAACTCAGTGCTAGAATGTTTTCAAAATATAGGCTCAAAACATGCTAAAAATCTATATTTTAAGTGTCCAAAGTCGATATGTGCATGCATCTTCTGTACCCGTTTATATCTCAAATTCAGGCTCAAAACAACCGAAAATTCAATATTTTTGATTTTTGGGTCCCAGAAGCGATCTGTACATGCTTACTCCGTGTTAAAGTATTTTCAAAATACAGGCCCAAAACATGCTGAAAATCGATATTTTAGGTGCCTTAAGTCAATATGTGCATGCATTTTCTGTACCCGTTTATATCTCAAATTCAGGCTCAAAACACCCGAAAATTCGATATTTTGGGGTCGCAGAAGCGATCTGTACATGCTTACTCAGTACTAGAATATTTTCAAAATATAGGCCCAAAACATGCTAAAAATCGATATTTTAGGTGCCCAAAGTCGATATCTCAAATTCAGGCCCAAAACACACGAAAATTCGTTATTTTTGGGTCCTAGAAGCGATCTGAACATGCCTACTCCTAGTTAGAATGTTTTCAAGATACAGAAATTCGATATTTTGGGGTCCCAGAAGCGATCTGTACATTCCTACTCAGTGCTAGAATATTTTCAAAATATAGGCCCAAAACATGCTAAAAATCGATATTTTAGGTGCACAAAGTCGATATCTCAAATTCAGGCCCAAAACCCCCGAAAATTCGATATTTTTGGGTCCCAGAAGCGATCTGTACATGCCTACTCCGTGTTAGAGTATTTTCAATATACAGGCCCAAAACATACTGAAAATCAATCTTTTAGGTGCCCAAAAGTCGATATGTGGATGCATCTTCTGTACCCGTTTATATCTCAAATTCAGGCTCCAAACACCCGAATATTCGATATTTTGGGGTCCCAGAAGCGATCTGTACTTGCCTACACCGTGTTAGAGTATTTTCAAAATACAGGCCCAAAACATGCTGAAAATCGATATTTTAGGTGACCAAAGTCAATATGTGTATGCATCTTCTGCACCCGTTTATACCCCAAATTCAACCTCAAAACACCCGAAAATTCGATATTTTTGGGTCCCAGAAGCGATCTGTACATGCCTACTCAGTGCTAGAATGTTTTCAAAATATAGGCTCAAAACATGCTAAAAATCGATATTTTAAGTGTCCAAAGTCGATATGTGCATGCATCTTCGGTACCCGTTTATATCTCAAATTCAGGCTCAAAACACCCCAAAATCTGGTATTTTTGGTCCTAGTAGCGATCTGTACATGCCTACTCCTAGTTAGAATGTTTTCAAGATACAGACCCAAAACATGCTCAAAATCGATATTTTAGTTCCCCAAAAGTCGATAGGTGCAAGCATCTTCAGTACCTGTTTATATTTCAAATTCAGGCTCAAAACACCCGAAAATTCGATATTTTCTGGATACTTAATATATCGATTTTTAGCATGTTTTGAGCCTAAATTTTGAAAACATTCTAGCACTGAGTAGGCATGTACAGATCGCTTCTGGGACCAAAAAATATCGAGTTTTCGGGTGTTTTAAAGTTGAATTTGGTATATAAACGGGTGCAGAAGATTCATACACATATTGACTTTGGGCACCTATAATATTGATTTTCAGCATGTTTTGGGCCTGTATCTGAGTAGGCATGTACAGATCTCTTCTGGGACCCCAAAATATCGAAATTTCGGGTGTTTTGAGCCTGAATTTGATATATAAACGGGTACAGAAAATGCATGCACATATTGACTTTGGGCACCTAAAATATCGATTTTCAGCATGTTTTGGTCCTGTATTTTGAAAATACTCTAACACGGAGTAGGCATGTACAGATCGCTTCTGGGACCCAAAAATATCGAATTTTCGGGTGTTTTGAGCCTGAATTTGAGATATAAACGGGTACAGAAGATGCATGCACATATCGACTTTGGACACTTAAAATATCGATTTGTAGCATGTTTTAAGCCTATATTTTGAAAACATTCTAGCACTGAGTAGGCATGTACAGATCGCTTCTGGGACCCAAAAATATCGAATTTTCGGCTGTTTTGAGGTTGAATTTGAGATATAAACGTGTGCAGAAGATGCATACACATATTGACTTTGGGAACCTAAAATATCGATTTTTAGCATGTTTTGGGCCTGTATCTGAGTAGGCATGTACAGATCGCTTCTGGGACCCCAAAATATCGAATTTTCGCGTGTTTGGAGCCAGAATTTGAGATATAAACGGGTACAGAAAATGCATGCACATATATTGTTTTTTGCACCTAAAAGATCGATTTTCTGTATGTTTTGGGCCTTTATTTTGAAAATATTCTAGCACTAAGTAGGCATGTACAGATCACTTCTGGAACCCCAAAATATCGAGTTTTCGGGTGTTTTGAGCTTGAATTTGAGAAATAAACGGGTTCAGAAGATTCATGCACATATCGACTTTGGACACTTAAAATATCGATTATTAGCATGTTTTGAGCCTATATTTTGAAAACATTCTAGCACTGTGTAGGCATGTACAGATCGCTTCTGGGACCCAAAAATATCGAATTTTCGGGTGTTTTGAGGTTGAATTTGGGATATAAACGGGTGCAGAAGATGCATTACAAACTTTAGTCACCTAATATATCGATTATCAGCATGTTTTGGGCCGGTATTTTGAAAATACTTTAACACGGAGTAGGCATGTACAGATCGCTTCTGGGATCCCAAAATATCGAATTTTCGGGTGTTTTGGACCAGAATTTGAGATATCGACTTTAGGCACCTAAAATATCGATTTTTAGCATGTTTTGGGCCTATATTTTGAAAATATTCTAGCACTGAGTAGGCATGTACAGATCGCTTCTGGGACCCCAAAATATTGAATTTTCGGGTGTTTTGAGCCTGATTTTGAGATATAAACGGGTACAGAAGATGCATGCACATATCGACTTTTGGGAACTTAAAATATTGATTTTGAGCATGTTTTGGGTCTGTATCTTCAAAACATTCTAACTAGGAGTAGGCATGTACAGATCGCTTTTAGGACCCAAAAATACCGAATTTTCGGGTGTTTTGAGACTGAATTTGAGATATAAACGGGTGCAGAAGATGCATTCACATATCGACTTTTGGGAAATTAAAATATCGATTTTGAGCATGTTTTGGGTCTGTATCTTGAAAACATTCTAACTAGGAGTAGGCATGTACAGATCGCTTTTAGGACCCAAAAAATACCGAATTTTCGGGCGTTTTGAGCCTGAATTTGAGATATAAACGGGTACAGAAGATGCATGCACATATCGACTTTAGACACTTAAAATATCGATTTTTTGCATGTTTTGAGCCTTTTTTTTTTTAAACATTCTAGCATTGAGTAGGCATGTACAGATCGCTTCTGGGACTCAAAAAAATTTAATTTTGGGGTGTTTTGAGGTTGAATTTGAGATATAAACGCGTGCAGAAGATGCATACACATATTGACTTTGGGCACCTAAAATATCGATTTTCAGCATGTTTTGGACCTGTTTCTGAGTAGGCAAGTACAGATCGCTTCTGGGACCCCAAAATATCGAATTTTCGGGTGTTTGGAGCTTGAATTTGAGATATAAACGGGTACAGAAGATGCATGCACATATCGATTTTTGGGCACCTAAAAGATCGATTTTCAGTATGTTTTGAGCCTGTTTATTGAAAATACTCTAACACGGAGTAAGCATGTACAGATCGCTTCTGGGACCCCAAAATATCGAATTTTCGGGTGTTTGGAGCCTGAATTTGAGATATAAACGGGTACAAAAGATGCATGGACATATATTGTTTTTTGCACCTAAAAGATCGATTTTCTGTATGTTTTGGGCCTTTATTTTGAAAATATTCTAGTACTAAGTAGGCATGTACAGATCACTTCTGGGACCCCAAAATATCGAGTTTTCGGGTGTTTTGAGCTTGAATTTAAGAAATAAACGGGTTCAGAAGATGCATGCACATATTGACTTTGGACACTTAAAATATCGATTATTAGCATGTTTTGAGCCTATATTTTGAAAACATTCTAGCACTGTGTAGGCATGTACAGATCGCTTCTGGGAACCAAAAATATCGAATTTTCGGGTGTTTTGAGGTTGAATTTGGGATATAAACGGGTGCAGAAGATGCATACACATATTACAAACTTTAGTCACCTAAAATATCGATTATCAGCATGTTTTGGGCCTGTATTTTGAAAATACTTTAACACGGAGTAGGCATGTACAGATCGCTTTTGGGACCCCAAAATATCGAATTTTCGGGTGTTTTGGGCCTGAATTTGAGATATCGACTTTAGGCACCTAAAATATCGATTTTTAGCATGTTTTGGGCCTATATTTTGAAAATATTCTAGCACTGAGTAGGCATGTACAGATCGCTTCAGGTACCCCAAAATATTGAATTTTCGGGTGTTTTGAGCCTGATTTTGAGATATAAACGGGTACAGAAGATGCATGCACATATCGACTTTTGGGAACTTAAAATATCGATTTTGAGCATGTTTTGGGTCTGTATCTTGAAAACATTCTAACTAGGAGTAGGCATGTACAGATCGCTTTTAGGACCCAAAAATACCGAATTTTCGGGTGTTTTGAGACTGAATTTGAGATATAAACGGGTACAGAAGATGCATTCACATATCGACTTTTGGGAAATTAAAATATCGATTATGAGCATGTTTTGGGTCTGTATCTTGAAAACATTCTAACTAGGAGTAGGCATGTACAGATCGCTTTTAGGACCCAAAAAAATCGAATTTTGGGGTGTTTTGAGGTTGAATTTGATATATAAACGCGTGCAGAAGATGCATACACATATTGACTTTGGGCACCTAAAATATCGATTTTCAGCATGTTTTGGACCTGTTTCTGAGTAGGCAAGTACAGATCGCTTCTGGGACCCCAAAATCTCGAATTTTCGGGTGTTTGGAGCTTGAATTTGAGATATAAACGGGTACAAAAGATTCATGCACATATCGATTTTTGGGCACCTAAAAGATCGATTTTCAGTATGTTTTGAGCCTGTATATTGAAAATACTCTAACACGGAGTAAGCATGTACAGATCGCTTCTGGGACCCCAAAATATCGAATTTTCGGGTGTTTTGAGCCTGAATTTGAGATATCGACTTTGGTCACCTAAAATATCGATTTTGAGCATGTTTTGGGCCTATATTTTGAAAACATTCTAGCACTGAGTAGGCATGTACAGATCGCTTCTAGGACCCAAAAATAACGAATTTTCGGGTGTTTTGAGCCTTAATTTGAGATATAAACGGGTGCAGAAGATGCATACACATATTGACTTTGGTCACCAAAAATATCGATTTTGAGCATGTTTTGGGCCTGTATTTTGAAAATACTCTAACAACGAGTAGGCATGTACAAATCGCTTCTGGGACCCCAAAATATCGAATTTTCGGGTGTTTGGGGGGCTGAATTTGAGATATCGAGATTGGGCACCTAAAATATCGATTTTTAGCATGTTTTGGGCCTATAATTTGAAAACATTCTAGCACTGTGTAGGCATTTTCAAATCGCTTCTGGGACCCCAAAATATCGAATTTTCGGGTGTTTTGAGCCTGAATTTGAGATATAAACGGGTACAGAAGATGCATGCACATATCGACTTTTGGGCACCTAAAATATCGATTTTGAGCATGTTTTGGGTCTGTATCTTGAAAACATTCTAACTAGGAGTAGGCATATAGAGATCGCTTCTAGGACCCAAAAATGTCGAATTTTCGGGTGTTTTGAGGTTGAATTTGGGATATAAACGGGTGCAGAAGATGCATACACATATTGACTTTGGGCACCTAAAATATCGATTTTCAGCATGTTTTGGACCTGTATAAGAGTAGGCATGTACAGATAGCTTCTGGGACCCCAAAATATCGAATATTCGGGTGTTTGGAGCTTGAATTTGAGATATAAACGGGTACAGAAGATGCATGCACATATCGACTTTTGGGCACCTAAAATATCGATTTTCAGTATGATTTGGGCCTGTACTTTGAAAATACTCTAACACGGAGTAGGCATGTACAGTTCGCTTTTGGGGCCCCAAAATATCGAATTTTCGGGTGTTTTGGGCCTGAATTTGAGATATCGACTTTGGGCACCTAAAATATCGATTTTTAGCATGTTTTGGGCCTATATTTTGAAAATATTCTAACACTAAGTAGACATGTAAAGATCACTTCTGGGACCCCAAAATATCGAATTTTCAGGTGTTTTGAGCCTGAATTTGAGATATAAACAGGTACTGAAGATGCATGCACATATCGACTTTTGGGCACCTAAAATATCGATTTTGAGCATGTTTTGGGTCTGTATCTTGAAAACCTTCTAACTAGGAGTGGGCATGTACAGATCGCGTCTAGGACCCAAAAATACCCAATTTTCGGGTGTTTTGAGCCTGAATTTGAGATATAAATGGGTACAGCAGATGCATGCACATATCGACTTTAGACACTTAAAGTATCGATTTTTAGCATGTTTTGAGCCTATATTTTGAAAATATTCTAGCACTGAGTAGGCATGTACATATCGCTTCTGGGACCCAAAAATATCGAATTTTCGGGTGTTTTGAGGTTGAATTTGAGATATAAACGAGTGCAGAAGATGCATACACATATTGACTTTGGGCACATAAAATATCGATTTTAAGCATGGTTTGGGCCTGTATCTGAGTAGGCATGTACAGATCGCTTTTAGGACCCAAAAATACCGAATTTTTTAGGTGTTTTGAGCAGGAATTTAATATATTAACGGGTACAGAAGATGCATGCACAAATCGACTTTGGGCACCTAAAAAATCGATTTTTAGCATGTTTTGGGCCTATATTTTGAAAATATTCTAGCACTGAGTAGGCATGTACAGATCGCTTCTGGGACCCCAAAATATCGAATTTTCGGGTGTTTTGAGATTGAATTTGAGATATAAACAGGTACTGAAGATGCATGCACATATCGACTTTGGTCACCTAAAATATCGATTTCAGCATGATTTGGGCCTGTATTTTGAAAATACTCTAACACGGAGTACACAAGTACAGATCGCTTCAGGGACCCCAAAATATCGAATTTTCGTGTGTTTGGAGCCTCAATTTGAGATATAAACGGGTACAGAAGATGCATCCACATATCGACTTTGGACAATTAAAATATCGATTTTTAGCATGTTTTGAGCCTATATTTTGATAAAATTCTAGCACTGAGTAGGCATGTACAGATCACTTCTGGGATCCAAAAATATCGAGTTTTCGGGTGTTTTGAGGTTGAATTTTGGATAAAAACGGGTGCAGAAGATGCATACACATATTAACTTTGGTCACCTAAAATATAGATTTTCAGCATGTTTTGGGCCTGTATTTTGAAAACATTCTAAATAAGAGTAGGCATGTACAGATCGCTTCTGGGACCCAAAAATATCGAATTTTCGGGTGTTTTCAGGTTGAATTTGGGATATAAACGGGTGCAGTAGATGCATACCCATATTGACTTTGGGAACCTAAAATATCGATTTTCAGCATGTTTTGGGCCTGTATTTGAATAGGCATGTAGAGTTTGCTTCTGGGACCCCAAAATTTCGAATTTTCGGGTGTTTGGAGCCTGAATTTGATATATAAACGGGTACAGAAGATGCATGGACATATCGACTTTTGTGCACCTAAAATATCGATTTTCGGTATGTTTTGGGCCTGTATTTTGAAAATATTCTAGCACTGAGTAGACATGTACAGATCGCTTCTGGGACCCCAAAATATCGAATTTTCGGGTGTATTGAGCCTGAATTTGAGATATAAACGGGTACAGAATATGTATACACATATTGACTTTGGGCACCTAAAATATCGATTTTCAGCATGTTTTGGGCCTGTTTTTTTAAAATACTTTAACACGGAGTAGGCATGCACAGATCGCTTCTGGGACCAAAAAAATATCGAATTTTCGGTTGTTTTGAGCCTGAATTTGAGATATAAACGGGTACAGAAGATACATGCACATATCGACTTTGGACACTTAAAATATCGATTTTTAGCATGTTTTGAGCCTATATTTTGAAAACCTTCTAGCACTGAGTAGGCATGTACAGATCGCTTCTGGGACCCAAAAATATCGAATTTTCGGGTGTTTTGAGGTTGAATTTGAGATATAAACGAGTGCAAAAGATGCATACACATATTTACTTTGGGCACCTTAAATATCGATTTTCAGCACGTTTTGGGCTTGTATCTGAGTAGGCATGTACAGATCGCTTCTGGGACCCCAAAAAATCGAATTTTCGGGTGTTTTGAGCCTGAATTTGAGATATAAACGGGTACAGAAGATGCATGCACATATCGACTTTGGACACTTAAAATATCGATTTTTAGCATGTTTTGGGCCTGTATTTTGTAAACCTTCTAAATAAGAGTAGGCATGTACAGATCGCTTCTGGGACCCAAAAATATCGAATTTTCGGGTGTTTTCAGGTTGAATTTGGGATATAAACGGGTGCAGAAGATGCATACACATATTGACTTTGGGAACCTAAAATATCGATTTTCAGCATGTTTTGGTCCTGTATTTGAGTAGGCATGTAGAGTTTGATTCTGGGACCCCAAAATATCGAATTTTCGGGTGTTTGGAGCCTGAATTTGATATATAAACGGGTACAGAAGATGCATGGACATATCGACTTTTGTGCAGCTAAAATATCGATTTTCTGAATGTTTTATGCCTGTATTTTGAAAATACTCTAACACGGAGTAGGCATGTACAGATCGCTTTTGGGAAACAAAAATCTCGAATTTTCTGGGGTTTTGAGGTTGAATTTGAGATATAAACGAGTGCAGAAGATGCATGGACATATCGACTTTTGTGCAGCTAAAATATCGATTTTTAGCATGTTTTGAGCCTATATTTTGAAAACCTTCTAGCACTGAGTAGGCATGTACAGATCGTTTCTGGGACTCAAAAATATCGAATTTTCGGGTGTTTTAGGCCTGAATTTGAGATATCGACTTTGGGCACCTAAAATATCGACTTTTAGCATGTTTTGGACCTATATCTTGAAAATATTCTAGCACTGAGTAGACATGTACAGATCGCTTCTGGGACCCCAAAATATAGAATTTTCGGGTGTTTTGAGCCTGAATTTGAGATATAAACGGGTACGGAAAATGCATACACATATTGACTTTGGGCACCTAAAATATCGATTTTCAGCATGTTTTGGGCCTGTATTTTAAAAAAATACATTAACACGGAGTAGGCATGTACAGATCTCTTTTGGGACCCAAAAATATCGAATTTTCGGTTGTTTTGAGCCTGAATTTGAGATATAAATGGGTACAGATGATGCATGCACATATCGACTTTGGACACTTAAAATATCGATTTTTAGCATGTTTTGAGCCTATATTTTGAAAACATTTTAGCACTGAGTAGGCATGTAGAGATCGCTTCTGGGACACAAAAATTTCGAATTTTCGGCGGTTTTGAGGTTGAATTTGATATATAAACGAGTGCAGAAGATGCATACACATATTGACTTTGGGCACGTAAAATATCGATTTTCAGCATGTTTTGTTCCTGTATCTGAGTAGGCATGTACTGATCACTTCTGGGACCCCAAAATATCGAATTTTCGGGTGTTTTGAACCTGAATTTGAGATATAAACGGGTACGGAAGATGCATGCACATATCGACTTTTGGGCACCTAAAAGATCGATTTTTAGTATGTTTTGGGCCGGTATTTTGAAAATACTCTAACACGGAGTAGGCATGTACAGATCGCTTCTGGAACCCCAAAATATCGAATTTTCGGGTGTTTTGGGCCTGAATTTGAGATATCGACTTTGGGCACCTAAAATATCGACTTTTAGCATGTTTTGGGCCTATATTTTGAAAATATTCTATCACTAAGTAGACATGTACAGATCACTTCTGGGACCCCAAAATATCGAATTTTAAGGTGTTTTGAGCCTGAATTTGAGATATAAACGGTTACAGAAGATGAATGCACATATCAACTTTGGATAATTTAAAATATCGGTTTTTAGCATGTTTTGAGCCTATATTTTGAAAACATTCTAGCACTGAGTAGGCATGTACAGATCGCTTCTGGGACCCAAAAATATCGAATACCCGGGTGTTTTGAGGTTGAATTTGGGAGATAAACAGGTGCAGAAGATTCATACACATATTGACTTTGGTCACCTAAAATATCGATTTCAGCATGTTTTGGGCCTGTATTTTGAAAATACTCTAACACAGAGTACGCAAGTACAGATCGCTTCTGGGACCCCAAAATATCGAATTTTCGGGTGTTTGAAGCCTCAATTTGAGATATAAACGGGTACAGAAGATGCATGCACATATCGACTTTTGGGCACCTAAAAGATCGATTTTCAGTATGTTTTGAGCTTGTATATTGAAAATACTCTAACACGGACTAAGCATGTACAGATCGCTTCTGGGACCCCAAAATATCGAATTTTCGGGTTTTTTGAGCCTGAATTTGAGATATCGACTTTGGGCACCTAAAATATCGACTTTTAGCATTTTTTGGGCCTATATCTTGAAAATATTCTAGCACTGAGTAGACATGTACAGATCGCTTCTGGGACCCCAAAATATAGAATTTTCGGGTGTTTTCAGCCTGAATTTGAGATATATACGGGTACGGAAAATGCATACACATATTGACTTTGGGCACCTAAAATATCGATTTTCAACATGTTTTGGGCCTGTATCTGAGTAGGCATGTACCGATCACTTTTAGGACCCAAAAATATCGAATTTTTGGGTGTTTTGAGCCTGAATTTGAGATATAAATGGGTACAGATGATGCATGCACATATCGACTTTGGACACTTAAAATATCGATTTTTAGCATGTTTTGAGCCTATATTTTGAAAACATTCTAGCACTGAGTAGGCATGTACAGATCGCTTCTGGGACAAAAAAATTTCGAATTTTCGGGGGTTTTGAGGTTGAATTTGATATATAAACGAGTGCAGAAGATGCATACACATATTGACTTTGGGCACTTAAAATATCGATTTTTAGCATGTTTTGGGCCTGTATCTGAGTAGGCATGTACCGATCACTTCTAGGACCCCAAAATATCGAATTTTCGGGTGTTTTGAACCTTAATTTGAGATATAAACGGGTACGGAAGATGCATGCACATATCGAATTTTGGGCACCTAAAAGATCGATTTTTAGTATGTTTTGGGCCGGTATTTTGAAAATACTCTAACACGGAGTAGGCATGTACAGATCGCTTCTGGGACCCCAAATATATCGAATTTTCGGGTGTTTTGGGCCTGAATTTGAGATATCGAGTTTGGGCACCTAAAATATCGATTTTTAGAATGTTTTGGGCCTATATTTCGAAAATATTCTAGCACTGAGTAGGCATGTACAGATCGCTTCTGGGACCCAAAAATATCGAATTTTCGGGTGTTTTAAGATTGAATTTGGGATATAAACGGGTGCAAAAGATGCATACACATATTGACTTTGGGCACCTAAAATATCGATTTCCAGCATGTTTTGGACCTGTATCTGAGTAGGCATGTACAGATCGCTTCTGGGACCCCAAAATATCGAATATTCGGGTGTTTTGGGCCTGTATTTGAGATATCGACTTTGGGCACCTAAAATTTCGATTTTTAGCATGTTTTGGGCCTATATTTTGAAAATATTCTATCACTAAGTAGACATGTACAGATCACTTCTGGGACCCCAAAATATCGAATTTTAAGGTGTTTTGAGCCTGAATTTGAGATATAAACGGTTACAGAAGATGAATGAACATATCAACTTTGGATAATTTAAAATATCGGTTTTTAGCATGTTTTGAGCCCATATTTTGAAAACATTCTAGCACTGAGTAGGCATGTACAGATCGCTTCTGGGACCCAAAAATATCGAATACCCGGGTGTTCTGAGGTTGAATTTGGGAGATAAACAGGTGCAGAAGATTCATACACATATTGACTTTGGTCACCTAAAATATCGATTTCAGCATGTTTTGGGCCTGTATTTTGAAAATACTCTAACACAGAGTACGCAAGTACAGATCGCTTCTGGGACCCCAAAATATCGAATTTTCGGGTGTTTGAAGCCTCAATTTGAGATATAAACTGGTACAGAAGATGCATGCACATATCGACTTTTGGGCACCTAAAAGATAGATTTTCAGTATGTTTTGAGCTTGTATATTGAAAATACTCTAACACGGACTAAGCATGTACAGATCGCTTCTGGGACCACAAAATATCGAATTTTCGGGTGTTTTGAGCCTGAATTTGAGATATCGACTTTGGGCACCTAAAATATCGATTTTTAGCATGTTTTGGGCCTATATTTTGAAAATATTCTAGCACTGAGTAGGCATGTACAGATCGCTTCAGGGACCCCAAAATATCGAATTTTCGGGTGTTTTGAGCCTGAATTTGAGATATAAACGGGTACAGAATATGCATGCACATATCGACTTTTGGGCACCTAAAATATCGATTTTGAGCATGTTTTGGGTCTGTATCTTGAAAACATACTAACTAGGAGTAGGCATGTACAGATCGCTTCTAGGACCCAAAAATACCGAATTTTCGGGTGTTTTGAGGTTGATTTTGAGATATAAACGGGTACAGAAGATGCATGGATTTATCGACTTTGGACACTTAAAATATCGATTTTTAGCATGTTTTGAGCCTATATTTTGAAAACATTCTAGCACTGAGAAGGCATGTACAGATTGCTTCTGGGACCCAAAAATATCGAATTTTCGGGGGTTTTGAGGTTGAATTTAGTATATATACGGGTTCTAAAGATGCATACACATATTGAGTTTTGGCACCTAAAATATCGATTTTCAGCATGTTTTGGGCCTGTATCTGAGTAGGCATGTAGAGATCGCTTCTGGGACCCCAAAATATCGATTTTTCGGGTGTTTGGAGCCTGAATTTGAGATATAAACGGGTACAGAAGATGCATGCACATATCGACTTTTGGGCACCTAAAATATCGATTTTCTGTATTTTTGGGCCTGTATTTTGAAAATACTCTAATACGGAGTAGGCATGTACAGTTCGCTTTTGGGACCCCAAAATATCGAATTTTCGGGTGTTTTGAGCCTGAATTAGAGCAATCGACTTTGGGCACCAAAAAGATCGATTTTCAGTATGTTTTGGGCCTGTATTTTGAAAATACTCTAACACGGAGTAGGCAAGTACAGATTGCTTCTGGGACCCCAAAATATCGAATTTTCGGGTGTTTTGAGGTTGAATTTGAGATATAAACGAGTGCAAAAGATGCATACACATATTTACTTTGGGCACATTAAATATCGATTTTCAGCATGTTTTGGGCCTGTATTTTAGTAGGCATGTACAGATCGTTTCTGGGACCCCAAAATATCGAATTTTCGGGTGTTTAGAGCCTGAATTTTAGATATAAACGGGTACAGAAGATGCATGCACATATCGACTTTTGGGCACCTAAAAGATCGATTTTCAGTATGTTTTGGGCCTGTATCTGAGTAGGCATGTACAGATCGCTTCTGGGACCCCAAAATATCGAATATTCGGGTGTTTTGGGCCTGTATTTGAGATATCGACTTTGGGCACCTAAAATTTCGACTTTTAGCATGTTTTGGGCATATATTTTGAAAATATTCTATCACTAAGTAGACATGTACAGATCACTTCTGGGACCCCAAAATATCGAATTTTAAGGTGTTTTGAGCCTGAATTTGAGATATAAACGGTTACAGAAGATGAATGCACATATCAACTTTGGATAATTTAAAATTTCGATTTTTAGCATGTTTTGAGCCTATATTTTGAAAACATTCTAGGACTGAGTAGGCATGTACAGATCGCTTCTGGGACCAAAAAATATCGAATATTCGGGTGTTTAGAGCCTGAATTTTAGATATAAACGGGTACAGAAGATGCATGCACATATCGACTTTTGGGCACCTAAAAGATCGATTTTCAGTATGTTTTGGGCCTGTATTTTGAAAATACTCTAACACGGAGTAGGCATGTACAGATCGCTTCTGGGACCCCAAAATATCGAATTTAAGGTGTTTTGAGCCTGAATTTGAGATATCGACTTTCGGCACCTAAAATATCGATTTTTAGCATGTTTTGGGCCTGTATTTTGAAAACATTCTAGCACTGAGTAGGCATGTACAGATCGCTTCTGGGACCCAAAAATATCGAATATTCGGGTGTTTTGAGGTTGAAATTGGGATATAAACGGGTGCAGAAGATGAATACACATATTGACTTTGGTCACCTAAAATATCGATTTTGAGCATGTTTTGGGCCTGTATTTTGAAAATACTCTAACACGGAGTAGGCAAGTACAGATTGCTTCTGGGAACCCAAAATATCGAATTTTCGTGTGTTTGGAGCCTGAATTTGAGATATAAACGGGTACAGAAGATGCATGCACATATCGACTTTTGGGCACCTAAAAGATCGATTTTCAGTATGTTTTGGGCCTGTATATTGAAAATACTCTAACATGGAGTAGGCATGTACAGTTAGCTTCAGGGACCCCAAAATATCGAATGTTCGGGAGTTTTGAGCCTGAACTTGAGATATCGACTTTGGGCACCTAAAATATCGATTTTAGCATGTTTTGGGCCTATATTTTGAAAATATTCTAGCACTGAGTAGGCATGTACAGATCGCTTCTAAGACCCCCAAAAATCGAATTTTCGGGTGTTTTGAGTCTTAATTTGAGATATAAACAGGTACTGAAGATGCATGCATATATCGACTTTTGGGCACCTAAAATATCGATTTTGAGCATGTTTTTGGTCTGTATCTTGAAAACATTTTAACTAGGAGTAGGCATGTACAGATCGTTTCTAGGACCCAAAAATACCTAATTTTCGGGTGTTTTGAGCCTGAATTTGACATATAAACGGGTACAGAAGGTGCATCCCAATATCGACTTTGGACACTTAAAATATCGATTTTTAGCATTTGTTGAGATTTATTTTGAAAACATTCTATCACTGAGTAGGCATGTACAGATCGCTTCTGGGACCCCAAAATATCGAATTTTCGGGTGTTTTGAGGTTGAATTTGAGATATAAACGAGTGCAGAAGATGCATACACATATTGACTTTGGGCACCTAAAATATCGATTTTCAGCATGTTCTGGGCCTGAATTTGAGTAGGCATGTACAGATCGCTTCTAGGACCGAAAAATACCGAATTTTCGGGTGTTTTGAGCCTGAATTTGATATATAAACGGGTACAGAAGATGCATGCACATATCGACTTTGGGCACCTAAAATATCGATTTTTAGCATGTTTTGGGCCTATTTTTTGAAAATATTCTAGCACTAAGTAGGCATGTACAGATCACTTCTGGGACCCCAAAATATCAAATTTTCGGGTGTGTTGAGCCTTAATTTGAGATATAAACGGGTACACTTAAAATATCGATTTTAGCATGTTTTGAGCCTATATTTTGAAAACATTCTAGCACTGAGTAGGCATGTACAGATTGCTTCTGGGACCCAAAAATATCGAATATTCGGGTGTTTTGAGGTTGAATTTGTGATACAAACGGGTGCAGAAGATGCATACACATATTGACTTTGGTCACCTAAAATATCGATTTTCAGCATGTTTTGGGCCTGTATTTTGAAAATACTCTAACACGGAGTAGGCAAGTACAGATCGCTTCTGGGACCCCAAAATGTCGATTTTTCGGGTGTTTTGAGGTTGAATTTGAGATATAAACGGGTGAAGAAGATGCATTCACATATTGACTTTGGGCACCTAAAATATCGATTTTCAGCATGTTTTGTTCCTGTATCTGAGTAGGCATGTACAGATCGCTTCTAGGACCCCAAAATATCGAATTTTCGGGTGTTTGGAGCCTGAATTTGAGATATAAACGGGTACGGAAGATGCATGCACATATCGACTTTCGGGCACCTAAAAGATCGATTTTCAGTATGTTTTGGGCCTGTATTTTGAAAATACTCTAACACGGAGTAGGCAAGTACAGATTGCTTCTGGGACCCCAAAATATCGATTTTCCGGGTGTTTTTTGCCTGAATTTGAGATATCGACTTTGGGCACCTAAAATATCGATTTTAAGCATGTTTTAGGCCTATATTTTAAAAATATTCCAGCACTGAGTAGGCATGTACAGATAGCTTCTGGGACCACAAAATATCGAATTTTCGGGTGTTTTGAGCCTGAATTTGAGATATAAACGGGTTCATAAAATGCATGCACATATTGACTTTGGGTACCTAAAATATCGATTTTCATCATGTTTTGGGCCTGTATTTTGAAAACATTCTAACTAGGAGTAGGCATGTACAGATCGCTTCTGGGACCCAAAAATATCGAATTTTCGGGTGTTTTCAGGTTGAATTTGGGATATAAACGGGTGCAGAAGATGCATACACATATTGACTTTGGGAACCTAAAATATCGATTTTCAGCATGTTTTGGGCCTGTATCTGAGTAGGCATGTACAGATCGCTTGTGGGACCCCAAAATATTGAATTTTCGGGTGTTTTGAGCCTGAATTTGAGATATATACGGGTACAAAAGATGCATGCACATATCGACTTTTGGGCACCTAAAATATCGATTTTCAGTATGTTTTGGGCCTGTACTTTAAAAATACTCTAACACGGAGTAGGCATGTACAGTTCGCTTCTGGGACACCAAAATATCGAATTTTCGAGAGTTTTGGGCCTGAATTTGAAATATCGACTTTGGGCACCAAAAATATAGATTTTTATCATGTTTTGAGCCTATATTTTGAAAATATTCTAGCACTGAGTAGGCATGTACAGATCACTTCTGGGACCCCAAAATATCGAATTTTCGGGTGTGTTGAGCCTGAATTTGAGATATAAACAGGTACACTTAAAATATCGATTTATAGCATGTTTTGAGCCTATATCTTGAAAATATTCTATGACTGAGTAGGCATGTACAGATCGCTTCTGGGACCCAAAAATATCGAATATTCGGGTGTTTTTAGGTTGAAATTGGGATATAAACGGGTGCAGAAGATGCATACACATATTGACTTTGGTCACCTAAAATATCTATTTTGAGCATGTTTTGGGCCTGTATTTTGAAAATACTCTAACACTGAGTAGGCATGTACATATCGCTTTAGGGACCCCAAAATATCGAATTTTCGGGTGTTTTGAGCCTTAATTTGAAATATAAACGGATACAGAAGATGCATGTACATATCGACTTTTGGGCTCCAAAAATATCGATTTTGATCATGTTTTGGGTCTGTATACTGAAAACATTCTAGCACTGAGTAGGCATGTACAGATTGCTTCTGGGACCCAAAAATATCGAATTTTCGGGTGTTTTGAGGTTGAATTTGAGATATAAACGAGCGCAGAAGAGTCATACACATATTGACTTTCGGCACCTAAAATATCGATTTTAAGCATGTTTTGGGCCTATATTTTAAAAATATTTTAGCACTGAGTAGGCATGTACAGATAGCTTCTGGGACCACAAAATATCGAATTTTCGGGTGTTTTGAGCCAGAATTTGAGATATAAACGGGTACATAAAATGCATGCACATATTGACTTTGGGCACCTAAAATATCGATTTTCAGCATGTTTTGGGCCTGTTTTTTGAAAATACTTTTACACGGAGTAGGCATGTACAGATTGCTTCTGGGACCCAAAAATATCGAATTTTCAGGTGTTTTCAGGTTGAATTTGGGATATAAACGGGTGCAGAAGATGCATACACATATTGACTTTGGGCACCTAAAATATCGATTTTCAGCATGTTTTGGGCCTGTATCTGAGTGCCTAGGCATGTACAGATCGCTTCTGGGACCCCAAAATATCGAATTCTCGGGTGTTTTGAGCCTGAATTTGAGATATATACGGGTACAGAAGATGCATGCACAAATCGACTTTTGGGCACCTAAAATATCGATTTTCAGTATGTTTTGGGCCTGTACTTTAAAAATACTCTAACACGGAGTAGGCATGTTCAGTTCGCTTCTGGGACCCCAAAATATCGAATTTTCGGGTGTTTCGGGCCTGAATTTAAGATATCGACTTTGGGCACCTAAAATATCGATTTTTAGCATGTTTTTGGCCTATATTTTGAAAATATTCTAACACTAATTAGACATGTACATATCACTTCTGGGACCCGAAAATATCTAATTTTAAGGTGTTTTGAGCCTGAATTTGAGATATAAACGGGTACAGAAGATGCATGCACATATCAACTTTGGACACTTAAAATATCGATTTTTAGCATGTTTTGAGCCTATCTTTTGAAAACATTCTAGCACTGAGTAGGCATGTACAGATCACTTCTGGGACCCAAAAATATCGAATTTTTGGGTGTTTTGAGGTTGAATTTTGGATAAAAACGGGTGCAGAAGATGCATACACATATTGACTTTGGTCACCTAAAATATCGATTTTCAGCATGTTTTGGGTCTGTATACTGAAAACAATCTAACTAGGAGTAGGCATGTACAGATTACTTCTAGGCCCCAAAAATACCGAATTTTCGGGTGTTTTGAGCCTGAATTTGAGATATAAACGGGTGAAGAAGATGCATACACATATTGACTTTGGGAACCTAAAATATCGATTTTCAGCATGTTTTGGGCCTGTATCTGAGTAGGCATGTACAGATCGCTTGTGGGACCCCAAAATATTGAATTTTCGGGTGTTTTGAGCCTGAATTTGAGATATATACGGGTACAAAAGATGCATGCACATATCGACTTTTGGGCACCTAAAATATCGATTTTTATCATGTTTTGAGCCTATATTTTGAAAATATTCTAGCACTGAGCAGGCATGTACAGATCACTTCTGGGACCCCAAAATATCGAATTTTCGGGTGTGTTGAGCCTGAATTTGAGATATAAACAGGTACACTTAAAATATCGATTTATAGCATGTTTTGAGCCTATATCTTGAAAATATTCTATGACTGAGTAGGCATGTACAGATCGCTTCTGGGACCCAAAAATATCGAATATTCGGGTGTTTTTAGGTTGAAATTGGGATATAAACGGGTGCAGAAGATGCATACACATATTGACTTTGGTCACCTAAAATATCTATTTTGAGCATGTTTTGGGCCTGTATTTTGAAAATACTCTAACACTGAGTAGGCATGTACATATCGCTTTAGGGACCCCAAAATATCGAATTTTCGGGTGTTTTGAGCCTTAATTTGAAATATAAACGGGTACAGAAGATGCATGTACATATCGACTTTTGGGCTCCAAAAATATCGATTTTGATCATGTTTTGGGTCTGTATACTGAAAACATTCTAACTAGGAGTAGGCATGTATAGATTGCTTCTAGGACCCAAAAATACCGAATTTTCGGGTGTTTTGAGCCTGAATTTGAGATATAAACGGGTACAGAAGATGCATGCACATATCGACTTTTGGGCACCTAAAATATCGATTTTGAGCATGTTTTCGATCTGTATCTTGAAATTATTCTAACGAGGAGTAGGCATGTACAGATCGCTTTTAGGACCCAAAAATACCGAATTTTCGGTGTTTTGAGCCTAAATTTGAGATATTAACGTGTACAGAAGATGCATGCACATATCGACTTTGGACACCTAAAATATCGATTTTTTGCATGTTTTGAGCTAATATTTTGAAAACATTCAAGCACTGAGTAGGCATGTACAGATTGCTTCTGGGACCCAAAAATATCGAATTTTCGGGTGTTTTGAGGTTGAATTTGAGATATAAACGAGCGCAGAAGATTCATACACATATTGACTTTCGGCACCTAAAATATCGATTATTGGTATAGTGAAACCAGTACAGCTGGTTGCTATAGAATAGGCCCCTTCACAAGCCCAGGCCCCGTGTAGGCATAATCTGGGTTGGAAGGGTCAATTCCGTGACGTTCATCAGAAGTAAATAAAATTCAAATCTGGCGCTGTACTGATAGTGGAGCCACCTGGAGGTGGTGAGGTGAGGTATTAAGCCCCTCCTCCGCTGAATACCGCTCGTCCACTCTGTCGCGGAACACACGCCTGTCAACATCTACGCTCCTCGCTGCTACGCTATGGTATTGTGTCGCGTGTTCCTGCTAATTTTTCTTTTGTGTTCTAGTGGCTGGCCTGCTTTGCAGATGTATATTGTGTGTTTTCTAGGAGGGTTTTTAGGTGTTTATGGGGGTTTTTTCTTCGTTAGGACTTAGTTCTTTCCTTAAGCGAAGGGGGCTTTTCAGCCCCTGTTTTCGGAGTTTTTCTCCGTCTGTCCCCTATTTCACTGTCCCTCCTGCCACTAGTACATTCTTCATGTGTATTTTATCGGGGTTTTCTGGGGTATTTAGCGAGGTTAGTGGGTGCCACGTGGGACTTCCCCACCCCACGTGGTGACCACATGGGGTCTTTGCAGCCCTTCCTCTTACCTCCCCCGATTATTATGTGTCCCCTCTCGGTAAGGGGGAGGGAGAATTGTGCCCTGGTTCTCTCTTCCTCTCCCGAGCGGGGGTTTTTTATTTTATTTTGGGGTTTTTTCCATTATTTCAGCCTGGAGTGTTTCTTCTCAGGCTATCGGGTCCCCTCCTACCCCTCCTTCTGGTTCATCGGTCCGGGGGGGCCCCCTTTTTTACCCGCTCCATGTGGCGGACGATTATGGTTTTACGGGGTTTTTTTCCCTGGGCGGCTGCGCGAGTGTGGGGGATTGTGTTCTGGTCCCCAGGTTCAGCGGGCGTGTCCCGCGCTTCTTTCCTTCGGGGAGGATGGGTTTGTGTTCCAGTGTTTGCACGTGTTAACCCATGTTGTGTATTCTTTTCTCCCCCAGCCTACTCGTGCCCTTTGTGCTGCCTCAGGATGTACCGTGCGGGTCTCGCCTGACGGACACCTGCACTGTTCTCCTCACGCACCCTGCTTCACTCCCTTGGGTTACGACCCTTTGGCGTGTGGTGTGTGCCGCCCCTGGGCTGAGTTGTGTCGGGTTACCTCCCCTTCTGCCCGCTCCAAGCTCCCTGCCCTTGCTTCTCTTCGTATGGCGTGGACGAGGGCTAGGAGAATGGCCCACAAACGAGACGGTTCTTCTTTGGCGTGGGTGGACCCGATTTTGGGAGCGGACCTGGGTTTATTCAGGACCCGTTACCCTTCTTCCTGTCTCTCGGAGTCTCAGGGGCTAGAACCTCCTGAGGCCCGAGAGATTGAGCCTGCTTCCCTAGACGGTACTACGACTCCTTCTCGGGGCTTATCCCCCCGGGAAGCGAGCGAGTCTGTCGCGCTGGTTCCCCCGACTGCCTCACCGGTACAAGGGCCCAGCAGGGAACCCCCAGCTTCGCCTCCTGCTAGAGCTGGCTCCTCAGGCCTCTCTAGAGGACGCAAGCGTTCGGCTAAAAGGTCCCGCCACTCCAGGAAGTCCCGTGCTCGTCGCCGTTCTCCTTCCTCCTCGTCTTCGTCGTCCTCTTCCTCTTCTTCGTCGTCGGGGAGCTCTCCTTCGCCCGCCCGCAATTCCCGCAGGGGTAAGCGGGGGGGGGACAGCCCCTCGTCGAGGAAGATAGTTAAGATCTTCCACACCCTTATTCCTCACGCTTTTCCTGGGGCTTCCGTCGCGCAACCTCAGGCTGTCGCTAAGGAACCCGCTCCTGTTCCCCCGCCTCCCGCTGCTGCTCCCGTCGAGGGCTCGAGTCCTCCCGGGGATGTGGGAGTCCTTTTCGTGCCTCCCGTTTCCCCAGGGCTCGAGTCTCCGTCGGGGGACGTAGCTGAGGAGTTGGTTACCTCCGCACCCCCGTCCCCGTCACCCCCTCCTTCAGGAGACGGATACCTTCCCTACTCTTGGTCTCTCCTCCCTCCTGCTTGGACCCACTCTTCGGAGGAGGGCAGACTGGTGGCCTGGTCTCCGGACACAGCTCAACCAGACGTGTGGATCCGGAGGGATGACGTCGTGGTGAAGTGGGGGGCGGATGAGAAGGGCGAGGCTATTCCCTTCTACAAGGTCCGTCCTATCTCAGCGCCCTTACCCACTTCAGCTAGGGTGTCCTCTGCGGCTACCCTGGACGCGATGGGTTTCCTGGTGGAGTACAGCCAGCTACACTTGTCCGGGGCTTGGAGGATTGACCGCTCACACGGTAACACGGCTCTCCTCCTTTCCCCGGACGCGTACTTCCCGGGGGATAAGAGTGAAGGGGACCTGGATATTCCAGCCCTTCTCCTTAAGTCCCTGGACCACCAGAGGAACAACGCGCCCAGGAAGCCCCCTCCTCCGTCTTTCCCCGTCATCCTCCCTCATTCCCGGGCTCCCCCGGGCTTGAGGGAGTGCCTGTGGAAGACGGAGAAGGAGCCCCCGGTCCCCTATCAGCTGAAGGAGCCCGATGGTAAGTTGAGGCAGGCGGAGTCTGCTACCCGTCTGGAGCTGGCCCACACCATCTCCACGGGAGCAGCCGCCTCTTTGATTAGGGACTGCCTCAACGCCCTAACAAACTCCTACCACGAGATGTCGGGTGTACAGCTAGCGTGAGTACCTTTCTCGTGTATCATGTTTGTAGGGATGCTGGGTAAAGGGTCTCCCTGTTACTCCCGGGTACTTATCCCCGGGTTCGCTCGGTTCTTTCTTTGTTTACCCCTTACAGTGACACCCTCTCTTCCATGGCCACCGTGATGGAGGGCGTGGCGGCAATGGCTACCCACTTCATGCGGGAGGAGGCGAAGGCGTTCGCCGAGGCGAGACTGGCAACCCGCCAAGCGGCAGCTAAATCTGCGCCAGAAATGGCACAGAGGGGAGTGGTACGAGCTGTCCCCTTGTCCCCCGCCCTCTTTGACCAACCGGCGACAGACACGATCTTCGCCTCCCTCCCAACGGTAATTAATTTACCAAAGCCTTCCACCTCCAAGTAAGTACCTCTCGTGTTCGTCTTACCCGAGTTGTCACGGGGTGAAATGAAAGGATTTTCGGGTCTACTTTGGGTCCTAATCATTCTGTTTGTCCGTAGGCCACGTGCCCCACAGCCAGCCAGACCAGCCTACCAGCCCCGGAGGCCCTCCCAGCCCTCCAGGCTACCGAGGCCCTCCTATCCCACTCCCCCGAGAGCACACAACAGGCCCTCCCAGAGGGGCCAGCAGCCCTTTCGAGGAAGGGGACAGGTCTCCAAGCCCTTCTCAAAGCCCAAGTCATCCTTCAACCACCCCTCCCAGAAGGACCGCGCCACTTGAGGGTCCCACTCTGGGCTGCCTCACAGGGTGGTCAGCAGCCTGGCCCACCCACGGCTGGGCAGCAAGGATAATTCGCCAGGGCCTGTCATGGCCCTGGATTACTGTTCCGGTGAGTAACTGTCATCCTTACTGTCTGACATATGAATTATGCCTAATCCCGTCCTTGGGCTACCGTTAGGTCAAAATCAGATTTTCCCTTGCGGTCAAAATCTCTGCCTCTCCTGTCATTCTCCCCCCAACCACCCCGGGTCCCTCGGGCCCCGGGGGATTAGGATTAACGGTACTCTCACTGACACCTGTCTTCTCCCGTTACAGCCACTACGTCTACCTCCTGCCTCAACCAAAGTGTCACTTTCGGTCGTCCCGCATGTGCGGGAAATGCGGGAAAAAGGGGTAGTGGAGCGGGCGACGGGAAGGGTCTTTCTTTCTCGTTTATTCACGGTCCCCAAAAAGGATCAGGGAAAAACGAGATTGGTGATGGACCTGAGCAGGCTAAACAAATTCGTGAAAACATTACATTTCAGGATGGTTTCGGTTGCTCAGGTCCGCACAGTTCTGAGGAAGGGAGACTGGTTAGCATCCCTGGATCTCAAGGATGCTTACTGGCACGTCCCGATCCACCCCAGGTTTCGCCGCTTTCTGGCCTTCCAGGTGGGGACCGAGACGTTCCAGTTTACCAGGGTCCCTTTCGGTCTTTCTCTAGCTCCGCGAGTCTTCACAAAACTCGTGAGGGTGGTGGCATCCCGTCTGGCAGAGGCGGGTGTCCCCACCCTCATGTACCTGGACGATTGGTTGCTTCACGCCCCATCCAAGGAGCAGGTAGCAAACAACGTCCGGGTAGCGAGGGGAGTGCTAGAGGAAATGGGGTTTCTGTTGAACATCCCCAAGTCCTCTCTCACCCCCACTCGCAAGCTGTGTTGGCTAGGAATAGAGTGGGACTCTCTTTCGGCCACCCTCTCTCTCGCTCCAGACAACGCCCGCCGGACCCTCCGCCACGTCCGCCGGGCGCATTTTTCCCGTACTTTCTCTCGCCGCCAGTGGGAATCATTGCTCGGGTCCCTAAATTTCGCGGCCCCTGCAATGCCCCTGGGACGACTGAAACACAGGAGGCTGACGCGGGAGGTAAACCTCCACCTGTCCCCCACACACAGGGACCTTCCCAGGCAAGTGTCCCCCTCTCTCCACCGCCTCCTTCGCCCCTGGCTACGTCCCGGTGCCCTGCGTCAGCGGGTCCCCTGGGTGTTCCCTCCCCCGGGGATTACGGTGGCGACAGACGCATCGGACGTAGGCTGGGGATACCAGTCTTGCCTGGGACATCAACGGTGCGGGGGATGGAAGGAAGGGGAAAGGCTACTGCACATCAACGCCCGGGAGTTGATGGTAGCGAAGGAATGGCTCAACAGACACCCTCAGTTTGCCAGGATAGGCGTCCGCTTCGATATGGACAACGTTGCGGCCGTGCAGTGCCTACAGAAACAGGGCACCGTACGGTCGGAAATTCTCCTGTCCCTGTCAGAACAGATTTTCGCAATAGCGGCCAAGAGGGACATTCACCTCTCGGCCCGCTACGTGCCAGGGCGGGAGAACGATTGGGCGGACGCCCTATCCAGGTTCAGGGGGACGTCAGTCGAGTGGCAACTGCGTCCCCTTGTGTTCGAGTCTCTCTGCCTTCGCTACGGGACACCGGAGGTGGACCTATTCGCCTCCCCATCCACGGCCCTACTCCCTCTGTTCCTGACTTTCTCATCCAGAACAGAGGCGGGAGGCCCGGACGCCTTCACGGAGGACTGGAACAGGTGGGGTCATCTCTACCTCTTCCCACCCCCAGCCACTTCAGTCCTCCTGAAGGCGATCCTCAAGCTGCGCACTTTCAGGGGGAGGGTTCTCCTCATAGCCCCCCGCTGGCCAGCACAGCCGTGGTTCGGAGAGTTGTCCCGGTGGTGCCCGCATCCCCTTCAGTTGGGATCGGCGTGCCTCTCCAGCACCCTGTCTGCACCACTCCAAGCGTCACTGAAACTACACGCTTGGAGTTTCTACGGGGAGTCCTCAGCAAAAGGTTCACTAAGGAGACAGTGGACAAGATGTTGAGGGCTCATCGTCAGTCTTCGGTGCGACAATACGAATCGTGCTGGAAAAGATTCCAGGACTTCTTGCGAAGACACCCCTCCAGGGTCATCTCGAAGGACACAGTCCTGGAATTCCTCACGTGGCTCGCCGATTCCACCAACAGGGCCCCGGCGACGGTGCTTGCGCATCACGCAGCCCTGTCTGATCCCCTCCTCCTGGGTTTTAACATTAAGGTTTCGGAGAGGCCTCTCTCTCTCCTGAGGATGGGGATTCGGGCGGGGACCGCACCTCACCGGGCCCAGGCACCCTCCTGGTCCCTTCATCGTGTCCTTTCCTACCTGACCTTCGAGGGGGTCCCTCTGGAGGTTTGTCACCTCCTCCAGAAAGCTCTCTTCCTGCTCGCCTTAGCTACAGGTTACAGGGCTTCTCAGTTGGCAGCCCTGACCCGTCACACAGCCTTTTCTTCAGTAACCCCTAACCTTACTTCCTTAACCATTTCCCCCTCCCCTGCTTTTCTAGCTAAGAACGAGCAGGCTGACGACAGAATTGGCCCTCTCGCAGTACCCTCGTTCCTGAGGGATGGAAATTTCCACCCCCTCTGCCCAGTCCACGCCTTTGTTGCATACGTGGAGGCGACGAGAGGGGCTTCTCCGGACCACCTCTTCTACAACTCTAGGTCCGGTAACCCTCTCTTCCCTAGGTCAATCGCTCGCCTTCTCTGCCGAGTGATAGAGAACGGGGATCCCGGACACGCCCCGAGGGCTCACAGCGTTAGGGGCGTGGCCGCCTCCCTCGCCTTCCTCAGGACTCACTCGGTGGAGAGGGTCAGGGATTTAGGGGGCTGGGCGTCCACTTCTTCCTTCAGGACGAGGTACCTGTTCCACTCGCTCTCCCCTACCCCCTGTGTGGCTATGGGTACTCCACCTCCTATTCCCCAGGGTCCCCGCGGGAGACACATGGGGGGGGAGGGGCCGCCCGAAGAGAAAAGGTCGGGTGATTTAAGTCCCGTCACATCATCCCAGACCTAATCCACATCTTGTACAGCTTCATACTCATCCCCATTCTTCACGTGTACATATGGTGAAAGAGAATCTATAATAAATTACATTGTTACGGAATTCTTGTGTATTCATTTTCCAAACAATTATTAAATAAGATGAGTGACAGGAGATATTATTACACAGGATATCTGGATCCTAGTATCCTCCTTCATCCCCTCGGGATTACATTACCTGAGCGAGGGCCATAGCCCTAACTCAGAAGACTTGAATAAGGGGGGGGGGGGAATGGGGGGGGGAGGAAAAGGGGGGGGGGGAGTATCCATGGGAACCTCCCCCCTCCTCTCCTAGACCCGAAACCTCGAGTCTACCTATAAAGACTTTATGTGTAACAATTCTGGTCTATAACAGAATGGTCTACGGTTATATGGTATACGCTACTTCTCCCCCACCACGGCGTTTCACCTAGCCAGTGTCGGGAGGGGCGTTAGCTGCTGCCTCACCGGGCTCGGTTACCTTTCCTGCCCTCCGCTCTCAACCACTCTTAACTAGCACGTGATTGCCTCCACCTCACCTCCCACCTACCGCATCGCATGCTTAGCAACCAGCTGTACTGGTTTCACTATACCAATAATAGTGCATTTGTCGCGGCTTCTAGCCGCTTAAATTGTATTTATTGGTTTGTGAAACCAGTACAGCTTCTACTGTCCCACCCACCTCCCGATGCGGCAGACACTCACTTCTTTCTCATTGGAGTGGACGAGCGGTATTCAGCGGAGGAGGGGCTTAATACCTCACCTCACCACCTCAAGGTGGCTCCACTATCAGTACAGCGCCAGATTTGAATTTTATTTACTTCTGATGAACGTCACGGAATTGACCCTTCCAACCCAGATTATGCCTACACGGGGCCTGGGCTTGTGAAGGGGCCTATTCTATAGCAACCAGCTGTACTGGTTTCACAAACCAATAAATACAATTTAAGCGGCTAGAAGCCGCGACAAATGCACTATTTTAAGCATGTTTTGGGCCTATATTTTAAAAATATTTTAGCACTGAGTAGGCATGTACAGATAGCTTCTGGGACCACAAAATATCGAATTTTCGGGTGTTTTGAGCCAGAATTTGAGATATAAACGGGTACATAAAATGCATGCACATATTGACTTTTGGCACCTAAAATATCGATTTTCAGCATGTTTTGGGCCTGTATTTTGAAAATACTTTTACACGGAGTAGGCATGTACAGATTGCTTCTGGGACCCAAAAATATCGAATTTTCAGGTGTTTTCAGGTTGAATTTGGGATATAAACGGGTGCAGAAGATGCATACACATATTGACTTTGGGCACCTAAAATATCGATTTTCAGCATGTTTTGGGCCTGTATCTGAGTGCCTAGGCATGTACAGATCGCTTCTGGGACCCCAAAATATCGAATTCTCGGGTGTTTTGAGCCTGAATTTGAGATATATACGGGTACAGAAGATGCATGCACAAATCGACTTTTGGGCACCTAAAATATCGATTTTCAGTATGTTTTGGGCCTGTACTTTAAAAATACTCTAACACGGAGTAGGCATGTTCAGTTCGCTTCTGGGACCCCAAAATATCGAATTTTCGGGTGTTTCGGGCCTGAATTTAAGATATCGACTTTGGGCACCTAAAATATCGATTTTTAGCATGTTTTTGGCCTATATTTTGAAAATATTCTAACACTAATTAGACATGTACATATCACTTCTGGGACCCGAAAATATCTAATTTTAAGGTGTTTTGAGCCTGAATTTGAGATATAAACGGGTACAGAAGATGCATGCACATATCAACTTTGGACACTTAAAATATCGATTTTTAGCATGTTTTGAGCCTATATTTTGAAAACATTCTAGCACTGAGTAGGCATGTACAGATCACTTCTGGGACCCAAAAATATCGAATTTTTGGGTGTTTTGAGGTTGAATTTTGGATAAAAACGGGTGCAGAAGATGCATACACATATTGACTTTGGTCACCTAAAATATCGATTTTCAGCATGTTTTGGGTCTGTATACTGAAAACAATCTAACTAGGAGTAGGCATGTACAGATTACTTCTAGGACCCAAAAATACCGAATTTTCGGGTGTTTTGAGCCTGAATTTGAGATATAAACGGGTACAGAAGATGCATGCACATATCGACTTTTGGGCACCTAAAATATCGATTTGGAGCATGTTTTCGATCTGTATCTTGAAAATATTCTAACGGGGAGTAGGCATGTACAGATCGCTTTTTGTACCCAAAAATACTGAATTTTCGGTGTTTTGAGCCAGAATTTGAGATATTAACGTGTACAGAAGATGCATGCACATATCGACTTTGGACACCTAAAATATCGATTTTTTGCATGTTTTGAGCTAATATTTTGAAAACATTCTAGAACTGAGTAGGCATGTACAGATTGCTTCTGGGACCCAAAAATATCGAATTTTCGGGTGTTTTGAGGTTGAATTTGAGATATAAACGAGCGCAGAAGATTCATACACATATTGACTTTGGGCACCTAAAATATCGATTTTCAGCATGTTTTGGGCCTGTATCTGAGTAGGCATGTACAGATCGCTTCTGGGACCCCAAAATATCGAATTTTCGGGTGTTTTGAGGTTGAATTTGAGATATAAACGAGTGCAGAAGATGCATACACATATTGACTTTGGGCACCTAAAATATCGATTTTAAGCATGTTTTGGGCCTATATTTTAAAAATATTTTAGCACTGAGTAGGCATGTACAGATCGCTTGTGGGACCCCAAAATATTGAATTTTCGGGTGTTTTGAGCCTGAATTTGAGATATATACGGGTACAAAAGATGCATGCACATATCGACTTTTGGGCACCTAAAATATCGATTTTCAGTATGTTTTGGGCCTGTACTTTAAAAATACTCTAACACGGAGTAGGCATGTACAGTTCGCTTCTGGGACACCAAAATATCGAATTTTCGAGAGTTTTGGGCCTGAATTTGAAATATCGACTTTGGGCACCAAAAATATAGATTTTTATCATGTTTTGAGCCTATATTTTGAAAATATTCTAGCACTGAGCAGGCATGTACAGATCACTTCTGGGACCCCAAAATATCGAATTTTCGGGTGTGTTGAGCCTGAATTTGAGATATAAACAGGTACACTTAAAATATCGATTTATAGCATGTTTTGAGCCTATATCTTGAAAATATTCTATGACTGAGTAGGCATGTACAGATCGCTTCTGGGACCCAAAAATATCGAAAATTCGGGTGTTTTTAGGTTGAAATTGGGATATAAACGGGTGCAGAAGATGCATACACATATTGACTTTGGTCACCTAAAATATCTATTTTGAGCATGTTTTGGGCCTGTATTTTGAAAATACTCTAACACTGAGTAGGCATGTACATATCGCTTTAGGGACCCCAAAATATCGAATTTTCGGGTGTTTTGAGCCTTAAATTGAAATATAAACGGGTACAGAAGATGCATGTACATATCGACTTTTGGGCTCCAAAAATATCGATTTTGATCATGTTTTGGGTCTGTATACTGAAAACATTCTAACTAGGAGTAGGCATGTATAGATTGCTTCTAGGACCCAAAAATACCGAATTTTCGGGTGTTTTGAGCCTGAATTTGAGATATAAACGGGTACAGAAGATGCATGCACATATCGACTTTTGGGCACCTAAAATATCGATTTTGAGCATGTTTTCGATCTGTATCTTGAAATTATTCTAACGAGGAGTAGGCATGTACAGATCGCTTTTAGGACCCAAAAATACCGAATTTTCGGTGTTTTGAGCCTAAATTTGAGGTATTAACGTGTACAGAAGATGCATGCACATATCGACTTTGGACACCTAAAATATCGATTTTTTGCATGTTTTGAGCTAATATTTTGAAAACATTCAAGCACTGAGTAGGCATGTACAGATTGCTTCTGGGACCCAAAAATATCGAATTTTCGGGTGTTTTGAGGTTGAATTTGAGATATAAACGAGCGCAGAAGATTCATACACATATTGACTTTCGGCACCTAAAATATCGATTTTAAGCATGTTTTGGGCCTATATTTTAAAAATATTTTAGCACTGAGTAGGCATGTACAGATAGCTTCTGGGACCACAAAATATCGAATTTTCGGGTGTTTTGAGCCAGAATTTGAGATATAAACGGGATCATAAAATGCATGCACATATTGACTTTGGGCACCTAAAATATCGATTTTCAGCATGTTTTGGGCCTGTATTTTGAAAATACTTTTACACGGAGTAGGCATGTACAGATTGCTTCTGGGACCCAAAAATATCGAATTTTCAGGTGTTTTCAGGTTGAATTTGGGATATAAACGGGTGCAGAAGATGCATACACATATTGACTTTGGGCACCTAAAATATCGATTTTCAGCATGTTTTGGGCCTGTATCTGAGTGCCTAGGCATGTACAGATCGCTTCTGGGACCCCAAAATATCGAATTCTTGGGTGTTTTGAGCCTGAATTTGAGATATATACGGGTACAGAAGATGCATGCACAAATCGACTTTTGGGCACCTAAAATATCGATTTTCAGTATGTTTTGGGCCTGTACTTTAAAAATACTCTAACACGGAGTAGGCATGTTCAGTTCGCTTCTGGGACCCCAAAATATCGAATTTTCGGGTGTTTCGGGCCTGAATTTAAGATATCGACTTTGGGCACCTAAAATATCGATTTTTAGCATGTTTTTGGCCTATATTTTGAAAATATTCTAACACTAATTAGACATGTACATATCACTTCTGGGACCCGAAAATATCTAATTTTAAGGTGTTTTGAGCCTGAATTTGAGATATAAACGGGTACAGAAGATGCATGCACATATCAACTTTGGACACTTAAAATATCGATTTTTAGCATGTTTTGAGCCTATATTTTGAAAACATTCTAGCACTGAGTAGGCATGTACAGATCACTTCTGGGACCCAAAAATATCGAATTTTTGGGTGTTTTGAGGTTGAATTTTAGATAAAAACGGGTGCAGAAGATGCATACACATATTGACTTTGGTCACCTAAAATATCGATTTTCAGCATGTTTTGGGTCTGTATACTGAAAACAATCTAACTAGGAGTAGGCATGTACAGATTACTTCTAGGACCCAAAAATACCGAATTTTCGGGTGTTTTGAGCCTGAATTTGAGATATAAACGGGTACAGAAGATGCATGCACATATCGACTTTTGGGCACCTAAAATATCGATTTTCAGCATGTTTTGGGCCTGTATCTGAGTAGGCATGTACAGATCGCTTCTGGGACCCCAAAATATCGAATTTTCGGGTGTTTTGAGCCTGAATTATAGATATAAACGGGTACGGAAGTTGCATGCACATATCGACTTTGGGCACCTATAATATCGATTTTAAGCATGTTTTGGGACTGTATTTTGAAAGTACTCTAACACGGAGTAGGCATGTACAGATCGCTTCTGGGACCCCCAAATATCGAATTTTCGGGTGTTTTGAGACTGAAATTGAGATATCGACTTTGGGCACCTAAAATATCGATTTTTAGCATGTTTTGAGCCTATATTTTGAAAATATTCTAGCACTGAGTAGGCATGTACAGATCGCTTCTGGGACCCCAAAATATCGAATTTTCGGGTGTTCTGAGACTGAATTTTAGATATTAAAGGATACAGAAAAAGCATTCACATATTGACTTTGGGCACCTAAAATATCGATTTTCAGCATGTTTTGGACCTGTATTTTGAAAATACTCTAATACGGAGTAGGCAAGTACATATCGCTTCTGGGACCCCAAAATATCGAATTTTCGGGGGTTTTGAGCCTGAATTTGAGATATAAATGGGTACAGAAGATGCATACACATATCGACTTTGGGCACCTAAAATATCGATTTTCAGCATGTTTTGGGCCTGTATCTGAGTAGGCATGTACAGATTGCTTCTGGGACCCCAAAATATCAAATTTTCGGGTGTTTTGAGCCTGAATTATAGATATAAACGGGTACGGAAGTTGCATGCACATATCGACTTTGGGCACCTATAATATCGATTTTAAGCATGTTTTGGGACTGTATTTTGAAAGTACTCTAACACGGAGTAGGCATGTACAGATCGCTTCTGTGAAACAAAAATACCGAATTTTCGGGTGTTTTGAGCCTGAATTTGAGATAAATACAGGTACTGAAGATTCATGCACATATCGACTTTTGGGCACCTAAAATATCGATTTTTCAGCATGTTTTGGGTCTGTATCTTGAAAACATTCTAACTAGGAGTAGGCATGTACAGATCGCTTCTAGGACCCAAAAATACCGAATTTTGGGGTGTTTGGAGCCTGAATTTGAGATATAAAAGGGTACAGAAGATGCATGCTCATATCGACTTTGGACTCTTAAAATATCGATTTTTAGCATTTTTTGAGCCTATAATTTGAAAACATTCTAGCACTGAGTAAGGCATGTACAGATCGCTTCTGGGACCCAAAAATATCGAATTTTCGGGTGTTTGAGGTTGAATTTGAGATATAGACTTTGGGCACCTAAAATATCGATTTTTAGCATGTTTTGGGCCTATATTTTGAAAATATTCTAGCACTGAGTAGGCATGTACAGATCGCTTCTGGGACCCCAAAATATCGAATTTTCGGGTGTTCTGAGACTGAATTTTAGATATTAAAGGATACAGAAAAAGCATTCACATATTGACTTTGGGCACCTAAAATATCAATTTTCAGCATGTTTTGGACCTGTATTTTGAAAATACTCTAACACGGAGTAGGCATGTACAGATCGCTTCTAGGACCAAAAAATATCGAATTTTCGGGTGTTTTGAGCCTGAAATTGAGATATAAACAGGTACAGAAGATGCATACACTTATCGACTTTTGGGCACCTAAACGATCGATTTTCAGTATGTTTTGGGCCTGGATTTTGAAAATACTCTAACACGGAGTAGGCATGTACAGTTCGCTTTAGGGGCCCCAAAATATCGAATTTTTGGCAGTTTTGGGCCTGAATTTGAGATATCGACTTTGGGCACCTAAAATCTTTATTTTTAGCTTGCTTTGTGCCTATATTTTGAAAATATTCTAGCACTAAGTAGGCATGTACAGATCACTTCTGGGACCCCAAAATATCGAATTTTCGGGTGTTTTGAGCCTGAATTTGAGATATAAACGGGTACAGAAGATGCATACACATATCGACTTTTGGGCACCTAAAATATCGATTTTGAGCATTTTTTGGGTTTGTATCTAGAAAACATTCTATCTAGGAGTAGGCATGTACAGATCGCTTCTAGGACACTTAAACACCGAATTTTCGGGTGTTTGGAGCCTGAATTTGAGATATAAACGGGTACAGAAGATGCATGCACATATCGACTTTGGACACTTAAAATATCGATCTTTAGCATGTTTTGGGCCTGTATTTTGAAAATACTCTAACACGGAGTAGGCTAGTACAGATCGCTTCTGGGACCCCAAAATATCGAATTTTCGGGTGTTTTGAGCTTGAATTTGAGATATAAACGAGTGCAGAAGATGTGTACACATATTGACTTTGGTCACCTAAAATATCGATTTTCAGCATGTTTTGGGCCTGTATATTGAAAATACTCTAAAACAGAGTAGACATGTACAGATCGCTTCTGGGACCCCAAAACATCAAATTTTCGGGTGTTTTGGGCCTGAATTTGAGATATCTACTTTGGACACCTAAAATATCGATTTAACATGTTTTGGGCCTATATTTTGAAAATATTCTAGCACTGACTAGGCATGTACAGATCGATTCTAGGACCCAAAATAATCGAATTTCCGGGTGTTTTGAGGTTGAATTTGAGATATAAACGAGTGCAGAAGATGCATACACATATTGACTTTGGTCACCTAAAATATCGATTTTCAGTATGTTTTGGGCCTGGATTTTGAAAATTCTCTAACACGGAGTAGGCATGTACAGTTCGCTTCTGGGGCCCCAAAATATCAAATTTTCGGCAGTTTTGGGCCTGAATTTGAGAAATCGACTTTGGGCACCTAAAATCTCGATTTTTAGCATGCTTTGGGCCTATATTTTGAAAATATTCTAGCACTGAGTAGGCATGTACAGATCGCTTCTGGGACCCCAAAATATCGAATTTTCGGGTGTTTTGAGCCTGAATTTGAGATATAAACGGGTACAGAAGATGCATGCACATATCGACTTTTGGGCACCTAAAATATCGATTTTGAGCATGTTTTGGGTCTGTATCTTTAAAACATTCTAACTAGGAGTTGGCATGTACAGATCGCTTCTAGGACCCAAAAATACCGAATTTTCGGTTGTTTTGAGCCAGAATTTGAGATATAAACGGGTACAGAAGATGCATGCACATATAGACTTTGGACACTTAAAATATCGATTTTTAGCATATTTTGAGACTATATTTTGAAAACATTCTAGCACTGAGTAGGCATGTACAGATCGCTTCTGGGACCCCAAAATATCGAATTTTCGGGTGTTTTAAGCCTGAATTTGAGATATAAACGTTTACAGAAAATGCATGCACATATTGACTTTGGGCACCTAAAAGATCGATTTTCAGCATGTTTTGGGCCTGTATTTTGAAAAAACTCTAACACGGAGTATGCATGTACAAATCGCTTCTGGGACCCAAAAATATCGAATTTTCAGGTGTTTTGAAGTTGAAATTGAGATATAAACAGGTACTGAAGATGCATGCACATATCGACTTTTGGGCACCTAAAATATAGATTTTCTGTATGTTTTGGGCCTGTATTTTGAAAATACTCTAACACGGAGTAGGCATGTACAGATCGCTTCTGGGACCCCAAAATATCGAATTTTCAGGTGTTTGGAGCCTGAATTTGAGATATAAACGGGTACAGAAGATGCATCCACATATCGACTTTTGGGCACCTAAAAGATCGATTTTCAGTAAGTTTTTGGCCTGTATATTAAAAATACTCTAACACGGAGTAGGCATGTACAGATCGCTTCTAGGACCCCAAAATATCAAATTTTCGGGTGTTTTGGGCCTGAATTTGAGATATCGATTTTGGGCACCTAAGATATGGATTTTTAGCATGTTTTGGGCCTATATTTTGAAAATATTCTAGCACTGAGTAGGCAAGTACAGATCGCTTCAGGGACCCCAAAACATCGAATTTTCGGGTGTTTTGAGCCTGAATTTGAGATAAAAACAGGTACTGAAGATGCATGCACATATCGACTTTTGGGCACCTAAAATATCGATTTTGAGCATGTTTTGGGTCTGTATCTTGAAAACATTTTAACTAGGAGTAGGCATGTACAGACCGCTACTAGGACCCAAAAATACCGAATTTTCGGGAGTTTTGAGCCTGAATTTGAGATATAAACGGGTACAGAAGATGCATGCACATATCAAATTTGGACACTTAAAATATCGATTTTTAGCATGTTTTGAGCCTATATTTTGAAAACATTCTAGCACTGAGTAGGCATGTACAGATCGCTTCTGGGACCCAAAAATATCGAATTTTCGGATGTTTTGAGGTTGAATTTGAGATATAAACGGGTGCAGAAGATGCATACACATATTGACTTTGGGCACCTAAAATATCGATTTTCAGCATGTTTTGGGTCTGTATCTGAGTAGGCTTGTACAGATCGCTTCTGGGACCCCAAAATATCGAATTTTCGGGTGTTTTGAGGTTGAATTTGAGATATAAAAGGGTAAAGAAGATGCATGCACATATCGACTTTTGGGCACCTAAAATATCGATTTTCTGTATGTTTTGGGCCTGTATTTTGAAAATACTCTAACACGGAGTAGGCATGTACACATCGCTTCTGGGACCCCAAAATATCGAATTTTCGGGTGTTTTGGGACTGAATTTGAGATATCGTCTTTGGGCACCTAAAATTTCGATTTATAGCATGTTTTGGGCCTATATTTTGAAAATATTCTAGCACTGACTAGGCATGTACAGATCGCTTCTGGGACCCCAAAATATCGAATTTTCGGGTGTTTTAAGCCTGAATTTAAGATATAAACGTGTATAGAAAATGCATGCACATATTGACTTTGGGCACCAAAAATATCGATTTTCAGCATGTTTTGGGCCTGTATTTTGAAAATACTCTAACACAGAGTAGGCATGTACAGATCGCTTCTGGGACCCCTAAATATCGAATTTTCGGGTGTTTTTGGCCTGAATTTGAGATATCGAATTTGGGCACCTAAAATATCGATTTATAGCATGTTTTGGGCCTATATTTTGAAAGTATTCTAGCACTGACTAGGCATGTACAGATCGCTTCTGAGACTCAAAAATATCAAATTTTCGGGTGTTTGGAGCCTGAATTTGAGATATAAACGGGTACAGAAGATGCATCCACATATCGACTTTTGGGCACCTAAAAGATCGATTTTCAGTATGTTTTGGGCCTGTATATTAAAAATACTCTCACACGGAGTAGGCAAGCACAGGTCGCTTCTAGGACCCCAAAATATCAAATTTTCGGGTGTTTTGGGCCTGAATTTGAGATATCGACTTTGGGCACCTAAGATTTCGATTTTTAGCATGTTTTGGGCCTATATTTTGAAAATATTCTAGCACTGAGTAGGCATGTACAGATCGCTTCAGGGACCCCAAAATATCGAATTTTCGGGTGTTTTAAGCCTGAATTTAAGATATAAACGTGTATAGAAAATGCATGCACATATTGACTTTGGGCACCTAAAATATCGATTTTCAGCATGTTTTGGGCCAGTATTTTGAAAATACTCTAACACAGAGTAGGCATATACAGATCGCTTCTGGGACCCCAAAATATCGAATTTTCGTGTGTTTTGGGCCTGAATTTGAGATATCGAATTTGGGCACCTAAAATATCGATTTTTAGCATCTTTTGGGCCTATATTTTAAAAAAATACTCTAGCACTGAGTAGGCATGTACAGATCGCTTCTGGGACCCCAAAATATCGAATTTTCGGGTGTTTTAAGCCTGAATTTAAGATATAAACGTGTATAGAAAATGCATGCACATATTGACTTTGGGCACCTAAACTATCGATTTTCAGAATGTTTTGGGCCTGTATTTTGAAAATACTCTAACACAGAGTAGGCATGTACAGATCGCTTCTGGGACCCCAAAATATCGAATTTTCGGGTGTTTTAAGCCTGAATTTAAGATATAAACGTTTACAGAAAATGCATGCACATATTGACTTTTGGCACCTAAAATATCGATTTTTAGCATATTTTGGGCCTGTATTTTGAAAATACTCTAACACGGAGTAGGCATGTACAAATCGCTTCTGGGACCCAAAAATATCGAATTTTCGGGTGTTTTGAGGTTGAAATTGAGATATAAACAGGTACTGAAGATGCATGCACATATCGACTTTTGGGCACCTAAAATATAGATTTTCTGTATGTTTTGGGCCTGTATTTTGAAAATACTCTAACACGGAGTAGGCATGTACAGATCGCTTCTGGGACCCCAAAATATCGAATTTTCGGGTGTTTTGGGCCTGAATTTGAGATATCGAATTTGGGCACCTAAAATATCGATTTTTAGCATGTTTTGGGCCTATATTTTGAAAATATTCTAGCACTGACTAGGCATGTACAGATCGCTTCTGAGACCCCAAAATATCAAATTTTCGGGTGTTTTGAGCCTGAATTTGAGATATAAAAGGGTACAGAAAATGCTTGCACATATTGACTTTGGGCACCTAAAATATCGATTTTGAGCATGTTTTGGGTCTGTATCTTGAAAACATTCTAACTAAGAGTAGGCATGTACAGATCGCTTCTAGGACCCCAAAATATCGAATTTTCGGGTGTTTGTAGCCTGAATTTGAGATATAAACGGGTACAGAACATGCATCCACATATCGACTTTTGGGCACCTAAAAGATCGATTTTCAGTATGTTTTGGGCCTGTATATTAAAAATACTCTAACACGGAGTAGGCATGTACAGATCGCTTCTAGGACCCCAAAATATCAAATTTTCGGGTGTTTTGGGCCTGAATTTGAGATATCGACTTTGGGCACCTAAGATATCGATTTTTAGCATGTTTTGGGCCTATATTTTGAAAATATTCTAGCACTGAGTAGGCATGTACAGATCGCTTCTGGGACCCCAAAATATCAAATTTTCGGGTGTTTTAAGCCTGAATTTGAGATATAAACGTGTATAGAAAATGCATGCACATATTGACTTTGGGCACCTAAAATATCGATTTTGAGCATGTTTTGGGCCTGTATTTTGAAAATACTCTATCACGGAGTAGGCATGTACAGATCCCTTTGGGACCCACAAATATCAAATTTTCGGGTGTTTTGAGCCTGAATTTGATATATAAACGGGTACAGAAAATACATGCACATATTGACTTTGGGCACCTAAAATATCGATTTTCAGCATGTTTTGGGCCTGTATTTTGAAAATACTCTAACACGGAGTAGGCATGTACAGATCACTTCTGGGACCCCAAAATATCGAATTTTCGGGTGTTTGGAGCCTGAATTTGAGATATAAACGGGTACAGAAGATGCATCCACATATCGACTTTTGGGCACCTAAAAGATCGATTTTCAGTAAGTTTTTGGCCTGTATATTAAAAATACTCTAACACGGAGTAGGCATGTACAGATCGCTTCTAGGACCCCAAAATATCAAATTTTCGGGTGTTTTGGGCCTGAATTTGAGATATCGATTTTGGGCACCTAAGATATGGATTTTTAGCATGTTTTGGGCCTATATTTTGAAAATATTCTAGCACTGAGTAGGCAAGTACAGATCGCTTCAGGGACCCCAAAACATCGAATTTTCGGGTGTTTTGAGCCTGAATTTGAGATAAAAACAGGTACTGAAGATGCATGCACATATCGACTTTTGGGCACCTAAAATATCGATTTTGAGCATGTTTTGGGTCTGTATCTTGAAAACATTTTAACTAGGAGTAGGCATGTACAGACCGCTACTAGGACCCAAAAATACCGAATTTTCGGGAGTTTTGAGCCTGAATTTGAGATATAAACGGGTACAGAAGATGCATGCACATATCAAATTTGGACACTTAAAATATCGATTTTTAGCATGTTTTGAGCCTATATTTTGAAAACATTCTAGCACTGAGTAGGCATGTACAGATCGCTTCTGGGACCCAAAAATATCGAATTTTCGGATGTTTTGAGGTTGAATTTGAGATATAAACGGGTGCAGAAGATGCATACACATATTGACTTTGGGCACCTAAAATATCGATTTTCAGCATGTTTTGGGTCTGTATCTGAGTAGGCTTGTACAGATCGCTTCTGGGACCCCAAAATATCGAATTTTCGGGTGTTTTGAGGTTGAATTTGAGATATAAAAGGGTAAAGAAGATGCATGCACATATCGACTTTTGGGCACCTAAAATATCGATTTTCTGTATGTTTTGGGCCTGTATTTTGAAAATACTCTAACACGGAGTAGGCATGTACACATCGCTTCTGGGACCCCAAAATATCGAATTTTCGGGTGTTTTGGGACTGAATTTGAGATATCGTCTTTGGGCACCTAAAATTTCGATTTATAGCATGTTTTGGGCCTATATTTTGAAAATATTCTAGCACTGACTAGGCATGTACAGATCGCTTCTGGGACCCCAAAATATCGAATTTTCGGGTGTTTTAAGCCTGAATTTAAGATATAAACGTGTATAGAAAATGCATGCACATATTGACTTTGGGCACCAAAAATATCGATTTTCAGCATGTTTTGGGCCTGTATTTTGAAAATACTCTAACACAGAGTAGGCATGTACAGATCGCTTCTGGGACCCCTAAATATCGAATTTTCGGGTGTTTTTGGCCTGAATTTGAGATATCGAATTTGGGCACCTAAAATATCGATTTATAGCATGTTTTGGGCCTATATTTTGAAAGTATTCTAGCACTGACTAGGCATGTACAGATCGCTTCTGAGACCCAAAAATATCAAATTTTCGGTTGTTTGGAGCCTGAATTTGAGATATAAACGGGTACAGAAGATGCATCCACATATCGACTTTTGGGCACCTAAAAGATCGATTTTCAGTATGTTTTGGGCCTGTATATTAAAAATACTCTCACACGGAGTAGGCAAGCACAGGTCGCTTCTAGGACCCCAAAATATCAAATTTTCGGGTGTTTTAAGCCTGAATATGAGATATAAACGTTTACAGAAAATGCATGCACATATTGACTTTGGCACCTAAAATATCGATTTTTAGCATATTTTGGGCCTGTATTTTGAAAATACTCTAACACGGAGTAGGCATGTACAAATCGCTTCTGGGACCCAAAAATATCGAATTTTCGGGTGTTTTGAGGTTGAAATTGAGATATAAACAGGTACTGAAGATGCATGCACATATCGACTTTTGGGCACCTAAAATATAGATTTTCTGTATGTTTTGGGCCTGTATTTTGAAAATACTCTAACACGGAGTAGGCATGTACAGATCGCTTCTGGGACCCCAAAATATCGAATTTTCGGGTGTTTTGGGCCTGAATTTGAGATATCGAATTTGGGCACCTAAAATATCGATTTTTAGCATGTTTTGGGCCTATATTTTGAAAATATTCTAGCACTGACTAGGCATGTACAGATCGCTTCTGAGACCCCAAAATATCAAATTTTCGGGTGTTTTGAGCCTGAATTTGAGATATAAAAGGGTACAGAAAATGCTTGCACATATTGACTTTGGGCACCTAAAATATCGATTTTGAGCATGTTTTGGGTCTGTATCTTGAAAACATTCTAACTAAGAGTAGGCATGTACAGATCGCTTCTAGGACCCCAAAATATCGAATTTTCGGGTGTTTGTAGCCTGAATTTGAGATATAAACGGGTACAGAACATGCATCCACATATCGACTTTTGGGCACCTAAAAGATCGATTTTTAGCATGTTTTGGGCCTATATTTTGAAAATATTCTAGCACTGAGTAGGCATGTACAGATCGCTTCTGGGACCCCAAAATATCAAATTTTCGGGTGTTTTAAGCCTGAATATGAGATATAAACGTTTACAGAAAATGCATGCACATATTGACTTTTGGCACCTAAAATATCGATTTTTAGCATATTTTGGTCCTGTATTTGGAAAATACTCTAACACGGAGTAGGCATGTACAAATCGCTTCTGGGACCCAAAAATATCGAATTTTCGGGTGTTTTGAGGTTGAAATTGAGATATAAGCAGGTACTGAAGATGCATGCACATATCGACTTTTGGGCACCTAAAATATCGATTTTGAGCATGTTTTGGGTCTGTATCTTGAAAACATTTTAACTAGGAGTAGGCATGTACAGATCGCTTCTGAGACCCCAAAATATCAAATTTTCGGGTATTTTGAGCCTGTATTTGAGATATAAACGGGTACAGAAAATGCATGCACATATTGAATTTGGGCACCTAAAATATCGATTTTGAGCATGTTTTGGGTCTGTATCTTGAAAACATTCTAACTAAGAGTAGGCATGTACAGATCGCTTGTAGGACCCCAAAATATCGATTTTTCGGGTGTTTGGAGCCTGAATTTGAGATATAAACGTGTACAGAAGATGCATCCACATATCGCCTTTTGGGCGCCTAAACGATTGATTTTCAGTATGTTTTGGGCCTGTATATTAAAAATACTCTAACACGGAGTAGGCATGTACAGATCGCTTCTAGGACCCCAAAATATCAAATTTTCGGGTGTTTTGGGCCTGAATTTGAGATATCGACTTTGGGTACCTAAGATATCGATTTTTAGCATGTTTTGGGCCTATATTTTGAAAATACTCTAGCACTGAGTAGGCATGTACAGATCGCTTCTGGGACCCCAAAATATCGAATTTTCGGGTGTTTTAAGCCTGAATTTGAGATATAAACGTGTATAGAAAATGCATGCACATATTGACTTTGGGCACCTAAAATATCGATTTTGAGCATGTTTTGGGCCTGTATTTTGAAAATACTCTATCACGGAGTAGGCATGTACAGATCCCTTTGGGACCCACAAATATCAAATTTTCGGGTGTTTTGAGCCTGAATTTGATATATAAACGGGTACAGAAAATACATGCACATATTGACTTTGGGCACCTAAAATATCGATTTTCAGCATGTTTTGGGCCTGTATTTTGAAAATACTCCAACACGGAGTAGGCTTGTACAGATCACTTCTGGGACCCCAAAATTTTGAATTTTCGGGTGTTTTGAGCCTGAATTTGAGATATAAACGGGTGCAGAAGATGCATACACATATTGACTTTGGGCACCTAAAATATCGATTTTCATCATGTTTTGGGTCTGTATTTGAGTAGGCATGTACAGATCGCTTCTGGGACCCCAAAATATCGAATTTTCGGGTGTTTTGAGGTTGAATTTGAGATATAAAAGGGTACAGAAGATGCATGCACATATCGACTTTTGGGCACTTAAATTATCGATTTTCTGTATGTTTTGGGCCTGTATTTTGAAAATACTCTATCACGGAGTAGGCATGTACAGATCGCTTCTGGGACCCCAAAATATCGAATTTTCGGGTGTTTTGGGACTGAATTTGAGATATCGACTTTGGGCACCTAAAATTTCGATTTATAGCATCTTTTGGGCCTATATTTTGAAAATACTCTAGCACTGAGTAGGCATGTACAGATCGCTTCGGGGACCCCAAAATATCGAATTTTCGGGTGTTTTAAGCCTGAATTTAAGATATAAACGTGTATAGAAAATGCGTGCACATATTGACCTTGGGCACCTAAAATATCGATTTTCAGCATGTTTTGGGCCAGTATTTTGAAAATACTCTAACACAGAGTAGGCATGTACAGATCGCTTCTGGGACCCCAAAATATCGAATTTTCGTGTGTTTTGGGCCTGAATTTGAGATATCGAATTTGGGCACCTAAAATATCGATTTTTAGCATCTTTTGGGCCTATATTTTAAAAAAATACTCTAGCACTGAGTAGGCATGTACAGATCGCTTCTGGTACCCCAAAATATAGAATTTTCGGGTGTTTTGATCCTGAATTTGAGATATAAACGGGTACAGAAGATGCATGCACATATCGACTTTGGACACTTTAAATATCGATTTTTAGCATGTTTTGAGCCTTTATTTTGAAAACATTCTAGCACTGAGTAGGCATGTACAGATCGCTTCTGGGACCCAAAAATATCGAATTTTCGGATGTTTTGAGGTTGAATTTGAGATATAAACGGGTGCAGAAGATGCATACACATATTGACTTTGGGCACCTAAAATATCGATTTTCTGCATGTTTTGGTTCTGTATCTGAGGCATGTATCTGAGGCATGTACAGATCGCTTCTGGGACCCCAAAATATCAAATTTTCGTGTGTTTTGAGGTTGAATTTGAGATATAAAAGGGTACAGAAGATGCATGCACATATCGACTTTTGGGAACCTAAAATATCGATTTTGAGCATGTTTTGGGTCTGTATCTTGAAAACATTTTAACTAGGAGTAGGCATGTACAGATCGCTACTAGGACCCAAAAATACCGAATTTTGGGGTATTTTGAGCCTGAATTTGAGATATAAACGGGTACAGAAGATGCATGCACATATCGACTTTGGACACTTAAAATATCGATTTTTAGCATGTTTTTACCCTATATTTTGAAAACATTCTAGCACTGAGTAGGCATGTACAGATCGCTTCTGGGACCCCAAAATATCGAATTTTCGGGTGTTTTTGGCCTGAATTTGAGATATCGAATTTGGGCACCTAAAATATCGATTTATAGCATGTTTTGGGCCTATATTTTGAAAATATTCTAGCACTGACTAGGCATGTACAGATCGCTTCTGAGACCCAAAAATATCAAATTTTCGGGTGTTTTGAGCCTGAATTTGAGATATAAACGGGTACAGAAAATGCATGCACATATTGACTTTGGGCACCTAAAATATCGATTTTGAGCATGTTTTGGGTCTGTATCTTGAAAACATTCTAACTAAGAGTAGGCATGTACAAATCGCTTCTAGGACCCCAAAATAACGAATTTTCGGGTGTTTGGAGCCTGAATTTGAGATATAAACGGGTACAGAAGATGCATCCACATATCGACTTTTGGGCACCTAACAGATCGATTTTCAGTATGTTTTGGGCCTGTATATTAAAAATACTCTCACACGGAGTAGGCATGTACAGATCGCTTCTAGGACCCCAAAATATCAAATTTTCGGGTGTTTTGGGCCTGAATTTGAGATATCGACTTTGGGCACCTAAGATATCGATTTTTAGCATGTTTTGGGCCTATATTTTGAAAATATTCTAGCACTGAGTAGGCATGTACAGATCGCTTGAGGGACCCCAAAATATCGAATTTTCGGGTGTTTTAAGCCTGAATTTAAGATATAAACGTGTATAGAAAATGCATGCACATATTGACTTTGGGCACCTAAAATATCGATTTTCAGCATGTTTTGGGCCTGTATTTTTAAAAAATACTCTAACACAGAGTAGGCATGTACAGATCGCTTCTGGGACCCCAAAATATCGAATTTTCGGGTGTTTTGGGCCTGAATTTGAGATATCGAATTTGGGCACCTAAAATATCGATTTTTTGCATGTTTTGGGCCTATATTTTGAAAATATTCTAGCACTGACTAGGCATGTACAGATCGCTTCTGAGACCCCAAAATATCAAATTTTCGGGTGTTTTGAGCCTGAATTTGAGATATAAACGGGTACAGAAAATGCATGCACATATTGACTTTGGGCACCTAAAATATCGATTTTGAGCATGTTTTGGGTCTGTATCTTGAAAACATTCTAAGTAGGAGTAGGCATGTAGAGATCGCTTCTAGGACCCCAAAATATCGAATTTTCGAGTGTTTGGAGCCTGAATTTGAGATATAAACGGGTACAGAAGATGCATGCACATATCGACTTTTGGGCACCTAAAAGATCGATTTTCAGTATGTTTTGGGCCTGTATATTAAAAATACTCTAACACGGAGTAGGCATGTACAGATCGCTTCTAGGACCCCAAAATATCAAATTTTCGGGTGTTTTGGGCCTGAATTTGAGATATCGACTTTGTGCACCTAAGATATCGATTTTTAGCATGTTTTGGGCCTATATTTTGAAAATATTCTAGCACTGAGTAGGCATGTACAGATCGCTTCAGGGACCCCAAAACATCGAATTTTCGGGTGTTTTGAGCCTGAATTTGAGATAAAAACAGGTACTGAAGATCCATGCACATATCGACTTTTGGGCACCTAAAATATCGATTTTGAGCATGTTTTGGGTCTGTATCTTGAAAACATTTTAACTAGGAGTAGGCATGAACAGATCGCTACTAGGACCCAAAAATACCGAATTTTGGGGTGTTTTGAGCATGAATTTGAGATATAAACGGGTACAGAAGATGCATGCACATATCGACTTTGGACACTTAAAATATCGATTTTTAGCATGTTTTGGGTCTGTATCTTGAAAACATTTTAACTAGGAGTAGGCATGTACAGATCGCTTCTGAGACCCCAAAATATCAAATTTTCGGGTGTTTTGAGCCTTAATTTGAGATATAAACGGGTACAGAAAATGCATGCACATAATGACTTTGTGCACCTAAAATATCGATTTTGAGCATGTTTTGGGTCTGTATCTTGAAAACATTCTAACAAAGAGTAGGCATGTACAGATCGCTTCTAGGACCCCAAAATATCGAATTTTCGGGTGTTTGGAGCCTGAATTTGAGATATAAACGGGTACAGAAGATGCATCCACATATCGACTTTTCGGCACCTAAAAGATCGATTTTCAGTATGTTTTGGGCCTGTATATTAAAAATACTCTAACACGGAGTAGGCATGTACAGATCGCTTCTAGGACCCCAAAATATCGAATTTTCGGGTGTTTTGAGCCTGAATTTGAGATAAAAACAGGTACTGAAGATGCATGCACATATCGACTTTTGGGCACCTAAAATATCGATTTTGAGCATGTTTTGGGTCTGTATCTTGAAAACATTTTAACTAGGAGTAGACATGTACAGATCGCTACTAGGACCCAAAAATAGCGAATTTTGGGGTGTTTTGAGCCTGAATTTGAGATATAAACAGGTACAGAAGATGCATGCACATATCGACTTTGGACACTTAAAATATCGATTTTTAGCATGTTTTGAGCCTATATTTTGAAAACATTCTAGCACTGAGTAAGCATGTACAGATCACTTCTGGGACCCAAAAATATCGAATTTTCGGATGTTTTGAGGTTGAATTTGAGATATAAACGGGTGCAGAAGATGCATACACATATTGACATTGGGCACCTAAAATATCGATTTTCAGCATGTTTTGGGTCTGTATCTGAGTAGGCATGTACAGATCGCTTCTGGGATCTCAATATATCGAATTTTCGGGTGTTTTGAGGTTGAATTTAAGATATAAACGGGTACAGAAAATGGAGGCACATATCGACTTTGGACACTTAAAATATCGATTTTTAGCATGTTTCGAGCCTATATTTTGAAAACATTCTAGCACTGAGTAGGCATGTAGAGATCGCTTCTGGGACCTAAAAATATCGAATTTTCGAGTGTTTTGAGGTTGAATTCGAGATATAAACGGGTGCAGAAGATGCATACACATATTGACTTTGGGCACCTAAAATATCGATTTTCAGCATGTTTTGGGTCTGTATCTGAGTAGGCATGTACAGATCGCTTCTGGGACCCCAAAATATCGAATTTTCGGGTGTTTTGAGGTTGAATTTGAGATATAAAAGGGTACAGAAGATGCATGCACATATCGACTTTTGGGCACCTAAAATATCGATTTTCTGTATGTTTTGGGCCTGTATTTTGAAAATACTCTAACACGGAGTAGGCATGTACAGATCGCTTCTGGGACCCCAAAATATCGAATTTTCGGGTGTTTTGGGACTGAATTTGAAATATCGACTTTGGGCACCTAAAATTTCGATTTATAGCATCTTTTGGGCCTATATTTTAATAATATTCTAGCACTGAGTAGGCATGTACAGATCGCTTCTGGGACCCCAAAATATCGAATTTTCGGGTGTTTTAAGCCTGAATTTAAGATATAAACGTGTATAGAAAATGTATGCACATATTGACTTTGGGCACCTAAAATATCGATTTTCAGCATGTTTTGGGCCTGTATTTTGAAAATACTCTAACACAGAGTAGGCATGTACAGATCGCTTCTGGGACCCCAAAATATCGAATTTTCGGGTGTTTTTGGCCTGAATTTGAGATATCGAATTTGGGCACCTAAAATATTGATTTATAGCATGTTTTGGGCCTATATTTTGAAAATATTCTAGCACTGACTAGGCATGTACAAATCGCTTCTGAGACCCAAAAATATCAAATTTTCGGGTGTTTTGAGCCTGAATTTGAGATATAAACGGGTACAGAAAATGCATGCACATATTGACTTTGGGCACCTAAAATATCGATTTTGAGCATGTTTTGGGCCTGTATCTTGAAAACATTCTAACTAAGAGTAGGCATGTACAGATCGCTTCTAGGACCCCAAAATATCGAATTTTCGGGTGTTTGGAGCCTGAATTTGAGATATAAACGGGTACAGAAGATGCATCCACATATCGACTTTTGGGCACCTAAAAGATCGATTTTCAGTATGTTTTGGGCCTGTATATTAAAAATACTCTCACACGGAGTAGGCATGTACAGATCGCTTCTAGGACCCCAAAATATCAAATTTTCGGGTGTTTTGGGCCTGAATTTGAGATATCGACTTTGGGCACCTAAGATATCGATTTTTAGCATGTTTTAGGCCTATATTTTGAAAATATTCTAGCACTGAGTAGGCATGTACAGATCGCTTCTGGGACCCCAAAATATCGAATTTTCGGGTGTTTTAAGCCTGAATTTAAGATATAAACGTGCATAGAAAATGTATGCACATATTGACTTTGGGCACCTAAAATATCGATTTTCAGCATGTTTTGGGCCTGTATTTTGAAAATACTCTAACACAGAGTAGGCATGTACAGATCGCTTCTGGGACCCCAAAATATCGAATTCTCGGGTGTTTTTGGCCTGAATTTGAGATATCGAATTTGGGCACCTAAAATATCGATTTATAGCATGTTTTGGGCCTATATTATGAAAATATTCTAGCACTGACTAGGCATGTACAGATCGCTTCTGAGACCCAAAAATATCAAATTTTCGGGTGTTTTGAGCCTGAATTTGAGATATAAACGGGTACAGAAAATGCATGCACATATTGACTTTGGGCACCTAAAATATCGATTTTGAGCATGTTTTGGGCCTGTATCTTGAAAACATTCTAACTAAGAGTAGGCATGTACAGATCGCTTCTAGGACCCCAAAATATCGAATTTTCGGGTGTTTGGAGCCTGAATTTGAGATATAAACGGGTACAGAAGATGCATCCACATATCGACTTTTGGGCACCTAAAAGATCGATTTTCAGTATGTTTTCGGCCTGTATATTAAAAATACTCTCACACGGAGTAGGCATGTAAAGATCGCTTCTAGGACCCCAAAATATCAAATTTTCGGGTGTTTTGGGCCTGAATTTGAGATATCGACTTTGGGCACCTAAGATATCGATTTTTAGCATGTTTTGGGCCTATATTTTGAAAATATTCTAGCACTGAGTAGGCATGTACAGATCGCTTCAGGGACCCCAAAATATCGATTTTTCGGGTGTTTTGAGCCTGAATTTGAGATAAAAACAGGTACTGAAGATGCATGCTTATATCGACTTTTGGGCACCTAAAATATCGATTTTGAGCATGTTTTGGGTCTGTATCTTGAAAGCATTTTAACTAGGAGTAGGCATGTACAGATCGCTTCTAGGACCCCAAAATATCAAATTTTCGGGTGTTTTGAGCCTGAATTTGAGATATAATCGGGTACAGAAAATGCATGCACATATTGAATTTGGGCACCTAAAATATCGATTTTGAGCATGTTTTGGGTCTGTAACTTGAAAACATTCTAACTAAGAGTAGGCATGTACAGATCGCTTCTAGGACCCCAAAATATCGATTTTTCGGGTGTTTGGAGCCTGAATTTGAGATATAAACGTGTATAGAAAATGCATGCACATATTGACTTTGGGCACCTAAAATATCGATTTTCAGCATGTTTTGGGCCTGTATTTTGAAAATACTCTAACACGGAGTAGGCATGTACAGATCCCTTTGGGACCCACAAATATCAAATTTTCGGGTGTTTTGAGCCTGAATTTGATATATAAACGGGTACAGAAAATACATGCACATATTGACTTTGGGCACCTAAAATATCGATTTTCAGCATGTTTTGGGCCTGTATTTTGAAAATACTCCAACACGGAGTAGGCATGTACAGATCACTTCTGGGACCCCAAAATTTTGAATTTTCGGGTGTTTTGAGTCTGAATTTGAGATATAAACAGGTACTAAAGATGCATGCACAAATCGACTTTGGACACTTAAAATATCGATTTTTAGCATGTTTTAGGCCTTTATTTTAAAAATATTCTAGCACTGAGTAGGCATGTACAGATAGCTTCTGGGACCCAAAAATATCGAATTTTCGGGTGTTTGGAGCCTGAATTTGAGATATAAATGGGTACAGAAGATGCATCCACATATCGACTTTTGGTCACCTAAAAGATCGATTTTCAGTATGTTTTGGGCATGTATATTGAAAATACTCTAACACGGAGTAGGCATGTACAGATCGCTTCTGGGACCCCAAAATATCGAATTTTTGGGTGTTTTGGGCCTGAATTTGAGATATCGACTTTCGGCACCTAAAATATCGATTTTTAGCATGTTTTGAGCCTATATTTTGAAAACATTCTAGCACTGAGTAGGCATGTACAGATCGCTTCTGGGACCCAAAGATATCAAATTTTCGGGTGTTTTAAAGGTTGAATTTGAGATATAAACGGGTGCAGAAGATGTATACACAAATTCACTTTGGTCACCTAAAATATCGATTTTTTAGCATGTTTTGGGCCTGTATTTTGAAAATACTCTAACACGGAGTAGGCAAGTACAGATTGCTTCTGAGGCCCCAAAATATCGAATTTTCTGGTGTTTGGAGCCTGAATTTGAGATATAAACGGGTACAGATGATGCATCCACATATCGACTTTTAGGCATCTAAAAGATCGATTTTCAGTATGTTTTGGGCCTGTATATTGAAAATACTCTAACAAGGAGTAGGCATGTACAGATCGCTTCTAGGACCCCAAAATATCGAATTTTCGGGTGTTTTGTGCCTGAATTTGAGATATCGACTTTGGGCACCTAAAATATCGATTTTTAGCATGTTTTCGGCCTATATTTTGAAAATATTCTAGCACTGAGTAGGCATGTACAGATCGTTTCTGGGACCCCAAAATATCGAATTTTGGGGTGTTTTGAGCCTGAATTTGAGATATAAACGGGTGCAGAAGATGCAAACACATATTGACTTTGGTCACCTAAAATATCGATTTTGAGCATGTTTTGGGTCTGTATCTTGAAAACATTCTAACTAGGACTAGGCATGTACAAATCGCTTCTAGGACACCAAAATATCGAATTTTGGTGTTTTTTGAGCCTGAATTTGAGATATAAACGGGTGCAGAAGATGCAAACACATATTGACTTTGGGCACCTAAAATATTGATTTTGAGCATGTTTTGGGTCTGTATCTTGAAAACATTCTAACTAGGAGTAGGCATGTACAGATCGCTTCTAGGACCCAAAAATACAGAATTTTCGGTTGTTTTGAGCCTGAATTTGAGATATAAACGGGTACAGAAGATGCATGCACATATCGACATTGGACACTTAAAATATCGATTTTTAGCATGTTTTGAGCCTATATTTTGAAAACATTCTAGCACTGAGTAGGCATGTACAGATTGCTTCTGGGACCCAAAAATATCGAATTTTCGGGAGTTTTGAGGTTAAATTTGGGATATAAACGGATGCAGAAGATGCATACACATATTGACTTTGGGCACCTAAAATATCGATTTTCAGCATGTTTTGGGCCTGTATCTAAGTAGGCATGTACAGATCGCTTCTGGGACCCCATGATATCGAATTTTCTGGTGTTTGGAGCCTGAATTTAAGATATAAACGGGTACAGAAGATGCATGCACATATCGTCTTTTGGGCACCTAAAAGATCGATTTTCAGTATGTTTTGGGCATGTATATTGAAAATACTCTAACACGGAGTAGGCATGTACAGATCGCTTCTGGGACCCCAAAATATCGTATTTTTGGGTGTTTTGGGCCTGAATTTGAGATATCGACTTTCGGCACCTAAAATATCGATTTTTAGCATGTTTTGAGCCTATATTTTGAAAACATTCTAGCACTGAGTAGGCATGTACAGATCGCTTCTGGGACCCCAAATTATCGAATTTTCGGGTGTTTTGAGCCTGAATTTGAGATATCAACGGGTGCAGAAGATATATACACAAATTCACTTTGGTCACCTAAAATATCGATTTTCAGCATGTTTTTAAGTCTGTATCTTAAAAACATTCTAACTAGGAGTAGGCATGTACAGATCGCTTCTAGGACCCCAAAATATCGAATTTTTGGGTGTTTTGGGCCTGAATTTGAGATATCGACTTTGGTCACCTAAAATATCGATTTTTAGCATGTTTTGAGACTATATTTCGAAAACATTCTAGCACTGAGTAGGCATATACAGATCGCTTCTGGGACCCAAAGATATCAAATTTTTGGGTGTTTTGAGGTTGAATTTGATATATAAACGGGTGCAGAAGATGTATACACAAATTCACTTCGGTCACATAAAATATCGATTTTCAGCATGTTTTGGGCCTTTTTTTTTTAAATACTCTAACACGGAGTAGGCAAGTACAGATTGCTTCTGAGACCCCAAAATATCGAATTTTCGGGTGTTTGGAGCCTGAATTTGAGATATAAACGGGTACAGAAGATGCATCCACATATCGAAATTTAGGCATCTAACAGATCGATTTTCAGTATGTTTTGGGCATGTATACTGAAAATACTCTAACAGGGAGTAGGCATGTACAGATCGCTTCTAGGACCCCAAAATATCAAATTTTCGGGTGTTTTGGGCCTGAATTTGAGATATCGACTTTGGGCACCTAAAATATCGATTTTTAGCATGTTTTCGGCCTATATTTTGAAAATATTCTAGCACTGAGTAGGCATGTACAGATCGTTTCTGGGACCCCAAAATATCGAATTTTAGGGTGTTTTGAGCCTGAATTTGAGATATAAACCGGTGCAGAAGATGCATACACATATTGACTTTTGGTCACCTAAAAGATCGATTTTGAGCATGTTTTGGGTCTGTATCTTGAAAACATTCTAACTAGGAGTAGGCATGTACAGATCGCTTCTGGGACCCAAAAATATCGAATTTTCGGGATTTTTGAGGTTAAATTTGGGATATAAACGGGTGCAGAAGATGCATACACATATTGACTTTGGGCACCTAAAATATCGATTTTCAGCATGTTTTGGGCCTGTATCTAAGTAGGCATGTACAGATCGCTTCTGGGACCCCATGATATCGAATTTTCTGGTGTTTGGAGCCTGAATTTAAGATATAAACGGGTACAGAAGATGCATGCACATATCGTCTTTTGGGCACCTAAAAGATCGATTTTCAGTATGTTTTGGGCATGTATATTGAAAATACTCTAACACGGAGTAGGCATGTACAGATCGTTTCTGGGACCCCAAAATATCGAATTTTTGGTGTTTTGGGCCTGAATTTGAGATATCGACTTTCGGCACCTAAAATATCGATTTTTAGCATGTTTTGAGCCTATATTTTGAAAACATTCTAGCACTGAGTAGGCATGTACAGATCGCTTCTGGGACCCCAAATTTTCGAATTTTCGGGTGTTTTGAGCCTGAATTTGAGATATCAACGGGTGCAGAAGATATATACACAAATTCACTTTGGTCACCTAAAATATCGATTTTCAGCATGGTTTTAAGTCTGTATCTTGAAAACATTCTAACTAGGAGTAGGCATGTACAGATCGCTTCTAGGACCCCAAAATATCGAATTTTTGGGTGTTTTGGGCCTGAATTTGAGATATCGACTTTGGGCACCTAAAATATCGATTTTTAGCATGTTTTCGGCCTATATTTTGAAAACATTATAGCACTGAGTAGGCATGTACAGATCGTTTCTGGGACCCCAAAATATCGAATTTTAGGGTGTTTTGAGCCTGAAATTGAGATATAAACCGGTGCAGAAGATGCATACACATATTGACTTTGGGCACCTTAAATATCGATTTTGAGCATGTTTTGAGTCTGTATCTTGAAAACATTCTAACTAGGAGTAGGCATGTATAGATCGCTTCAAGGACCCAAAAATACCGAATTTTCGGTTGTTTTGAGCCAGAATTTGAGATATAAACGGGTACAGAAGATGCATGCACATATCGACTTTGGACACTTAAAATATCGATTTTTAGCTTGTTTTGTGCCTATATATTGAAAACTTTCTAGCACTGAGTAGGCATGTACAGATCGCTTCTGGGACCCAAAAATATCGAATTTTCGGGTATTTTGAGGTTGAATTTGAGATATAAACGGGTGCAGAAGATGTATACACATATTGACTTTGGTCACCTAAAATATCGATTTTCAGCATGTTTTGAGCCAGTATTTTGAAAATGCTCTAACACGGAGTAGGCAAGTACAGATTGCTTCTGGGACCCAAAAATATCGAATTTTCGGGTGTTTTGAGCCTTAATTTGAGATATAAACGGGTACAGAAGATGCATCCACATATCGACTTTTGGGCATCTAAAACATCGATTTTCAGTATGTTTTGGGCCTGTATATTGAAAATACTCTAACAGGGAGTAGGCATGTACAGATCGCTTCTAGGACCCCAAAATATCGAATTTTCGGGTGTTTGGGGCCTGAATTTGAGATATCGACTTTGGACACCTAAAATATCGATTTTTAGCATGTTTTGGGCCTATATTTTGAAAATATTCTAGCACTGAGTAGGCATGTACAGATCGCTTCTGGGACCCCAAATTATCGAATTTTCGGGTGTTTTGAGCCTGAATTTGAGATATAAACAGGTACTGAAGATGCATTCACATATTGTCTTTGGGCACCTAAAATATCGATTTTCAGCATGTTCTGGGCCTGTATCTGAGTAGGCATGTACAGATCGCTTCTTGGACCCCAAAATATCGAATTTTCTGGTGTTTTGAGACTGAATTTGAGATATAAACGGGTACAGAAGATGCATGCACATATTGACTTTCGGCACCTAAAATATCGATTTTCAGCATGTTTTGGGCCTGTATTTTGAAAATATTCTAACAAGGAGTAGGCATGTACAGATCGCTTCTGGGACCCAAAAATATCGAATTTTCGGGTGTTTTGAGCCTGAATTTGAGATATAAACAGGTACTGAAGATGCATTCACATATTGACTTTGGGCACCTAAAATATCGATTTTCAGCATGTTTTGGACCTATATTTTGAAACAACTCTAACACGGAGTAGGCATGTACAGATCGCTTCTGGGACCCCAAAATATCGAATTTTCGGGTGTTTTGGGCCTGAATTTGAAATATCGACTTTGGGCACCTACAATACCGATTTTTTGCATGTTTCGGGCCTATATTTTGAAAATATTCTAGCACTGAGTAGGCATGTACAGATCGCTTCTGGGACCCCAAAATATCGAATTTTCGGGTGTTTTGAGACTTAATTTGAGATATAAACAGGTACTGAAGATGCATGCACATATTGACTTTGGGCACCTAAAATATCGATTTTCAGCATGTTTTGGGCCTGTATCTTAGTAGGCATGTACAGATCGCTTCTGGGACCCCAAAATATCGAATTTTCGAGTGTTTGGAGCCTGAATTTGAGATATAAACGGGTACAGAAGATGCATGCACATATCGACTTTTGGGCACAAAAAATATCAATTTTCTGTATATTTTGGGCCTGTATTTTGAAAATACTGTAACACGGAGTAAGCATGTACAGATCGTTTCTGGGACCCCAAAATATCGAATTTTCGGGTGTTTTGGGCCTGAATTTGAGATATCGATTTTGGCACCTAAAATATCGATTTTTTGCATGTTTTTGGCCTATATTTTGAAAATATTCTAGCACTGAGTAGGCATGTACAGATCGCTTCTGGGACCCCCAAATATCGAATTTTCGGGTCTTTTGAGCCTGAATTTGAGATATAAACGGGTACAGAAAATGCATGCACATATTGACTTTTGGGCACTTAAAATTTCGATTTTGAGCATGTTTTGGGTCTGTATCTTGAAATCATTCTAACCAGGAGTAGGCATGTACAGATTGCTTCTAGGCCACAAAAATACCGAATTTTCGGGTGTTTTGAGCCTGAATTCGAGATATAATCGGGTACAGAAGATGCATGCACATATCGACTTTGGACACCTAAAATATCGATTTTTAGCATGTTTTTGAGCCAGTATAATGAAAATACTCTAACATAAAGTTGGCATGTACAGATCGCTTCTGGGACCTAAAAATATCGAATTTTCGGGTGTTTTGAGCCCGAATTTGAGATATAAACAGGTACAGAAGATGCATGCACATATCGACTTTTGGGCACCTAAAATATCGATTTTGAGCATGTTTTGGGTCTGTATCTTGAAAACATTCTAACTAGGAGTAATCATGTACAGATCGCTTCTAGGACCCAAAAATACCGAATTTTCGGGTGTTTGAGCCTGAATTTGAGATAAAAACGGGTACAGAAGATTCATGCACATATCGACTTTGGACACTTAAAATATCGATTTTTAGAATGTTTTGAGCCTATATTTTGAAAACATTCTAGCACTGAGTAGGCATGTACAGATCGCTTCTGGAACCCAAAAATATCGAATTTTCGGGTGTTTTGAGGTTGAATTTGAGATATAAACGAGTGCAGAAGATGCTTACACATATTCACTTTGGGCATCTAAAATATTGACTTTCAGCATGTTTTGGGCCTGTATCTGAGTAGGCATGTACAGATCGCTTCTGGAACCCAAAAATATCGATTTTTCGGGTGTTTGGAGCCTGAATTTGAGATATAAACGGGTACAAAAGATGCATGCACATATCGACTATTGGGCACCTAAAATATCGATTTTCTGTATGTTTTGGGCCTGTACTTTGAAAATACTCAACACGGAGTAGGCATGTACAGATCGCTTCTGGGACTCCAAAATATCGAATTTTCGGGTGTTTAGGGCCTGAATTTGAGATATCGACTTTGGGCACCTAAAATATCGATTTTTAGCATGTTTTGGGCCTATATTTTTAAAATATTCTAGCACTGAGTAGGCATGTACAGATCTTTTCTGGGATTCGAAAATATCGAATTTTTGGGTGTTTTGAGGTTGAATTTGAGATATAAACGGGTGCAGAAGATGTATACACATATTGACTTTGGTCACCTAAAATATCGATTTTCAGCATGTTTTGAGCCAGTATTTTGAAAATGCTCTAACACGGAGTAGGCAAGTACAGATCGCTTCTTGGACCCAAAAATATCGAATTTTCGGGTGTTTTGAGCCTGAATTTGAGATATAAACGGGTACAGAAGATGCATCCACATATCGACTTTTGGGCATCTAAAACATCGATTTTCAGTATGTTTTGGGCCTGTATATTGAAAATACTCTAACAGGGAGTAGGCATGTACAGATCGCTTCTAGGACCACAAAATATCGAATTTTCAGGTGTTTGGGGCCTGAATTTGAGATATCGACTTTAGACACCTAATATATCGAGATTTAGCATGTTTTGGGCCTATATTTTGAAAATATTCTAGCACTGAGCAGGCATGTACAGATCGCTTCTGGGACCCCCAAATATCGAATTTTTGGGTGTTTTGAGCCTGAATTTTAGATATAAACGGGTACAGAAGATGCATGCACATATCGACTTTGGACACCTAAAATATCGATTTTTAGCATGTGTTGGGCCTGTATTTTGAAAATACTCTAACATAGAGTAGGCATGTACAGATCGCTTCTGGGACCCCAAGATATTGAATTTTCGGGTGTTTTGAGCCTGAATTTGTGATATAAACAGGTACTGAAGATCCATGCACATATTGAATTTGGGCACCTAAAATATCGATTTTCAGCATGTTCTGGGCCTGTATCTGAGTAGGCATGTACAGATCGCTTCTGGGACCCCAAAATATCGAATTTTCGGGTGTATTGAGCCTGAATTTGAGATATAAAAGGGTACAGAAAATGCATGCACATATTGACTTTCGGCACCTAAAATATCGATTTTCAGCATGTTTTGGGCCTGTATTTTGAAAATATTCTAACATGGAGTAGGCATGTACAGATAGCTTCTGGGACCCCAAAATATCGAATTTTCGGGTGTTTTGTGCCTGAATTTGTGATATAAACAGGTACTGAAGATGCATGCACATATTGACTTTGGGCACCTAAAATATCGATTTTCAGCATGTTTTGGGCCTGTATTTTGAAAATACTCTAACATGGAGTAAGCATGTACAGATCGCTTCTGGGACCAAAAAATATCGAATTTTCGGGTGTTTTGGGCCTGAATTCGAGATATCGACTTTGGGCACCTAAAATACCGATTTTTTGCATGTTTCGGGCCTATATTTTGAAAATATTCTAGCACTGAGTAGGCATGTACATATTGCTTCTGGGACCCCATAATATCGAATTTTCGGGTGTTTTGAGCCTTAATTTGAGTTATAAATGGGTACAGAAAATGCATGCACATATTGACTTTGGGCACCTAAAATATCGATTTTAACATGTTTTGGGCCTGTATTTTGAAAATACTCTAACATAGAGTAGGCATGTACAGATCGCTTCTGGGACCCCAAGATATCGAATTTTCGGGTGTTTTGAGCCTGAATTTGAGATATAAACAGGTACTGAAGATCCATGCACATATTGAATTTGGGCACCTAAAATATCGATTTTCAGCATGTTCTGGGCCTGTATCTGAGTGTACAGATCGCTTCTGGGACCCCAAAATATCGAATTTTCGTGTGTTTGGAGCCTCAATTTGAGATATAAACGGTTAAAGAAGATGCATGCACATATCGACTTTTGGGCACCTAAAATATCGATTTTCTGTATGTTTTGGGCCTGTATTTTGAAAATACTGTAACATGGAGTAGGCATGTACAGATCGCTTCTGGGACCCAAACATATCGAATTTTCGGGTGTTTTGTGCCTGAATTTGAGATATAAACAGGTACTGAAGATGCATGCACATATTGACTTTGGGCACCTAAAATATCGATTTTCAGCATGATTTAGACCTGTATTTTGAAAATACTCTAACACGGAGTAGGCATGTACAGGTCGCTTCTGGGGCCCAAAAATATCGAATTTTCGGGTATTTTGGGCCTGAATTTGAGATATCGACTTTGGGCACCTAAAATATCGATTTTTAGCATGTTTTGGGCCTATATTTTAAAAATATTCTAGCACTGAGTAGGCATGTACAGATCTCTTCTGGGACCCCAAAATATCGAATTTTAGGGTGTATTTAGCCTGAATTTGAGATATAAAAGGGTACAGAAAATGCATGCACATATTGACTTAGGGCACCTAAAATATCGATTTTCAGCATGTTTTGGGCCTGTATTTTGAAAATACTCTAACATGGAATAGGCATGTACAGATCGCTTCAGGGACCCCAAAATATCGAATTTTCGGGTGTTTTGGGCCTGAATTCGAGATATCGACTTTGGGCACCTAAAATACCGATTTTTTGCATGTTTCGGGCCTATATTTTGAAAATATTCTAGCACTGAGTAGGCATGTACAGATCGCTTCTGGGACCCCATAATATCGAATTTTCGGGTGTTTTGAGCCTTAATTTGAGATATAAATGGGTACAGAAAATGCATGCACATATTGACTTTGGGCACCTAAAATATCGATTTTCAGCATGTTTTGGGCCTTTATTTTGAAAATACTCTAACATGGAATAGGCATGTACAGATCGCTTCAGGGACCCCAAAATATCGAATTTTCGGGTGTTTTGGGCCTGAATTCGAGATATCGACTTTGGGCACCTAAAATACCGATTTTTTGCATGTTTCGGGCCTATATTTTGAAAATATTCTAGCACTGAGTAGGCATGTACAGATCGCTTCTGGGACCCCATAATATCGAATTTTCGGGTGTTTTGAGCCTTAATTTGAGATATAAATGGGTACAGAAAATGCATGCACATATTGACTTTGGGCACCTAAAATATCGATTTTCAGCATGTTTTGGGCCTTTATTTTGAAAATACTCTAACAGGGAGTAGGCATGTTCAGATCGCTTCTGGGACCCCAAAATATCGAATTTTCGGGTGTTTTGAGCCTAAATTTGAGATATAAACAGGTACTGAAAATTCATGCACATATCGACTTTTGGGCACTTAAAATTTCGGTTTTGAGCATGTTTTGGGTCTGTATCTTGAAATCATTCTAACCAGGAGTAGGCATGTACAGATTGCTTCTGGGACCCCAAAATATCGAATTTTCGAGTGTGTTGAGCCTGAATTTGAGATATAAACGGGTACAGAAAATGCATGCACATATTGACTTTGGGCACCTAAAATATCAATTTTCAGCATGTTTTAGGCCTGTATTTTAAAAATATTCTAACACGGAGTAGGCATGTACAGATCACTTCTGGGACCTCAAAATATCGAATATTCGGGTGTTTTGAGCATGAATTTGAGATATAAACAGGTACTGAAGATGCATGCACATATCGACTTTTCGGCACCTAAAATATCGATTTTGAGCATGTTTTGGTTCTGTATCTTGAAAACATTCTAACTAGGAGTAGGCTTGTACAGATCGCTTCTAGGACCCAAAAAAACCGAATTTTCGGGTATTTTGAGCCTGAATTTGAGATAAAATCGGGTACAGAAAATGCATGCACATATCGACTTTGGACACCTAAAATATCGATTTTTAGCATGTTTTGAGCCTGTATTTTGAAAATATTCTAACACTGAGTAGGCATGTACAGATCGCTTCTGGGACCCAAAAATATCGAATTTTCGGGTGTTTTGAGATTGAATTTCAGATATAAACGAGTGCAGAAGATGCTTACACATATTCACTTTGGGCATCTAAAATATCGATTTTCAGCATGTTTTGGGCCTGTATCTGAGTAGGCATGTACAGATCGCTTATGGAACCCCAAAATATCGAATTTTCGGGTGTTTGGAGCCTGAATTTGAGATATAAACGGGTACAGAAGATGCATGCACATATCGACTTTTGGGCACCTAAAATATCGATTTTCAGTATGTTTTGGGTCTGTATCTTGAAAACATTCTAACTAGGAGTAGGCATGTACAGATCGCTTCTAGGACCCAAAAATACCGAATTTTCGGGTATTTTGAGCCTGAATTTGAGATATTATCGGGTACAGAAGATGCATGCACATATCGACTTTGGACACCTAAAATATCGATTTTTAGCATGTTTTGAGCCTGTATTTTGAAAATATTCTAGCACTGAGTAGGCATGTACAGATCGCTTCTAAGACCTAAAAAAATCGAATTTTCGGGTGTTTTGAGGTTGAATTTGAGATATAAACGATTGTAGAAGATGCTTACACATATTCACTTTGGGCATCTAAAATATCGATTTTAAGCATATTTTGGGCCTGTATCTGAGTAGGCATGTACAGATAACTTCTGGGACCCAAAAATATCGAATTTTCGAGTGTTTTGAGCCTTAATTTGAGATATAAACGGGTATAGAAAATGCATGCACATATTGACTTTGGGCACCTAAAATATCAATTTTCAGCATGTTTTGGGTCTGTATCTTGAAAACATTCTAACTAGGAGTAGGCATGTACAGATCGCTTCTAGGACCCAAAAATACCGAATTTTCGGGTCTTTTGAGCCTGAATTTGAGATATTATCGGGTACAGAAGACGCATGCACATATCGACTTTGGACACCTAAAATATCGATTTTTAGCATGTTTTGAGCCTGTATTTTGAAAATATTCTAGCACTGAGTAGGCATGTACAGATCGCTTCTGGGACCTAAAAAAATCGAATTTTCGGGTGTTTTGAGGTTGAATTTCAGATATAAACTAGAGCAGAAGATGCTTACACATATTCACTTTGGGCATCTAAAATATCGAATTTCAGCATGTTTTGGGCCTGTATCTGAGTAGGCATGTACATATCGCTTCTGAAACCCATAAATATCGAATTTTCGAATGTTTGGAGCCTGAATTTGAGATATAAACGGGTACAGAAGATGCATGCACATATCGAATTTTGGGCACCTAAAATATCGATTTTCTGTATGTTTTGGGCCCGTACTTTGAAAATACTCAACACGGAGTAGGCATGTACAGATCGCTTCTGGGACCCCAAAATATCCAATTTTCGGGTGTTTTGGGCCTGAATTTGAGATATCGACTTTGGGCACCTAAAATATCGATTTTTAGCATGTTTTGGGCCTATATTTTGAAAATATTCTAGCACTGAGTAGGCATGTACAGATATTTTCTGGGATTCGAAAATATCGAATTTTCGGGTCTTTTGAGCCTGAATTTGAGATATAAACAGGTACTGAAGATGCAGGAACATATCGACTTTTGGGCACCTAAAATATCGATTTTGAGCATGTTTTGGGTCTGTATCTTGAAAACATTCTAACTAGGAGTAGGCATGTACTGATCGCTTTTAGGACCCAAAAATACCGAATTTTCGGGTGTTTTGAGCCTGAATTTGAGATATAATCGGGTACAGAAGATGCATGCACATATCGACTTTAGACACCTAAAATATCGATTTTTAGCATGTTTTGAGCCTGTATTTTGAAAATACTCTAACACGGAGTAGGCATGTACAGATTGCTTCTGGAACCAGAAAATATCGAATTTTCGGGTGTTTTGAGCCCGAATTTGAGATATAAACAGGTACTGAAGATGCAGGCACATATCGACTTTTGGGAACCTAAAAAATCGATTTTGAGCATGTTTTGGGTCTGTATCTTGAAACCATTCTAACTAGAAGTAGGCATGTACAGATCGCTTCTAGGACCCAAAAATAACGAATTTTCGGTGTTTTAAGCCTGAATTTGAGATATAAACGGGTACAGAAGATGCATGCACATATCGACTTTGGACACTTAAAAGATCGATTTTTAGCATGTTTTGAGCCTATATTTTAAAAACATTCTAGCACTGAGTAGGCATGTACAGATCGCTTCTGGGACCCAAAAATATCGAATTTACGGGTGTTTTGAGGTTGAATTTCAGATATAAACGAGTGCAGAAGATGTTTACACATATTCACTTTGGGCATCTAAAATATCGATTTTCAGCAAGTTTTGGGCCTCTATCTGAGTAGGCGTGTACAGATCGCTTCAGGGACCCAAAAATATCGAATTTTCGGGTGTTTTGAGCCTGAATTTGAGATATAAACAGGTACTGAAGATGCATGCACATATCAACTTTTGGGCACCTAAAATATCGATTTTGAGCATGTTTTGGGTCTGTATCTTGAAAACATTCTAACTAGGAGTAGGCATGTACAGATCGCTTCTAGGACCGAAAAATACCGCATTTTCGGGTGTTTTGAGCCTGAATTTGAGATATAATCGGGTACAGAAGATGCATGCACATATCGACTTTAGACACCTAAAATATCGATTTTTAGCATGTTTTGATCCTGTATTTTGAAAACATTCTAGCACTGAGTAGGCATGTACAGATCGCATCTGGGACCCCAAAATATCAATCTTTCGGGTGTTTTGAGCCTGAATTTGAGATATAAACGGGTACAGAAAATGCATGCACATATTGACTTTGGGCAACTAAAATATCGATTTTCAGCATGTTTTGGGCCTGTATTTTGAAAATACTCTAACACGAAGTAGGCATGTACAGATCGCTTCTGGTACCCCAAAATATCGAATTTTTGTGTGTTTTGAGCCTGAATTTGAGATATAAACAGGTACTGAAGATGCATGCACATATTGACTTTGGGCACCTAAAATATAGATTTTGAGCATGTTTTGGGCCTGTATATTGAAAATACTCTAACACGGAGTAGGCATGTACAGTTCACTTCTGGGACCCCAAAATATCGAATTTTCGGGTGTTTTGGGCCTGAATTTGAGATATCGATTTTAGGCACCTAAAATATCGATTTTTAGCTTTTTTTGTTCCTATATTTTGAAAATATTCTAGCACTGAGTAGGCATGTACAGATCGCCTCTGGGACCCCCAAATATCAATTTTTCGGGTGTTTTGAGCCTGAATTTGAGATATAAACGGGTACAGAAAATGCATGCACATATCGACTTTTGACACCTAAAATATCGATTTTTAGCATGTTGTAACCCTGTATTTTGAAAATACTCTAACACGGAGTAGGCATGTACAGATCGCTTCTGGTACCAAATAATATCGAATTTTCGGGTGTTTTGATTCCGAATTTGAGATATAAACAGGTACTGAAGATGCATGCACATATTGACTTTTGGGCACCTAAAATATCGATTTTGAGCATGTTTTGGGTCTGTATCTTGGAAACATTCTAACTAGGAGTAGGCATGTACATTTCGCTTCTAGGACCCAAAAATACCGGGTTTTCGGGTGTTTTCAGCCTGAATTTGAGATATAATCGGGTACAGAAGATGCATGCACATATTGACTTTTGGGCACCTATAATATCGATTTTGAGCATGTTTTGGGTCTGTATCTTGAAAACATTCAAACTAGCAGTAGGCATGTACAGATCGCTTCTAGGACCCAAAAATACCAAATTTTCGGGTGTTTTGAGCCTGAATTTGAGATATAATCGGGTACAGAAGATGCATGCACATATCGACTTTAGACACCTAAAATATCGATTTTGAGCATGTTTTGGGTCTGTATCTTGAAACCATTTTAACTAGGAGTAGGCATGTACAGATCGCTTCTGGGACCCAAAAATACCAAATTTTCGGGTGTTTTGACCCTGAATTTTAGATATAATCGGGTACAGAAGATGCATGCACATATCGACTTTTGGGCACCTATAATATCGATTTTGAGCATGTTTGGGGACTGTACCTTGAAAACATTCTAACTAGGAGTACGCATGTACAGATCGCTTCTAGGACCCAAAAATACCGAATTTTCGGGTGTTTTGAGTCTGAATTTGAGATATAATCGGGTACAGAAGATGCATGCACATATCGACTTTAGACACCTAAAATATCGATTTTTAGCATGTTTTGAGCCTGTATTATGAAAATACTCTAACACGGAGTAGGCATGTACAGATCGCTTCTGGGACCTAAAAATATCGAATTTTCTTGTGTTTTGAGCCCGAATTTGAGAAATAAACAGGTACTGAAGATGCATGCACATATTGACTTTTGGGCACCTAAAATATCGATTTTGAGCATGTTTTGGGTCTGTATCTTGAAACCATTCTAACTAGGAGTAGGCATGTACAGATCGCTTCTAGGACCCAAAAATACCGAATTTTCGGTGTTTTAAGCTTGAATTTGAGATATAAACGGGTAAAGAAGATGCATGCACATATCGACTTTGGGCACTTAAAATATCGATTTTTAGCATGTTTTGATCCTATATTTTGAAAACATTCTAGCAATGAGTAGGAATGTACAGATCGCTTCTGGGACCCAAAAATATCGAATTTTCGGGTGTTTTGAGGTTGAATTTCAGATATAAACGAGTGCAGAAGATGCTTACACATATTCACTTTGGGCACATAAAATATAGATTTTCAGCATGTTTTGGGCCTGTATCTGAGTAGGCATGTACAGATCGCTTCTGGGACCCCAAATATCGAATTTTCGGGTGTTTGGAGCCTGAATTTGAGATATAAACGGGTACAGAAGATGCATGCACATATCGACTATTGGGCACCTAAAAGATCGATTTTCAGTATGTTTTGGGCCTGTATTTTTAAAATACTCTAACACGAAGTAGGCATGTACAGTTTGCTTCTGGGACCCCAAAATATCGAATTTTCGGGTGTTTTGAGCCTGAATTTGAGATATAATCGGATACAGAAGATGCATGAACATATCGACTTTAGACACCTAACATATCGATTTTTAGCATGTTTTGGGCCTATACTTTGAAAATATTTTAGCACTGAGTAGGCATGTACAGATCACTTCTGGGACCCAAAAATACCGAATTTTCGGTCTTTTAAGCCTGAATTTGAGATATAAAAGGGTACAGAAGATGCATGCACATATCGACTTTGGACACTTAAAATATCGATTTTCAGTTCGTTTTTGGCCTGTATTTTGAAAATAATCTAACACAGAGTAGGCATGTACAGATCGCTTCTGTGATCCCAAAATATCGAATTTTCGGGTGTTTTGGGCCTGAATTTCAAATATCGTCTTTGGGCACCTAAAATATCGATTTTCAGCATGTTTTGGGCCTATAAATTGAAAATATTCTAGCACTGAGTAGGCATGTACAGATCGCTTCTGGGACCCAAAAATATCGAATTTTCGGGTGTTTTGAGCCTGAATTTGAGATATAAACGGGTACAGAAAATGCATGCACATATTGACTTTGGGCAACTAAAATATCGATTTTCAGCATGTTTTGGGCCTGTATTTTGAGAATACTCTAACACGAAGTAGGCATGTACAGATTGCTTCTGGTACCCCAAAATATCGAATTTTTGGGTGTTTTGAGCCAGAATTTGAGATATAAACAGGTACTGAAGATGCATGCACATATTGACTTTGGGCACCTAAAATATAGATTTTGAGCATGTTTTGGGTCTGTAGTTTGAAAATACTCTAACACAAAGTAGGCATGTACAGATCGCTTCTGGGACCCAAAAATATCGAATTTAAGGGTGTTTTGAGGTTGAATTTCAGATATAAACGAGTGCAGAAGATGCTTACACATATTCACTTTGGGCATCTAAAATATCGATTTTCAGCATGTTTTGGGCATGTATCTGAGTAGGCGTGTACAGATCGCTTCTGGGACCCAAAAATATCGAATTTTCCAGTGTTTGGAGCCTGAATTTGAGATATAAACGGGTAAAGAATATGCATGCACATATCGACTATTGGGCACCTAAAAGATCGATTTTCAGTATGTTTTGGGCCTGTATTTTAAAAATACTCTAACACGGAGTAGGCATGTACAGTTCACTTCTGGGACCCCAAGATATCGAATTTTCGGGTGTTTTGGGCCTGAATTTGAGATATAGATTTTAGGCACCTAAAATATCGATTTTTAGCATGTTTTGGGCCTATATTTTGAAAATATTCTAGCACTGAGTAGGCATGTACAGATCGCGTCTGGGACCCCCAAATATCAATTTTTCGGGTGTTTTGAGTCTGAATTTGAGATATAAACGGGTACAGAAAATGCATGCACATATCGACTTTGGGTACCTAAAATATCGATTTTTAGCATGTTTTGGGCCTATATTTTGAAAATATTCTAGCACTGAGTAGGCATGTACAGATCGCTTCTGGGACCCCAAAATATCGAATTTTCGGGTGTTTGGAACCCGAATTTGAGATATAAACAGGTACTGAAGATGCATGCACATATCGACTTTTGGGCACCTAAAATATCGATTTTGAGCATGTTTTGGGTCTGTATCTTGGAAACATTCTAACTAGGAGTAGGCATGTACAAATCGCTTCTAGGACCCAAAAATACCGAATTTTTGGGTGTTTTGAGCCTGAATTTGAGATATAATCGGGTACAGAAGATGCATGCACATATCGACAATTGGTCACCTATAATATCGATTTTGAGCATGTTTTGGGTCTGTATCTTGAAAACATTCAAACTAGGAGTAGGCATGTACAGATCGCTTCTACGACCTAAAAATACCGAATTTTCGGGTATTTTGAGCCTGAATTTGAGATATAATCGGGTACAGAAGATGCATGCACATATCGACTTTTGACACCTAAAATATCGATTTTTGGCATGTTGTGAGCCTGTATTTTGAAAATACTCTAACACGGAGTAGGCATGTACAGATCGCTTCTGGGACCTAAAAATATCGAATTTTCGGGTGTTTTGATTCCGAATTTGAGATATAAACAGGTACTGAAGATGCATGCACATATCGACTTTTGGGCACCTAAAATATCGATTTTGAGCATGTTTTGGGTCTGTATCTTGGAAACATTCTAACTAGGAGTAGCCATGTACATATCGCTTCTAGGACCCAAAAATACCGATTTTTTTTGTGTTTTGAGCCTGAATTTGAGATATAATCGGGTACAGAAGATGCATGCACATATCGACTTTTGGACACCTATAATATCGATTTTGAGCATGTTTTGGGTCTGTATCTTGAAACCATTTTAACTAGGAGTAGGCATGTACAGATCGCTTCTGGGACCCAAAAATACCAAATTTTCGGGTGTTTTGACCCTGAATTTGAGATATAATCGGGTACAGATGATGCATGCACATATCGACTTTTGGGCACCTATAATATCGATTTTGAGCATGTTTGGGGTCTGTATCTTGAAATCATTCTAACTAGGAGTACGCATGTACAGATCGCTTCAAGGACCCAAAAATACCGAATTTTCGGGTGTTTTGAGCCTGAATTTGAGATATAATCGGGTACAGAAGATGCATGCACATATCGACTTTAGACACCTAAAATATCGATTTTAGGCATGTTTTGAGCCTGTATTATGAAAATACTCTAACACGGAGTAGGCATGTACAGATCGCTTCTGGGACCCAAAAATATCGAATTTTCGGGTGTTTTGAGCCCGAATTTGAGAAATAAACAGGTACTGAAGATGCATGCACATATCGACTTTGGGCACATAAAATATCGATTTTTAGCATGTTTTGAGCCTATATTTTGAAAACATTCTAGCAATGAGTAGGCATGTACAGATCGCTTCTGGGACCCAAAAATATCGAATTTTCGGGTGTTTTGAGGTTGAATTTCAGATATAAACGAGTGCAGAAGATGCTTACACATATTCACATTGGGCACATAAAATATCGATTTTCAGCATGTTTTGGGCCTGTATCTGAGTAGGCATGTACAGATCGCTTCTGGAACCCCAAATATCGAATTTTCGGGTATTTGGAGCCTGAAAGTGAGATATAAAAGGGTACAGAAGATGCATACACATATCGACTATTGGGCACCTAAAAGATCGATTTTCAGTATGTTTTGGGCCTGTATTTTGAAAATACTCTAACACGGAGTAGGCATGTACAGTTTGCTTCTGGGACCCCAAAATATCCAATTTTCGGGTGTTTTGAGCCTGAATTTGAGATATAATCGGATACAGAAGATGCATGAACATATCGACTTTAGACACCTAACATATCGATTTTTAGCATGTTTTGGGCCTGTATTTTGAAAATACTCTAACATGGAGTAGGCATGTACTTATCGCTTCTGGGACCCCAAAATATCGAATTTTCGGGTGTTTTGATCCTGAATTTGAGATATAAACGGGTACATAAGATGCATGCACATATCGACTTTGGACACTTAAAATATCGATTTTCAGTATGTTTTTGGCCTGTATTTTGAAAATAATCTAACACAGAGTAGGCATGTACAGATCGCTTCTGTGACCCCAAAATATCGAATTTTCGGGTGTTATGGGCCGGAATTTCAAATATCGACTTTGGGCACCTAAAATATCGATTTTCAGCATGTTTTGGGCCTATAAATTGAAAATATTCTAGCACTGAGTAGGCATGTACAGATCGCTTCTGGGACCCCAAAATATCGAATTTTCGAGTGTTTTGAGCCTGAATTTGAGATATAAACGGGTACAGAAAATGCATGCACATATCGACTTTTGGGCAACTAAAATATCGATTTTGAGCATATTTTGGGTCTGTATCTTGAAACCATTCTAACTAAGAGTAGGCATGTACAGATCGCTTCTGGGACCTAAAAATATCCAATTTTCGGGTGTTTTGAGTCCGAATTTGAGATATAAACAGGTACTGAAGATGCATGCACATATCGACTTTTGGGCACCTAAAATATCGATTTTGAGCATGTTTTGGGTCTGTATCTTGAAACCATTCTAACTAGGAGTAGGCATGTACAGATCGCATCTAGGACCCAAAAATACCGAATTTTCGGTGTTTTGAGCCTGAATTTGACATATAAACAGGTACTGAAGATGCATGCACATATCGACTTTGGACACCTAAAATATCGATTTTTATCATGTTTTGAGCCTGTAATTTGAAAATACTCTAACACGGAGTAGGCATGTACAGATCGCTTCTGGGACCTAAAAATATCCAATTTTCGGGTGTTTTGAGTCCGAATTTGAGATATAAACAGGTACTGAAGATGCATGCACATATCGACTTTTGGGCTCCTAAAATATCGATTTTGAGCATGTTTTGGGTCTGTATCCTGAAACCATTCTATCTAGGAGTAGGCATGTACAGATCGCATCTAGGACCAAAAAATACCGAATTTTCGGTGTTTTGAGCCTGAATTTGAGATATAAACGGGTTCAGAAGATGCATGCACATATCGACTTTTGACACTTAAAATATCGATTTTTAGGATGTTTTGGGCCTGTATTTTGAAAATACTCTAACACGGAGTAGGCATGTACAGTTCGCTTCTGGGACCCCAAAATATCGATTTTTCGGGTGTTTTGGGCCTGAATTTGAGATATCGACTTTAGGCACCTAAAATATCGATTTTTAGCATGTTTTGGGGTTATATTTTGAAAATATTATAGCACTGAGTAGGCATGTACATATCGCTTCTGGGTCCCAAAAATATCGAATTTTCGGGTGTTTTGAGGTTGAATTTGGGATATAAACGGGTGCAGAAGATGCATACACATATTGACTTTGGTCACCTAAAATATCGATTTTCAGCATGTTTTGGGCCTGTATTCTGAAAATACTCTAACACGGCGTAGGCAAGTACAGATCGCTTCTGGGACACTAAAATATCGAATTTTCGGGTGTTTTGAGCCTGAATTTGAGATATAATCGGATACAGAAAATGCATGAACATATCGACTTTAGACACCTAACATATCGATTTTTAGCATGTTTTGGGCCTATACTTTGAAAATATTCTAGCACTGAGTAGGCATGTACAGATCGCAACTGGGACCCAAAAATACCGAATTGTTGGTGTTTTAAGCCTGAATTTGAGATATAAACGGGTACAGAAGATGCATGCACATATCGACTTTGGATACTTAAAATATCGATTTTCAGTATGTTTTGGACCTGTATTTTAAAAATACTCTAACATGCAGTAGGCATGTACTTATCGCTTTTGGGACCCCAAAATATCGAATTTTCGGGTGTTTTGATCCTGAATTTGAGATATAAACGGGTACAGAAGATGCATGCACATATCGACTATGGACACTTAAAATATCGATTTTCAGTATGTTTTTGGCCTGTATTTTGAAAATAATATAACACAGAGTAGGCATGTACAGATCGCTTCTGTGACCCCAAAATATCGAATTTTCGGGTGTTTTGGGCCTGAATTTCAAATATCGACTTTGGGCATCTAAAATATCGATTTTCAGCATGTTTTGGGCCTATAAATTGAAAATATTCTAGCACTGAGTAGGCATGTACAGATCGCTTCTGGGACCCCAAAATATCGAATTTTCGGGTGTTTTGAGCCTGAAATTGAGATATAAACGGGTACAGAAAATGCATGCACATATCGACTTTTGGGCAACTAAAATATCGATTTTGAGCATATTTTGGGTCTGTATCTTGAAAACATTCTAACTAGGAGTAGGCATGTACAGATCGCTTCTAGGACCCAAAAATACCGAATTTTCGGGTGTTTTCAGCCCGAATTTGACATATAAACAGGTACTGAAGATGAATGCACATATCGACTTTGGACACCTAAAATATCGTTTTTTGGCATGTTTTGAGCCTGTAATTTGAAAATACTCTAACACGGAGTAGGCATGTACAGATCGCTTCTGGGACCTAAAAATATCCAATTTTCGGGTGTTTTGAGTCCGAATTTGAGATATAAACAGGTACTGAAGATGCATGCACATATCGACTTTTGGGCATCTAAAATATCGATTTTGAGCATGTTTTGGGTCTGTATCTTGAAACCATTCTAACTAGGAGTAGGCATGTACAGATCGCATCTAGGACCCCAAAATACCGAATTTTCGGTGTTTTGGGCCTGAATTTGAGATATAAACGGGTTCAGAAGATGCATGCACATATAGACTTTGGACACTTAAAATATCGATTTTTAGCATGTTTTGGGCTTGTATTTTGAAAATACTCTAACACGGAGTAGGCATGTACAGTTTGCTTCTAGGACCCCAAAATATCGATTTTTCGGGTGTTTTGGGCCTGAATTTGAGATATCGACTTTGAGCACCTGAAATATCGATTTTTAGCATGTTCTGGGCCTATATTTTGAAAATATTATAGCACTGAGTAGGCATGTACAGATCGCTTCTGGGTCCCAAAATATCGAATATTCGGGTGTTTGAAGCCTGAATTTGAGATATAAACGGGTACAGAAGATGCATCCACATATCGACTTTTGGGCACCTAAAAGATCGATTTTCAGTATGTTTTGGGCCTGTTTATTGAAAATACTCTAACACGGAGTAGGCATTTACAGATCGATTCTGGGACCCCAAAATATCGTATTTTCGGGTGTTTTGAGCCTGAATTTGAGATATAAACAGGTACTAAAGATGCATGCACATATCGACTTTTGGCCACCTAAAATATCGATTTTGAGCATATTTTGGGTCTGTATCTTGAAAACATTCTAACTAGGAGTAGGCATGTATAGATCGCTTCTAGGACCCAAAAATACCGAATTTTCTGGTGTTTTAAACCTGAATTTGAGATATAAACGGGTACAGAAGATGCATGCACATATCGACTTTGGACATTTAAAATATCGATTTTTAGCATGTTTTTGACCCTATATTTTGAAAACATTCTAGCACTGAGTAGGCATCTACAGATCGCTTCTGGGACCTAAAAATATCGAATTTTCGGGTGTTTGGAGCCTGAATTTGAAATATAAACTGGTACAGAAGATGCATGCACATATCGACTTTTGGGCACTTAAAAGACCGATTTTCAGTATGTTTTGGGCTTGTATTTTGAAAATACTGTAACACGGATTAGGCATGTACAGTTCACTTTTGGGACCCCAAAATATCTAATTTTCGAGTGTTTTGAGCCTGAATATGAGATATAAACGGGTACAGAAGATGCATGCACATATCGACTTTGGACACTTAAAATATCGATTTTTAGCATGTTTTATGCCTATATTTTAAAAACATTCTAGCTCTGAGTAGGCATGTACAGATCGCTTCTGGGACCCCAAAATATCGAATTTTGGGGTGTTTTGAGGTTGAATTTGGGATATAAACGTGTGCAGAAGATGCATACACATATTGACTTTGGTCACCTAAAATATCGATTTTCAGCATGTTTTGGGCCTATATTTTGAAAATACTCTAACACGGTGTAGGCAAGTACAGATCGCTTCTGGGACCCTAAAATATCGAATTTTAGGGTGTTTGGAGCCTAAATTTGAGATATAAACAGGTCAGAAGATGCATGCACGTATCGACTTTTGGGCACCTAAAAGATCGATTTTCAGTATGTATTGGGCCTGTTTATTGAAAATACTCTAACACGGAGTAGGCATGTACAGATCGCTTCTGGGACCCCAAAATATCGATTTTTCGGGTGTTTTGGGCCTGAATTTGAGGTATCGACTTCGGGCACCTATAATATCGATTTTTATCATGTTTTGGGTCTATATCTTGAAAACATTCTAACTAGGAGTAGGCATGTACAGACCGCTTCTAGAACCCAAAAATACCCAATTTTCGGGTGTTTAGAGCATGAATTTGAGATATAAACGGGTACAGAAAATGCATGGACATATCGACTTTGGACACATAAAATATCGATTTTTAGCATGTTTTGGGCCTGTATCTGAGTAGGCATGTACAGATCGCTTCTGGTACCCAAAAATATCGAATTTTCGGGTGTTTTGAGCTTGAATTTGGGATATAAACGTGTGCAGATGATACAAACACATATTGACTTTGGGCACCTAAAATATCGATTTTTAGCATGTTTTGGGCCTGTATCTGAGTAGGCATGTACAGATCGCTTCTGGTACCCAAAAATATCGAATTTTCGGGTGTTTGGAGCCTGAATTTGAGATATAAACGGGTACAGAAGATGCATGCACATATCGACTATTGGGCACCTAAGAGATCGATTTTCAGTATGTTGTGGGCCTGTATTTTGAAAATACTCTAACACGGAGTAGGCATGTACATTTCGCTTCTGGGACCCCAAAATATCGAATTTTCGGGTGTTTTGAGGTTGAATTTGAGATATCGACTTTGGGCACCTAAAATATCGATTTTTAGCATGTTTTCGGCCTGTATTTTGAAAACATTCTAGCACTGAGTAGGCATGTACAGAGCGCTTTTGGGACCCAAAAATATCGAATTTTCGAGAGTTTTGAGCTTGAATTTGGGATATAAACGGGTGCAGATGATACAAACACATATTGACATTGGGCACCTAAAATATTGATTTTTAGCATGTTTTAGGCCTGTATCTGAGTAGGCATGTACAGATCGCTTCTGGTACCCAAAAATATCGAATTTTCGGGTGTTTGTAGCCTGAATTTGAGATATAAACGGGTACAGAAGATGCATGCACATATCGACTATTGGGCACCTAAAAGATCGATTTACAGTATGTTGTGGGCCTGTATTTTGAAAATACTCTAACACGGAGTAGGCATGTACATTTCGCTTCTGGGACCTCAAAAAATCGAATTTTCGGGTGTTTTGAGGTTGAATTTGAGATATCGACTTAGGGCACTTAAAATATCGATTTTTAGCATGTTTTCGGCCTGTATTTTGAAAACATTCTAGCACTGAGTAGGCATGTACAGATCGCTTCTAGGACCAAAAAATATCGTATTTTCGGGTGTTTTGAGGTTGAAGTTGGGATATAAACGGTTGCAGAAGATGCTTACACATATTGACTTTGGTCACCTAAAATATCGATTTTCAGCATGTTTTGGGCCTGTATTTTGAAAATACTCTTCACACGGAGTAGGCAAGTACAGATCGCTTCTGGGACCCTAAAATATCGAATTTTCGGCTATGTGGAGCCTGAATTTGAAATATAAACGGGTACATAAGATGCATCCACATATCGACTTTTGGGCACCTAAAAGATCGATTTTCAGTATGTTTTGGGCCTGTATATTGAAAATACTCTAACACGGTGTAGGCATGTACAGATCGCTTCTGGGATCCCAAAATATCGAATTTTCGGGTGTTTTGGGCCTGAATTTGAGATATCGACTTTGGGCACATAAAATATCGATTTTTAGCATGTTTTGGTCCTATATTTTGAAAATATTCTAGCACTGAGTAGGCATGTACAGATCGCTTCTGGGACCCCAAAATATCGTATTTTCGGGTGTTTTGAGCCTGAATTTAAGATATAAACGGGTACAGAAGATGCATGCACATATCGACTTTTGGGCGCCTAAAATATCGATTTTGAGCATGTTTTGGGTCTGTCTCTTGAAAACATTCTAACTAGGAGTAGGCATGTACAGATCGCTTCTAGGACCCAAAAATACCGAATTTCCGGGTGTTTTGAGCTTGAATTTGAGATATAAACGGGTACAGAAGATGCATGCACATATCGACAGTGGACACTTAAAATAACGATTTTTAGTATGTTTTGAGCCTATATTTTAAAAACATTCTAGCACTGAGTAGGCATGTACAGATCGCTTCTGGGACCCCAAAATATCGAATTTTCGGGTATTTGGAGCCTGAATTTGAGATATAAACGGGTAAATAAGATGCATGCACATGTCGACTTTTGAGCACCTAGAAGATCGATTTTCAGTATGTTTTGGGCCTGTTATTTGAAAATACTCTAACACGGAGTAGGCATGTACAGTTCGCTTCTGGGACCCCAAAATATCGAATTTTCGGGTGTTTTGGGCCTGAATTTGAGATATCGATTTTGGGCACCTAAAATATCGATTTTTAGCATGTTTTGGGCTGTATTTTGAAAATATTCTAGCACTAAGTAGGCATGTACAGAACACTTCTGGGACCCCAAAATATCGAATTTTCGGGTGTTTTGAGCCTGAATTTGAGATATAAACGGATACAGAAGATGCATCCACATATCGACTTTAGACACTAAAAATATCGATTTTTAGCATGTTTTGAGCCTATATTTTGAAAACATTCTAGCACTGAGTAGGCATGTACAGATCGCTTCTGGGACCCAAAAATTTCGAATTTTCGGGTGTTTTGAGGTTGAATTTGGGATATAAACGGGTGTAGAAGATGCATACACATATTGACTTTTGTCACCTAAAATATCGATTTTCAGCATGTTTTGTGCCTGTATTTTGAAAATACTCTAACACGGAGTAGACAAGTACAGTTCGCTTCTGGGACCACAAAATATCGAATTTTCGGGTGTTTTGGGCCTGAATTTGAGATATCGACTTTGGGCACCTAAAATATCGATTTTTAGCATGTTATGGGCCTGTATTTTGAAAACATTCTAGCACTGAGTAGGCATGTACAGATCGCTTCAAGGACCAAAAAATATCGCATTTTCGGGTGTTTTGAGGTTGAATTTGGGATATAAACAGGTGCAGAAGATGCATACACATATTGACTTTGGTCACCTAAAATATCGATTTTAAGCATGTTTTGGGCCTGTATTTTGAAAATACTCTTCACACGGAGTAGGCAAGTACAGATAGCTTCTGGGACCCCAAAATATCGAATTTTCGGGTATGTGGAGCCTGAATTTGAGATATAAACGGGTACAGAAGATGTATCCACATATCGACTTTTGGGCACCTAAAAGATCGATTTTCAATATGTTTTGGGCCTGTATATTGAAAATACTCTAACACGGAGTAGGCATGTACTGATCGCTTCTGGGATCCCAAAATATCGAATTTTCGGGTGTTTTGAGCCTGAATTTAAGATATAAACGGGTACAGAAGATGCATGCACATATCGACTTTTGGGCACCTAAAATATCGATTTTGAGCATGTTTTGGGTCTGTCTCTTGGAAACATTCTAACTAGGAGTAGGCATGTACAGATCGCTTCTAGGACCCAAAAATATCGAATTTTCGGGTGTTTTGAGCCTGAATTTGAGATATAAACGGGTATAGAAGATGCATGCACATATCGACAGTGGACACTTAAAATATCGATTTTTAGTATGTGTTGAGCCTATATTTTGAAAACATTCTAGCACTGAGTAGGCATGTACAGATCGCTCCTGGGACTCCAAAATATCGAATTTTCGGGTATTTGGAGCCTGAATTTGAGATATAAACGGGTACAGAAGATGCATGCACATGTCGACTTTTGAGCACCTAGAAGATCGATTTTCAGTATGTTTTAGGCCTGTAATTTGAAAATACGCTAACACGGAGAAGGTATGTACAGTTCGCTTCTGGGACCCCAAAATATCGAATTTTCGGGTGTTTTGGGCCTGAATTTGAGATATCGACTTTGGGCACCTAAAATATCGATTTTTAGCATGTTTTGGGCTGTATTTTGAAAGTATTCTAGCACTAAGTAGGCATGTACAGATCACTTCTGGGACCCCAAAATATCGAATTTTCGGGTGTTTTGAGCCTGAATTTGAGATATAAACGGATACAGAAGATGCATCCACATATCGACTTTGGACACTAAAAATATCGATTTTTAGCATGTTTTGAGCCTATATTTTGAAAACATTCTAGCACTGAGTAGCCATGTACAGATCGCTTCTGGGACCCAAAAATTTCGAATTTTAGGGTGTTTTGAGGTTGAATTTGGGATATAAACGGATGTAGAAGATGCATACACATATTGACTTTGGTCACCTAAAATATCGATTTTCAGCATGTTTTGTGCCTGTATTTTGAAAATACTCCAACACGGAGTAGGCAAGTACAGTTCGCTTCTAAGACCACAAAATATCGAATTTTCGGGTGTTTTGGGCCTGAATTTGAGATATCGACTTTGGGCATCAAAAATATCGATTTTTAGCATGTTTTGGGCCTGTATTTTGAAAACATTCTAGCACTAAGTAGGCATGTACAGATATCTTCTAGGACCAAAAAATATCGCATTTTCGGGTGTTTTGAGGTTGAATTTAGGATATAAACGGGTGCAGAAGATGCATACACATATTGACTTTGGTCACCTAAAATATCGATTTTCAGCATGTTTTGGGCCTGTATTTTGAAAATACTCTTCACACAGAGTAGGCAAGTACAGATCGCTTCTGGGACCCCAAAATATCGAAATTTCGGGTATGTTGAGCCTGAATTTGAGATATAAACGGGTACAGAAGATGCATCCACATATCGACTTTTGGGCACCTAAAAGATCGATTTTCAGTATGTTTTGGGCCTGTTTATTGAAAATACTCTAACACGGAGTAGGCATTTACAGATCGCTTCTGCGACCCCAAAATATCGTATTTTCGGGTGTTTTGAGCCTGAATTTGAGATATAAACAGGTACTAAAGATGCATGCACATATCGACTTTTGGCCACCTAAAATATCGATTTTGAGCATATTTTGGGTCTGTATCTTGAAAACATTCTAACTAGGAGTAGGCATGTATAGATCGCTTCTAGGACCCAAAAATACCGAATTTTCTGGTGTTTTAAACCTGAATTTGAGATATAAACGGGTACAGAAGATGCATGCACATATCGACTTTGGACATTTAAAATATCGATTTTTAGCATGTTTTTGACCCTATATTTTGAAAACATTCTAGCACTGAGTAGGCATCTACAGATCGCTTCTGGGACATAAAAATATCGAATTTTCGGGTGTTTGGAGCCTGAATTTGAAATATAAACTGGTACAGAAGATGCATGCACATATATACTTTTGGGCACTTAAAAGACCGATTTTCAGTATGTTTTGGGCTTGTATTTTGAAAATACTGTAACACGGATTAGGCATGTACAGTTCACTTTTGGGACCCCAAAATATCTAATTTTCGAGTGTTTTGAGCCTGAATATGAGATATAAACGGGTACAGAAGATGCATGCACATATCGACTTTGGACACTTAAAATATCGATTTTTAGCATGTTTTGTGCCTATATTTTAAAAACATTCTAGTTCTGAGTAGGCATGTACAGATCGCTTCTGGGACCCCAAAATATCGAATTTTCGGGTGTTTTGAGGTTGAATTTGGGATATAAACGGGTGCAGAAGATGCATACACATATTGACTTTGGTCACCTAAAATATCGATTTTCAGCATGTTTTGGGCCTATATTTTGAAAATACTCTAACACGGTGTAGGCAAGTACAGATCGCTTCTGGGACCCTAAAATATCGAATTTTAGGGTGTTTGGAGCCTAAATTTGAGATATAAACAGGTCAGAAGATGCATGCACGTATCGACTTTTGGGCACCTAAAAGATCGATTTTCAGTATGTATTGGGCCTGTTTATTGAAAATACTCTAACACGGAGTAGGCATGTACAGATCGCTTCTAAGACCACAAAATATCGAATTTTCGGGTGTTTTGGGCCTGAATTTGAGATATCGACTTTGGGCACCAAAAATATCGATTTTTAGCATGTTTTGGGCCTGTATTTTGAAAACATTCTAGCACTAAGTAGGCATGTACAGATTGCTTCTAGGACCAAAAAATATCGCATTTTCGGGTGTTTTGAGGTTGAATTTGGGATATAAACGGGTGCAGAAGATGCATACACATATTGACTTTTGTCACCTAAAATATCGATTTTCAGCATGTTTTGTGCCTGTATTTTGAAAATACTCTAACACGGAGTAGACAAGTACAGTTCGCTTCTGGGACCACAAAATATCGAATTTTCGGGTGTTTTGGGCCTGAATTTGAGATATCGACTTTGGGCACCTAAAATATCGATTTTTAGCATGTTATGGACCTGTATTTTGAAAACATTCTAGCACTGAGTAGGCATGTACAGATCGCTTCAAGGACCAAAAAATATCGCATTTTCGGGTGTTTTGAGGTTGAATTTGGGATATAAACAGGTGCAGAAGATGCATACACATATTGACTTTGGTCACCTAAAATATCGATTTTCAGCATGTTTTGGGCCTGTATTTTGAAAATACTCTTCACACGGAGTAGGCAAGTACAGATAGCTTCTGGGACCCCAAAATATCGAATTTTCGGGTATGTGGAGCCTGAATTTGAGATATAAACGGGTACAGAAGATGTATCCACATATCGACTTTTGGGCACCTAAAAGATCGATTTTCAATATGTTTTGGGCCTGTATATTGAAAATACTCTAACACGGAGTAGGCATGTACAGATCGCTTCTGGGATCCCAAAATAGCGAATTTTCGGGTGTTTTGAGCCTGAATTTAAGATATAAACGGGTACAGAAGATGCATGCACATATCGACTTTTGGGCACCTAAAATATCGATTTTGAGCATGTTTTGGGTCTGTCTCTTGGAAACATTCTAACTAGGAGTAGGCATGTACAAATCGCTTCTAGGACCCAAAAATATCGAATTTTCGGGTGTTTTGAGCCTGAATTTGAGATATAAACGGGTATAGAAGATGCATGCACATATCGACAGTGGACACTTAAAATATCGATTTTTAGTATGTGTTGAGCCTATATTTTGAAAACATTCTAGCACTGAGTAGGCATGTACAGATCGCTCCTGGGACCCCAAAATATCGAATTTTCGGGTATTTGGAGCCTGAATTTGAGATATAAACGGGTACAGAAGATGCATGCACATGTCGACTTTTGAGCACCTAGAAGATCGATTTTCAGTATGTTTTAGGCCTGTAATTTGAAAATACTCTAACACGGAGAAGGTATGTACAGTTCGCTTCTGGGACCCCAAAATATCGAATTTTCGGGTGTTTTGGGTCTGAATTTGAGATATCGACTTTGGGCACCTAAAATATCGATTTTTAGCATGTTTTGGGCTGTATTTTGAAAGTATTCTAGCACTAAGTAGGCATGTACAGATCACTTCTGGGACCCCAAAATATCGAATTTTCGGGTGTTTTGAGCCTGAATTTGAGATATAAACGGATACAGAAGATGCATCCACATATCGACTTTGGACACTAAAAATATCGATTTTTAGCATGTTTTGAGCCTATATTTTGAAAACATTCTAGCACTGAGTAGGCATGTACAGATCGCTTCTGGGACCCAAAAATTTCGAATTTTAGGGTGTTTTGAGGTTGAATTTGGGATATAAACGGATGTAGAAGATGCATACACATATTGACTTTGGTCACCTAAAATATCGATTTTCAGCATGTTTTGTGCCTGTATTTTGAAAATACTCTAACACGGAGTAGGCAAGTACAGTTCGCTTCTAAGACCACAAAATATCGAATTTTCGGGTGTTTTGGGCCTGAATTTGAGATATCGACTTTGGGCACCAAAAATATCGATTTTTAGCATGTTTTGGGCCTGTATTTTGAAAACATTCTAGCACTAAGTAGGCATGTACAGATTGCTTCTAGGACCAAAAAATATCGCATTTTCGGGTGTTTTGAGGTTGAATTTTGGATATAAACGGGTGCAGAAGATGCATACACATATTGACTTTGGTCACCTAAAATATCGATTTTCAGCATGTTTTGGGCCTGTATTTTGAAAATACTCTTCACACAGTGTAGGCAAGTACAGATCGCTTCTGGGACCCCAAAATATCGAAATTTCGGGTATGTTGAGCCTGAATTTGAGATATAAACGGGTACAGAAGATGCATCCACATATCGACTTTTGGGCACCTAAAAGATCGATTTTCAGTATGTTTTGGGCCTGTATATTGAAAATACTCTAACACGGAGTAGGCATGTACAGATCGTTTCTGGGACCCCAAAATATCGAATTTTTGGGTGTTTTGGGCCTGAATTTGAGATATCGACTTTAGGTCATAAAATATCGATTTTTAGCATGTTTTGGTCCTATATTTTGAAAATATTCTAGCACTGAGTAGGCATGTACAGATCGCTTCTGGGACCCAAAAATATCGAAGTTTCGGGTGTTTTGAGCCTGAATTTAAGATATAAACGGGTACAGAAGATGTCTGCACATATCGACTTTTGGGCACCTAAAATATCGATTTTAAGCATGTTTTAGGTCTGTATCTTGAAAACATTCTAACTAGGAGTAGGCATGTACAGATCGCTTCTAGAACCAAAAATACCGAATTTTCGGGTGTTTTGAGCCTGAATTTGAGATATAAACGGGTACAGAAGATGCATGCACATATCGACTTTGGACACTTAAAATATCGATTTTTAGCATGTTTTGAACTGTATTTTGAAAATATTCTAGCACTAAGTAGGCATGTACAGATCACTTCTGGGACCCCAAAATATCGAATTTTCGGGTGTTTTGAGCCTGAATTTGAGATATAAACGGGTACAGAAGATGCATCCACATATCGACTTTGGACACCTAAAAGATCGATTTTCAGTATGTTTTGGGCCTGTATATTGAAAATACTCTAACACGGAGTAGGCATGTACAGATCGTTTCTGGGACCCCAAAATATCGAATTTTTGGGTGTTTAGGGCCTGAATTTGAGATATCGACTTTGGGTCATAAAATATCGATTTTTATCATGTTTTGGTCCTATATTTTAAAATATTCTAGCACTGAGTAGGCATGTACAGATCGCTTCTGGGACTCCAAAATATCGAATTTTCGGATGTTTTGAGCCTGAATTTAAGATATAAACGGGTACAGAAAATGCCTGCACATATCGACTTTTGGGCACCTAAAATATCGATTTTGAGCATGTTTTGAGTCTGTATCTTGAAAACATTCTAACTAGGAGTAGGCATGTACAGATCGCTTCTAGGACCCAAAAATACCGAATTTTCGGGTGTTTTGAGCCTGAATTTGAGATATAAACGGGTACAGAAGATGCATGCACATATCGACTTAGGACACTTAAAATATCGATTTTTAGCATGTTTTGAGCCTATATTTTGAAAAAATTCTAGCACTGAAAAGTCATGTAGAGATCGCTTCTGGGACCCAAAAATATCGAATTTTGGGTGTTTTGAGCCTGAATTTGAGATATAATCTGGTACAGAAAATGCATGCACATATTGACTTTGGGCTCCTAAAATATCGATTTTCAGCATGTTTTGGGCCTGTATTTTGAAAATACTCTACCACGGAGTAGGCAAGTACAAATAGCTTCTGGGACCCCAAAATATCGAATTTTCGGGTGTTTGGAGCCTGAATTTGAAATATAAACGGGTACAGAACATGAATGCACATATCGACTATTGGGCACCTAAAAGATCGATTTTCAGTATGTTTTGGGCCTGTATTTTGAAAATACTCTAACACGGAGTATGCAAGTACAGTTCGCTTCTGGGACCACAAAATATCGAATTTTCGGGTGTTTTGGGCCTGAATTTGAGATATCGACTTTGGGCACCTAAAATATCGATTTTTAGCATGTTTTGGGCCTGTATTTTGAAAACATTCTAGCACTGAGTAGGCATGTACAGATCGCTTCTAGGACCTTAAAATATCGTATTTTCGGGTGTTTTGAGGTTTAATTTGGGATATAGACGGGTGCAGAAGATGCATGCACATATCGACTTAGGACACTTAAAATATCGATTTTTAGCATGTTTTGAGCCTATATTTTTAAAACATTCTAGCACTGAAAAGGCATGTAGAGATTGCTTCTGGGACCCAAAAATATCGAATTTTTGGGTGTTCTGAGCCTGAATTTGAGATATAAACTCGTACAGAAAATGCATGCACATATTGACTTTGGGCTCCTAAAATATCGATTTTCAGCATGTTTTGGGCCTGTATTTTGAAAATACTCTAACACGGAGTAGGCAAGTACAAATCGCTTCTGGGACCCCAAAATATCGAATTTTCGGGTGTTTGGAGCCTGAATTTGAGATATAAACGGGTACGGAAAATGAATGCACATATCGACTATTGGGCACCTAAAAGATCGATTTTTAGTATGTTTTGGGCCTGTATTTTGAAAATACTCTAACAAGGTGTAGGCAAGTACAGTTCGCTTCTGGGACCCCAAAATATCGAATTTTCGGGTGTTTTGGGCCTGAATTTGAGATATCGACTTTGGGCACCTAAAATATCGATTTTTAGCATGTTTTGGGCCTGTATTTTGAAAACATTCTAGCACTGAAAAGGCATGTAGAGATCGCTTCTGGGACCCAAAAATATCGAATTTTTGGGTGTTTTGAGCCTGAATTTGAGATATAAACTGGTACAGAAAATGCATGCACATATTGAATTTGGGCTCCTAAAATATCGATTTCAGCATGTTTTGGGCCTGAATTTTGAAAATACTCTAACATGGAGTAGGCAAGTACAAATCGCTTCTGGGACCCCAAAATATCGAATTTTCGGGTGTTTGGAGCCTGAATTTGAGATATAAACGGGTACAGAACATGAATGCACATATCGACTATTGGGCACCTAAAAGATCGATTTTTAGTATGTTTTGGGCCTGTATTTTGAAAATACTCTAACACGGTGTAGGCAAGTACAGTTCGCTTCTGGGACCCCAAAATATCGAATTTTCGGGTGTTTTGGGCCTGAATTTGAGATATCGACTTTGGGCACCAAAAATATCGATTTTTAGCATGTTTTGGGCCTGTATTTTGAAAACATTCTAGCACTAAGTAGGCATGTACAGATTGCTTCTAGGACCAAAAAATATCGCATTTTCGGGTGTTTTGAGGTTGAATTTAGGATATAAACGGGTGCAGAAGATGCATACACATATTGACTTTGGTCACCTAAAATATCGATTTTCAGCATGTTTTGGGCCTGTATTTTGAAAATACTCTTCACACAGAGTAGGCAAGTACAGATCGCTTCTGGGACCCCAAAATATCGAAATTTCGGGTATGTTGAGCCTGAATTTGAGATATAAACGGGTACAGAAGATGCATCCACATATCGACTTTTGGGCACCTAAAAGATCGATTTTCAGTATGTTTTGGGCCTGTATATTGAAAATACTCTAACACGGAGTAGGCATGTACAGATCGTTTCTGGGACCCCAAAATATCGAATTTTTGGGTGTTTTGGGCCTGAATTTGAGATATCGACTTTGGGTCATAAAATATCGATTTTTAGCATGTTTTGGTCCTATATTTTGAAAATATTCTAGCACTGAGTAGGCAGGTACAGATCGCTTCTGGGACCCAAAAATATCGAACTTTCGGGTGTTTTGAGCCTGAATTTAAGATATAAACGGGTACAGAAGGTGTCTGCACATATCGACTTTTGGGCACCAAAAATATCGATTTTAAGCATGTTTTAGGTCTGTATCTTGAAAACATTCTAACTAGGAGTAGGCATGTACAGATCGTTTCTAGAACCAAAAATACCGAATTTTCGGGTGTTTTGAGCCTGAATTTGAGATATAAACGGGTACAGAAGATGCATGCACATATCGACTTTGGACACTTAAAATATCGATTTTTAGCATGTTTTGAACTGTATTTTGAAAATATTCTAGCACTAAGTAGGCATGTACAGATCACTTCTGGGACCCCAAAATATTGAATTTTCGGGTGTTTTGAGCCTGAATTTGAGATATAAACGGGTACAGAAGATGCATCCACATATCGACTTTGGACACTAAAAATATCGATTTTTAGCATGTTTTGATCCTATATTTTGAAAACATTCTAGCACTGAGTAGGCATGTACAGATCGCTTCTGGGACCCAAAAATTTCGAATTTTCGGGTATGTGGAGCCTGAATTTGAGATATAAACGGGAACAGAAGATGCATCCACATATCGACTTTTAGGCACCTAAAAGATCGATTTTCAGTATGTTTTGGGCCTGTATATTGAAAATACTCTAACACGGAGTAGGCATGTACAGATCGTTTCTGGGACCCCAAAATGTCGAATTTTTGGGTATTTAGGGCCTGAATTTGAGATTTCGACTTTGGGTCATAAAATATCGATTTTTATCATGTTTTGGTCCTATATTTTAAAATATTCTAGCACTGATTAGGCATGTACAGATCGCTTCTGGGACTCCAAAATATCGAATTTTCGGATGTTTTGAGCCTGAATTTAAGATATAAACGGGTACAGAAAATGCCTGCACATATCGACTTTTGGGCACCTAAAATATCGATTTTGAGCATGTTTTGAGTCTGTATCTTGAAAACATTCTAACTAGGAGTAGGCATGTACAGATCGCTTCTAGGACCCAAAAATACCGAATTTTCGGGTGTTTTGAGCCTGAATTTGAGATATAAACGGGTACAGAAGATGCATGCACATATCGACTTAGGACACTTAAAATATCGATTTTTAGCATGTTTTGAGCCTATATTTTGAAAACATTCTAGCACTGAAAAGTCATGTAGAGATCGCTTCTGGGACCCAAAAATATCGAATTTTGGGTGTTTTGAGCCTGAATTTGAGATATAATCTGGTACAGAAAATGCATGCACATGTTGACTTTGGGCTCCTAAAATATCGATTTTCAGCATGTTTTGGGCCTGTATTTTGAAAATACTCTACCACGGAGTAGGCAAGTACAAATAGCTTCTGGGACCCCAAAATATCGAATTTTCGGGTGTTTGGAGCCTGAATTTGAGATATAAACGGGTACAGAACATGAATGCACATATCGACTATTGGGCACCTAAAAGATCGATTTTCAGTATGTTTTGGGCCTGTATTTTGAAAATACTCTAACACGGAGTAGGCAAGTACAGTTCGCTTCTGGGACCACAAAATATCGAATTTTCGGGTGTTTTGGGCCTGAATTTGAGATATCGACTTTGGGCACCTAAAATATCGATTTTTAGCATGTTTTGGGCCTGTATTTTGAAAACATTCTAGCACTGAGTAGGCATGTACAGATCGCTTCTAGGACCTTAAAATATCGTATTTTCGGGTGTTTTGAGGTTTAATTTGGGATATAGACGGGTGCAGAAGATGCATGCACATATCGACTTAGGACACTTAAAATATCGATTTTTAGCATGTTTTGAGCCTATATTTTTAAAACATTCTAGCACTGAAAAGGCATGTAGAGATTGCTTCTGGGACCCAAAAATATCGAATTTTTGGGTGTTCTGAGCCTGAATTTGAGATATAAACTCGTACAGAAAATGCATGCACATATTGACTTTGGGCTCCTAAAATATCGATTTTCAGCATGTTTTGGGCCTGTATTTTGAAAATACTCTAACACGGAGTAGGCAAGTACAAATCGCTTCTGGGACCCCAAAATATCGAATTTTCGGGTGTTTGGAGCCTGAATTTGAGATATAAACGGGTACGGAAAATGAATGCACATATCGACTATTGGGCACCTAAAAGATCGATTTTTAGTATGTTTTGGGCCTGTATTTTGAAAATACTCTAACAAGGTGTAGGCAAGTACAGTTCGCTTCTGGGACCCCAAAATATCGAATTTTCGGGTGTTTTGGGCCTGAATTTGAGATATCGACTTTGGGCACCTAAAATATCGATTTTTAGCATGTTTTGGGCCTGTATTTTGAAAACATTCTAGCACTGAGTAGGCATGTACAGATCGCTTCTAGGACCAAAAAATATCGAATTTTCAGGTGTTTTGAGCCTGAATTTGAGATATAAACGGTTACAGAAGATGCATCCACATATCGACTTAGGACACTTAAAATATCGATTTTTAGCATGTTTTGAGCCTATATTGTGAAAACATTCTAGCACTGAAAAGGCATGTAGAGATCGCTTCTGGGACCCAAAAATATCGAATTTTTGGGTGTTTTGAGCCTGAATTTGAGATATAAACTGGTACAGAAAATGCATGCACATATTGAATTTGGGCTCCTAAAATATCGATTTTCAGCATGTTTTGGGCCTGTATTTTGAAAATACTCTAACATGGAGTAGGCAAGTACAAATCGCTTCTGGGACCCCAAAATATCGAATTTTCGGGTGTTTGGAGCCTGAATTTGAGATATAAACGGGTACAGAACATGAATGCACATATCGACTATTGGGCACCTAAAAGATCGATTTTTAGTATGTTTTGGGCCTGTATTTTGAAAATACTCTAACACGGTGTAGGCAAGTACAGTTCGCTTCTGGGACCCCAAAATATCGAATTTTCGGGTGTTTTGGGCCTGAATTTGAGATATCGACTTTGGGCACCTAAAATATCGATTTTTAGCATGTTTTGGGCATGTATTTTGAAAACATTCTAGCACTGAGTAGGCATGTACAGATCGCTTCTAGGACCAAAAAATATCGTATTTTCGGGTGTTTTGAGGTTCAATTTGGGATATAGACGGGTACAGAAGATGCATACACATATCGACTTTTGGGCACCTAAAAGATCGATTTTCAGTATGTTTTGGGCCTGTATATTGAAAATACTCTAACACGGAGTAGGCATGTACAGATCGCTTCTGGGACCCCAAAATATCGAATTTTCGGGTGTTTTGGGCCTGAATTTGAGATATCGACTTTGGGCACATAAAATATCGATTTTTAGCATGTTTTGGTCCAATATTTTGAAAATATTCTAGCACTGAGTAGGCATGTACAGATCGCTTCTGGGACCCCAAAATTTCGAATTTTCGGGTGTTTTGAGCCTGAATTTAAGATATAAACGGGTACAGAAGATGCCTGCACATATCGACTTTTGGGCACCTAAAATATCGATTTTGAGAATGTTTTGGGTCTGTATCTTGAAAACATTCTTGCACTGAGTAGGCATGAACAGATCGCTTCTGGGACCCTAAAATTTCGAATTTTCGGGTGTTTTGAGGTTGAATTTGGGATATAAACGGGTGTAGAAGATGCAAACACATATTGACTTTTGTCACCTAAAATATCGATTTTCAGCATGTTTTGGGCCTGTATTTTGAAAATACTCTAACACGGAGTAGGCAAGTACAGATCGCTTCTGGGACACTAAAATATCGAATTTTCGGGTGTTTGGAGCCTGAATTTGAGATATAAACGGGTACAGAAGATGCATCCACATATTGACTTTTGGGCACCTAAAAGATCGATTTTCAGTATGTTTTGGGCTTGTTTATTGAAAATACTCTAACACGGAGTAGGCATGTATAGATCGCTTCTTGGACCCCAAAATATCGGATTTTCGGGTGTTTTGGGCCTGAATTTGAGATATCGACTTTGGGCACCTAAAATATTGATTTTTAGCATGTTTTGAGCCTATATTTCGAAAATATTATAGCACTGAGTAGGCATGTACAGGTCGCTTCTAGGACCAAAAATATCGAATTTTCGGGTGTTTTGAGGTTGAATTTGGGATATAAACGGGTGTAGAAAATGCATGCACATATTGACTTTGGGCTCCTAAAATATCGATTTTTAGCATGTTTTGGGCATGTATTTTAAAAACATTCTAGCACTGAGTAGGCATGTACAGATCGCTTCTAGGACCAAAAAATATCGTATTTTCGGGTGTTTTGAGGTTGAATTTGGGATATAAACGGGTGCAGAAGATGCATACACATATCGACTTTTGGGCACCTAAAAGATCGATTTTCAGTATGTTTTGGGCCTGTATATTGAAAATACTCTAACACGGAGTAGGCATGTACAGATCGCTTCTGGGACCCCAAAATATCGAATTTTCGGGTGTTTTGGGCCTGAATTTGAGATATCGACTTTGGGCACATAAAATATCGATTTTTAGCATGTTTTGGTCCTATATTTTGAAAATATTCTAGCACTGAGTAGGCATGTACAGATTGCTTCTGGGACCCCAAAATTTCGAATTTTCGAGTGTTTTGAGCCTGAATTTAAGATATAAACGGGTACAGAAGATGCCTGCACATATCGACTTTTGGGCACCTAAAATATCGATTATGAGCATGTTTTGGGTCTGTATCTTGAAAGCATTCTAACTAGGAGTATGCATGTACATATCGCTTCTTGGACCCAAAAATACCGCATTTTCGGGTGTTTTGAGCCTGAATTTGAGATATAAACGGGTACAGAAGATGCATGCACATATCGACGTTGGACACTTAAAATATCGATTTTTAGCATGTTTTGAGCCTATATTTTGAAAACATTCTAGCACTGAAAAGGCATGTAGAGGTCGCTTCTGGGACCCAAAAATATCGAATTTTTGGGTGTTTTGAGCCTGAATTTGAGATATAAACGGGTACAGAAGATGCATGCACATGTCGACTTTTGGGCACCTAGAAGATCGATTTTCAGTATGTTTTGGGCCTGTAATTTGAAAATACTCTAACACGGAGTAGGCATGTACAGTTCACTTCTGGGACCCCAAAATATCGAATTTTCGGGTGTTTTGGGCCTGAATTTGAGATATCGACTTTGGGTACCTAAAATATCGATTTTTAGCATGTTTTGGGCTGTATTTTGAAAATATTCTAGCACTAAGGAGGCATGAACAGATCACTTCTGGGACCCCAAAATATCGAATTTTCGGGTGTTTTGAGCCTGAATTTGAGATATAAACGGGTGTAGAAGATGCATACACATATTGACTATGGTCACCTAAAATATCGATTTTTAGCATGTTTTGGGCCTGTATTTTGAAAATACTCTAACACGGAGTAGGCAAGTACAGATCACTTCTGGGACCCTAAAATATCGAATTTTCGGTTGTTTGGAGCCTAAATTTGAGATATAAAAGGGTACAGAAGATACATCCACATATCGACTTTTGGGCACCTAAAAGATCGGTTTTCAGTATGTTTTGGGCCTGTTTATTGAAAATACTCTAACACGGAGTAGGCATGTACAGATCGTTTCAGGGACCCCAAAATATCGAATTTTCGGGTGTTTTGGGCCTGAATTTGAGATATCGACTTTGGGCACCTAAAATATTGATTTTAGCATGTTTTGAGCCTATATTTTGAAAATATTATAGCACTGAGTAGGCATGTACCGATCGCTTCTGAGACCCTGAAATATCGAATTTTCGGGTGTTTTGAGCCTGAATTTGAGATATAAACGGGTACAGAAGATGCATGCATATATCGACTTTTGGGCACCTAAAATATCGATTTTGAGCATGTTTTGGGTCTGTATCTTGAAAACATTCTAACTAGGAGTAGGCATGTACAGATCGCTTCTTGGACCCAAAAATACCGCATTTTCGGGTGTTTTGAGGTTGAATTTGAGATATAAACGGGTACAGAACATGAATGCACATATCGACTATTGGGCACCTAAAAGATCGATTTTCAGTATGTTTTGGGCCTGTATTTTGAAAATACTGTAACACGGAGTAGGCATGTACAGTTCGCTTCTGGGACCCCAAAATATCGATTTTTCGGGTGTTTTGGGCCTGAATTTAGATATCGACTTTGGGCACCTAAAATATCGATTTTTAGCATGTTTTGGGCCTATATTTTGAAAATTTTATAGCACTGAGTAAGCATGTACAGATCGCTTCTGGGACCCTAAAATATCGATTATTGGTATAGTGAAACCAGTACAGCTGGTTGCTATAGAATAGGCCCCTTCACAAGCCCAGGCCCCGTGTAGGCATAATCTGGGTTGGAAGGGTCAATTCCGTGACGTTCATCAGAAGTAAATAAAAATTCAAATCTGGCGCTGTACTGATAGTGGAGCCACCTGGAGGTGGTGAGGTGAGGTATTAAGCCCCTCCTCCGCTGAATACCGCTCGTCCACTCTGTCGCGGAACACACGCCTGTCAACATCTACGCTCCTCGCTGCTACGCTATGGTATTGTGTCGCGTGTTCCTGCTAATTTTTCTTTTGTGTTCTAGTGGCTGGCCTGCTTTGCAGATGTATATTGTGTGTTTTCTAGGAGGGTTTTTAGGTGTTTATGGGGGTTTTTTCTTCGTTAGGACTTAGTTCTTTCCTTAAGCGAAGGGGGCTTTTCAGCCCCTGTTTCGGAGTTTTTCTCCGTCTGTCCCCTATTTCACTGTCCCTCCTGCCACTAGTACATTCTTCATGTGTATTTTATCGGGGTTTTCTGGGGTTTTTAGCGAGGTTAGTGGGTTCCACGTGGGACGTCCCCACCCCACGTGGTGACCACATGGGGTCTTTGCAGACCTTCCTCTTACCTCCCCCGATTATTATGTGTCCCCTCTCGGTAAGGGGGAGGGAGAATTGTGCCCTGGTTCTCTCTTCCTCTCCCGAGCGGGGTTTTTTTATTTTATTTTGGGGTTTTTTCCATTATTTCAGCCTGGAGTGTTTCTTCTCAGGCTATCGGGTCCCCTCCTACCCCTCCTTCTGGTTCATCGGTCCGGGGGGGCCCCCTTTTTTACCCGCTCCATGTGGCGGACGATTATGGTTTTACGGGGTTTTTTTCCCTGGGCGGCTGCGCGAGTGTGGGGGATTGTGTTCTGGTCCCCAGGTTCAGCGGGCGTGTCCCGCGCTTCTTTCCTTCGGGGAGGATGGGTTTGTGTTCCAGTGTTTGCACGTGTTAACCCATGTTTGTGTATTCTTTTCTCCCCCAGCCTACTCGTGCCCTTTGTGCTGCCTCAGGATGTACCGTGCGGGTCTCGCCTGACGGACACCTGCACTGTTCTCCTCACGCACCCTGCTTCACTCCCTTGGGTTACGACCCTTTGGCGTGTGGTGTGTGCCGCCCCTGGGCTGAGTTGTGTCGGGTTACCTCCCCTTCTGCCCGCTCCAAACTCCCTGCCCTTGCTTCTCTTCGTATGGCGTGGACGAGGGCTAGGAGAATGGCCCACAAACGAGACGGTTCTTCTTTGGCGTGGGTGGACCCGATTTTGGGAGCGGACCTGGGTTTATTCAGGACCCGTTACCCTTCTTCCTGTCTCTCGGAGTCTCAGGGGCTAGAACCTCCTGAGGCCCGAGAGATTGAGCCTGCTTCCCTAGACGGTACTACGACTCCTTCTCGGGGCTTATCCCCCCGGGAAGCGAGCGAGTCTGTCGCGCTGGTTCCCCCGACTGCCTCACCGGTACAAGGGCCCAGCAGGGAACCCCCAGCTTCGCCTCCTGCTAGAGCTGGCTCCTCAGGCCTCTCTAGAGGACGCAAGCGTTCGGCTAAAAGGTCCCGCCACTCCAGGAAGTCCCGTGCTCGTCGCCGTTCTCCTTCCTCCTCGTCTTCGTCGTCCTCTTCCTCTTCTTCGTCGTCGGGGAGCTCTCCTTCGCCCGCCCGCAATTCCCGCAGGGGTAAGCGGGGGGGGGACAGCCCCTCGTCGAGGAAGATAGTTAAGATCTTCCACACCCTTATTCCTCACGCTTTTCCTGGGGCTTCCGTCGCGCAACCTCAGGCTGTCGCTACGGAACCCGCTCCTGTTCCCCCGCCTCCCGCTGCTGCTCCCGTCGAGGGCTCGAGTCCTCCCGGGGATGTGGGAGTCCTTTTCGTGCCTCCCGTTTCCCCAGGGCTCGAGTCTCCGTCGGGGGACGTAGCTGAGGAGTTGGTTACCTCCGCACCTCCGTCCCCGTCACCCCCTCCTTCAGGAGACGGATACCTTCCCTACTCTTGGTCTCTCCTTCCTCCTGCTTGGACCCACTCTTCGGAGGAGGGCAGACTGGTGGCCTGGTCTCCGGACACAGCTCAACCAGACGTGTGGATCCGGAGGGATGACGTCGTGGTGAAGTGGGGGGCGGATGAGAAGGGCGAGGCTATTCCCTTCTACAAGGTCCGTCCTATCTCAGCGCCCTTACCCACTTCAGCTAGGGTGTCCTCTGCGGCTACCCTGGACGCGATGGGTTTCCTGGTGGAGTACAGCCAGCTACACTTGTCCGGGGCTTGGAGGATTGACCGCTCACACGGTAACACGGCTCTCCTCCTTTCCCCGGACGCGTACTTCCCGGGGGATAAGAGTGAAGGGGACCTGGATATTCCAGCCCTTCTCCTTAAGTCCCTGGACCACCAGAGGAACAACGCGCCCAGGAAGCCCCCTCCTCCGTCTTTCCCCGTCATCCTCCCTCATTCCCGGGCTCCCCCGGGCTTGAGGGAGTGCCTGTGGAAGACGGAGAAGGAGCCCCCGGTCCCCTATCAGCTGAAGGAGCCCGATGGTAAATTGAAGCAGGCGGAGTCTGCTACCCGTCTGGAGCTGGCCCACACCATCTCCACGGGAGCAGCCGCCTCTTTGATTAGGGACTGCCTCAACGCCCTAACAAACTCCTACCACGAGATGTCGGGTGTACAGCTAGCGTGAGTACCTTTCTCGTGTATCATGTTTGTAGGGATGCTGGGTAAAGGGTCTCCCTGCTACTCCCGGGTACTTATCCCCGGGTTCGCTCGGTTCTTTCTTTGTTTACCCCTTACAGTGACACCCTCTCTTCCATGGCCACCGTGATGGAGGGCGTGGCGGCAATGGCTACCCACTTCATGCGGGAGGAGGCGAAGGCGTTCGCCGAGGCGAGACTGGCAACCCGCCAAGCGGCAGCTAAATCTGCGCCAGAAATGGCACAGAGGGGAGTGGTACGAGCTGTCCCCTTGTCCCCCGCCCTCTTTGACCAACCGGCGACAGACACGATCTTCGCCTCCCTCCCAACGGTAATTAATTTACCAAAGCCTTCCACCTCCAAGTAAGTACCTCTCGTGTTCGTCTTACCCGAGTTGTCACGGGGTGAAATGAAAGGATTTTCGGGTCTATTTTGGGTCCTAATCATTCTGTTTGTCCGTAGGCCACGTGCCCCACAGCCAGCCAGACCAGCCTACCAGCCCCGGAGGCCCTCCCAGCCCTCCAGGCTACCGAGGCCCTCCTATCCCACTCCCCCGAGAGCACACAACAGGCCCTCCCAGAGGGGCCAGCAGCCCTTTCAAGGAAGGGGACAGGTCTCCAAGCCCTTCGCAAAGCCCAAGTCATCCTTCAACCACCCCTCCCAGAAGGACCGCGCCACTTGAGGGTCCCACTCTGGGCTGCCTCACAGGGTGGTCAGCAGCCTGGCCCACCCACGGCTGGGCAGCAAGGATAATTCGCCAGGGCCTGTCATGGCCCTGGATTACTGTTCCGGTGAGTAACTGTCATCCTTACTGTCTGACATATGAATTATGCCTAATCCCGTCCTTGGGCTACCGTTAGGTCAAAATCAGATTTTCCCTTGCGGTCAAAATCTCTGCCTCTCCTGTCATTCTCCCCCCAACCACCCCGGGTCCCTCGGGCCCCGGGGGATTAGGATTAGCGGTACTCTCACTGACACCTGTCTTCTCCCGTTACAGCCACTACGTCTACCTCCTGCCTCAACCAAAGTGTCACTTTCGGTCGTCCCGCATGTGCGGGAAATGCGGGAAAAAGGGGTAGTGGAGCGGGCGACGGGAAGGGTCTTTCTTTCTCGTTTATTCACGGTCCCCAAAAAGGATCAGGGAAAAACGAGATTGGTGATGGACCTGAGCAAGCTAAACAAATTCGTGAAAACATTACATTTCAGGATGGTTTCGGTTGCTCAGGTCCGCACAGTTCTGAGGAAGGGAGACTGGTTAGCATCCCTGGATCTCAAGGATGCTTACTGGCACGTCCCGATCCACCCCAGGTTTCGCCGCTTTCTGGCCTTCCAGGTGGGGACCGAGACGTTCCAGTTTACCAGGCTCCCTTTCGGTCTTTCTCTAGCTCCGCGAGTCTTCACAAAACTCGTGAGGGTGGTGGCATCCCGTCTGGCAGAGGCGGGTGTCCCCACCCTCATGTACCTGGACGATTGGTTGCTTCACGCCCCTTCCAAGGAGCAGGTAGCAAACAACGTCCGGGTAGCGAGGGGAGTGCTAGAGGAAATGGGGTTTCTGTTGAACATCCCCAAGTCCTCTCTCACCCCCACTCGCAAGCTGTGTTGGCTAGGAATAGAGTGGGACTCTCTTTCGGCCACCCTCTCTCTCGCTCCAGACAACGCCCGCCGGACCCTCCGCCACGTCCGCCGGGCGCATTTTTCCCGTACTTTCTCTCGCCGCCAGTGGGAATCATTGCTCGGGTCCCTAAATTTCGCGGCCCCTGCAATGCCCCTGGGACGACTGAAACACAGGAGGCTGACGCGGGAGGTAAACCTCCACCTGTCCCCCACACACAGGGACCTTCCCAGGCAAGTGTCCCCCTCTCTCCACCGCCTCCTTCGCCCCTGGCTACGTCCCGGTGCCCTGCGTCAGCGGGTCCCCTGGGTGTTCCCTCCCCCGGGGATTACGGTGGCGACAGACGCATCGGACGTAGGCTGGGGATACCAGTCTTGCCTGGGACATCAACGGTGCGGGGGATGGAAGGAAGGGGAAAGGCTACTGCACATCAACGCCCGGGAGTTGATGGTAGCGAAGGAATGGCTCAACAGACACCCTCAGTTTGCCAGGATAGGCGTCCGCTTCGATATGGACAACGTTGCGGCCGTGCAGTGCCTACAGAAACAGGGCACCGTACGGTCGGAAATTCTCCTGTCCCTGTCAGAACAGATTTTCGCAATAGCGGCCAAGAGGGACATTCACCTCTCGGCCCGCTACGTGCCAGGGCGGGAGAACGATTGGGCGGACGCCCTATCCAGGTTCAGGGGGACGTCAGTCGAGTGGCAACTGCGTCCCCTTGTGTTCGAGTCTCTCTGCCTTCGCTACGGGACACCGGAGGTGGACCTATTCGCCTCCCCATCCACGGCCCTACTCCCTCTGTTCCTGACTTTCTCATCCAGAACAGAGGCGGGAGGCCCGGACGCCTTCACGGAGGACTGGAACAGGTGGGGTCATCTCTACCTCTTCCCACCCCCAGCCACTTCAGTCCTCCTGAAGGCGATCCTCAAGCTGCGCACTTTCAGGGGGAGGGTTCTCCTCATAGCCCCCCGCTGACCAGCACAGCCGTGGTTCGGAGAGTTGTCCCGGTGGTGCCCGCATCCCCTTCAGTTGGGATCGGCGTGCCTCTCCAGCACCCTGTCTGCACCACTCCAAGCGTCACTGAAACTACACGCTTGGAGTTTCTACGGGGAGTCCTCAGCAAAAGGTTCACTAAGGAGACAGTGGACAAGATGTTGAGGGCTCATCGTCAGTCTTCGGTGCGACAATACGAATCGTGCTGGAAAAGATTCCAGGACTTCTTGCGAAGACACCCCTCCAGGGTCATCTCGGAGGACACAGTCCTGGAATTCCTCACGTGGCTCGCCGATTCCACCAACAGGGCCCCGGCGACGGTGCTTGCGCATCACGCAGCCCTGTCTGATCCCCTCCTCCTGGGTTTTAACATTAAGGTTTCGGAGAGGCCTCTCTCTCTCCTGAGGATGGGGATTCGGGCGGGGACCGCACCTCACCGGGCCCAGGCACCCTCCTGGTCCCTTCATCGTGTCCTTTCCTACCTGACCTTCGAGGGGGTCCCTCTGGAGGTTTGTCACCTCCTCCAGAAAGCTCTCTTCCTGCTCGCCTTAGCTACAGGTTACAGGGCTTCTCAGTTGGCAGCCCTGACCCGTCACACAGCCTTTTCTTCAGTAACCCCTAACCTTACTTCCTTAACCATTTCCCCCTCCCCTGCTTTTCTAGCTAAGAACGAGCAGGCTGACGACAGAATTGGCCCTCTCGCAGTACCCTCGTTCCTGAGGGATGGAAATTTCCACCCCCTCTGCCCAGTCCACGCCTTTGTTGCATACGTGGAGGCGACGAGAGGGGCTTCTCCGGACCACCTCTTCTACAACTCTAGGTCCGGTAACCCTCTCTTCCCTAGGTCAATCGCTCGCCTTCTCTGCCGAGTGATAGAGAACGGGGATCCCGGACACGCCCCGAGGGCTCACAGCGTTAGGGGCGTGGCCGCCTCCCTCGCCTTCCTCAGGACTCACTCGGTGGAGAGGGTCAGGGATTTAGGGGGCTGGGCGTCCACTTCTTCCTTCAGGACGAGGTACCTGTTCCACTCGCTCTCCCCTACCCCCTGTGTGGCTATGGGTACTCCACCTCCTATTCCCCAGGGTCCCCGCGGGAGACACATGGGGGGGAGGGGCCGCCCGAAGAGAAAAGGTCGGGTGATTTAAGTCCCGTCACATCATCCCAGACCTCATCCACATCTTGTACAGCTTCATACTCATCCCCATTCTTCACGTGTACATATGGTGAAAGAGAATATATAATAAATTACATTGTTACGGAATTCTTGTGTATTCATTTTCCAAACAATTATTAACTAAGATGAGTGACAGGAGATATTATTACACAGGATATCTGGATCCTAGTGTCCTCCTTCATCCCCTCGGGATTACATTACCTGAGCGAGGGCCATAGCCCTAACTCAGAAGACTTGAATAAGGGGGGGGGGGGGGAATGGGGGGGGGAGGAAAAGGGGGGGGGGGGAGTATCCATGGGAACCTCCCCCCTCCTCTCCTAGACCCGAACCCTCGAGTCTAACTATAAAGACTTTATGTGTAACAATTCTGGTCTATAACAGAATGGTCTACGGTTTTATGGTATACGCTACTTCTCCCCCACCACGGCGTTTCACCTAGCCAGTGTCGGGAGGGGCGTTAGCTGCTGCCTCACGGGCTCGGTTACCTTTCCTGCCCTCCGCTCTCAACCACTCTTAACTAGCACGTGATTGCCTCCACCTCACCTCCCACCTACCGCATCGCATGCTTAGCAACCAGCTGTACTGGTTTCACTATACCAATAATAGTGCATTTGTCGCGGCTTCTAGCCGCTTAAATTGTATTTATTGGTTTGTGAAACCAGTACAGCTTCTACTGTCCCACCCACCTCCCGATGCGGCAGACACTCACTTCTTTCTCATTGGAGTGGACGAGCGGTATTCAGCGGAGGAGGGGCTTAATACCTCACCTCACCACCTCCAGGTGGCTCCACTATCAGTACAGCGCCAGATTTGAATTTTTATTTACTTCTGATGAACGTCACGGAATTGACCCTTCCAACCCAGATTATGCCTACACGGGGCCTGGGCTTGTGAAGGGGCCTATTCTATAGCAACCAGCTGTACTGGTTTCACAAACCAATAAATACAATTTAAGCGGCTAGAAGCCGCGACAAATGCACTAATATTCGGGTGTTTGGAGCCTGAATTTGAGATATAAACTGGTACAGAAGATGCATCCACATATCGACTTTTGGTCACCTAAAAGATCGATTTTCAGTATGTTTTGGGCCTGTTTATTGAAAATACTCTAACACGGTGTAGGCATTTACAGATCGCTTCTTTGACCCCAAAATATCGAATTTTCGGGTGTTTTGGGCCTGAATTTGAGATATCGACTTTGGGCACCTAAAATATCGATTTTTAGCATGTTTTGGGCCTATATTTTGAAAATATTCTAGCACTTAGTAGGCATGTACAGATCGCTTCTGGGGCCGCAAAATATCGAATTTTCGGGTGTTTTGAGCCTGAATTTGAGATATAAACGGGTACAGAAAATGCATGCACATATTGACTTTGGGCACCTAAAATATCGATTTTCAGCATGTTTTGGGCCTGTATTTTGAAAATACTCTAACACGGAAAAGGGATGTACAGATCGCTTCTGGGACACAAAAATATCAAAATTTCGGGGGTTTTGAGCGAGAATTTGAGATATAAACAGATACTAAAGATGCATGCACATATCGACTTTTGGGCACCTAAAATATCGATTTTGAGCATATTTTGGGTCTGTATCTTGAAAACATTCTAACTAAGAGTAGGCATGTACAGATCGCTTTTAGGACCCAAAAATACCGAATTTTCAAGTGTTTTGAGCCTGAATTTGAGATATAAACGGGTACAGAAGATTCATGCACATATCGACTTTGGACATTTAAAATATATATTTTTAGCATGTTTTGAGCCTATATTTTGAAAACATTCTAGCACTGAGTAGGCATCTACAGATTGCTTCTAGGACCAAAAAATTTCGAATTTTCAGCTGTTTTGAGGTTGAATTTGGGATATAAACGGGTTCAGAAGATGCATACACATATTGACTTTTGGGCACCTAAAATATCGATTTTGAGCATGTTTTGGGTGTGTGTCTTGAAAACATTCTAACTAGGAGTAGGCATGTACAGATCGCTTCTAGGACCCCAAAAAAACGAATTTTCGGGTGTTTTGAGCCTGAATTTGAGATATTTACGGGTACAGAAGATGCATGCACATATCGACTTTGGACACTTAAAATATCGATTTTTAGTATGATTTGGGCCTGTATTTTGAAAATACTGTAACACGGAGTAGGCATGTACAGTTCACTTCTGGGACCCCAAATTATCGAATTTTCGGGTGTTTTCGGCCTGAATTTGAGATATCGACTTTGGGCACCTAAAATATCGATTTGTAGCATGTTTTGAGCCTATATTTTGAAAATATTCTAGCACTAAGTAGGCATGTACAGATCACTTCTGGGACCCAAAAATATCGAATTTTCGGGTGTTTCGAGCCTGAATTTGAGATATAAACTGGTACAGAAGATACATGCACAGATCGACTTTGGACATTTAAAATATATATTTTTAGCATGTTTTGAGCCTATATTTTGAAAACATTCTAGCACTGAGTAGGCATCTACAGATTGCTTCTAGGACCAAAAAATTTCGAATTTTCAGCTGTTTTGAGGTTGAATTTGGGATATAAACGGGTTCAGAAGATGCATACACATATTGACTTTTGGGCACCTAAAATATCGATTTTGAGCATGTTTTGGGTGTGTGTCTTGAAAACATTCTAACTAGGAGTAGGCATGTACAGATCGCTTCTAGGACCCCAAAAAAACGAATTTTCGGGTGTTTTGAGCCTGAATTTGAGATATAAACGGGTACAGAAGATACATGCACATATCGACTTTGGACACTTAAAATATCGATTTTTAGCATGTTTTGAGCCTATATTTTAAAAACATTCTAGCTCTGAGTATGCATGTACAGGTCGCTTCTTTGACCCCAAAATATCGAATTTTCGGGTGTTTTGAGCCTGAATTTGAGGTATCGACTACGGGCACCTAAAATATCGATTTTTAGCATGTTTTGAGCCTATATTTTGAAAATATTATAGCACTGAGTAGGCATGTACAGATCGCTTCTGGGACCCAAAAATATCGAATTTTCGGGTGTTTTAGGCGTGAATTTGAGGTATCGACTTTTGGGCACCTAAAATATCGATTTTGAGCATGTTTTGGGTCTATATCTTGAAAACATTCTAACAAGGAGTAGGCATGTACAGATCGCTTCTAGGACCCAAAAATACCGAATTTTCGGGTGTTTTGAGCCTGAATTTGAGATATAAACGGATACAGAAAATGCATGCACATATCGACTTTGGACACATAAAATATCGATTAATAGCATGTTTTGAGGCTATATTTTTAAAAACATTCTAGCACTGAGTAGGCATCTACAGATCGCTTTTGGGACCCAAAAATATCGAAATTTCGGGTGTTTTGAGCTTGAATTTGGGATATAAACGGGTGCAGAAGATACATACACATATTGACTTTGGACACCTAAAATATCGATTTTCAGCATGTTTTGGGCCTGTATCTGAGTAGGCATGTACAGATCGCTTCTGGGACCCAAATATATCGAATTTTCGGGTGTTTGGAGCCTGAATTTGAGATATAAACGGTTACAGAAGATGCATGCACATATCGACTATTGGGCATCTAAAAGATCGATTTTCAGTATGTTGTGGGCCTGTATTTTGAAAATACTCTAACACGGAGTAGGCATGTACAGTTCGCTTTTGGGACCACAAAATATCGAATTTTCGGGTGTTTTGGGCCTGAATTTGAGATATAAACGGGTGCAGAAGATGCATCCACATATCGACTTTTGGGCACCTAAAAGATCGATTTTCAGTATGTTTTGGGCCTGTTTATTGAAAATACTCTAACACGGTGTAGGCATTTACAGATCGCTTCTTTGACCCCAAAATATCGAATTTTCGGGTGTTTTGGGCCTGAATTTGAGATATCGACTTTGGGCACCTAAAATATCGATTTTTAGCATGTTTTGGGCCTATATTTTGAAAATATTCTAGCACTAAGTAGGCATGTACAGATCGCTTCTGGGGCCGCAAAATATCGAATTTTCGGGTGTTTTGAGCCTGAATTTGAGATATAAACGGGTACAGAAAATGCATGCACATATTGACTTTGGGCACCTAAAATATCGATTTTCAGCATGTTTTGGGCCTGTATTTTGAAAATACTCTAACACGGAAAAGGGATGTACAGATCGCTTCTGGGACACAAAAATATCAAAATTTCGGGGGTTTTGAGCGAGAATTTGAGATATAAACAGGTACTAAAGATGCATGCACATATCGACTTTTGGGCACCTAAAATATCGATTTTGAGCATATTTTGGGTCTGTATCTTGAAAACATTCTAACTAAGAGTAGGCATGTACAGATCGCTTTTAGGACCCAAAAATACCGAATTTTCAAGTGTTTTGAGCCTGAATTTGAGATATAAACGGGTACAGAAGATTCATGCACATATCGACTTTGGACATTTAAAATATATATTTTTAGCATGTTTTGAGCCTATATTTTGAAAACATTCTAGCACTGAGTAGGCATCTACAGATTGCTTCTAGGAACAAAAAATTTCGAATTTTCAGCTGTTTTGAGGTTGAATTTGGGATATAAACGGGTTCAGAAGATGCATACACATATTGACTTTTGGGCACCTAAAATATCGATTTTGAGCATGTTTTGGGTGTGTGTCTTGAAAACATTCTAACTAGGAGTAGGCATGTACAGATCGCTTCTAGGACCCCAAAAAAACGAATTTTCGGGTGTTTTGAGCCTGAATTTGAGATATTTACGGGTACAGAAGATGCATGCACATATCGACTTTGGACACTTAAAATATCGATTTTTAGTATGATTTGGGCCTGTATTTTGAAAATACTGTAACACGGAGTAGGCATGTACAGTTCACTTCTGGGACCCCAAATTATCGAATTTTCGGGTGTTTTCGGCCTGAATTTGAGATATCGACTTTGGGCACCTAAAATATCGATTTGGAGCATGTTTTGAGCCTATATTTTGAAAATATTCTAGCACTAAGTAGGCATGTACAGATCACTTCTGGGACCCAAAAATATCGAATTTTCGGGTGTTTCGAGCCTGAATTTGAGATATAAACTGGTACAGAATATGCATGCACAGATCGACTTTGGACATTTAAAATATATATTTTTAGCATGTTTTGAGCCTATATTTTGAAAACATTCTAGCACTGAGTAGGCATCTACAGATTGCTTCTAGGACCAAAAAATTTCGAATTTTCAGCTGTTTTGAGGTTGAATTTGGGATATAAACGGGTTCAGAAGATGCATACACATATTGACTTTTGGGCACCTAAAATATCGATTTTGAGCATGTTTTGGGTGTGTGTCTTGAAAACATTCTAACTAGGAGTAGGCATGTACAGATCGCTTCTAGGACCCCAAAAAAACGAATTTTCGGGTGTTTTGAGCCTGAATTTGAGATATAAACGGGTACAGAAGATACATGCACATATCGACTTTGGACACTTAAAATATCGATTTTTAGCATGTTTTGAGCCTATATTTTAAAAACATTCTAGCTCTGAGTATGCATGTACAGGTCGCTTCTTTGACCCCAAAATATCGAATTTTCGGGTGTTTTGAGCCTGAATTTGAGGTATCGACTACGGGCACCTAAAATATCGATTTTTAGCATGTTTTGAGCCTATATTTTGAAAATATTATAGCACTGAGTAGGCATGTACAGATCGCTTCTGGGACCCAAAAATATCGAATTTTCGGGTGTTTTAGGCGTGAATTTGAGGTATCGACTTTTGGGCACCTAAAATATCGATTTTGAGCATGTTTTGGGTCTATATCTTGAAAACATTCTAACAAGGAGTAGGCATGTACAGATCGCTTCTAGGACCCAAAAATACCGAATTTTCGGGTGTTTTGAGCCTGAATTTGAGATATAAACGGATACAGAAAATGCATGCACATATCGACTTTGGACACATAAAATATCGATTAATAGCATGTTTTGAGGCTATATTTTTAAAAACATTCTAGCACTGAGTAGGCATCTACAGATCGCTTTTGGGACCCAAAAATATCGAAATTTCGGGTGTTTTGAGCTTGAATTTGGGATATAAACGGGTGCAGAAGATACATACACATATTGACTTTGGACACCTAAAATATCGATTTTCAGCATGTTTTGGGCCTGTATCTGAGTAGGCATGTACAGATCGCTTCTGGGACCCAAATATATCGAATTTTCGGGTGTTTGGAGCCTGAATTTGAGATATAAACGGTTACAGAAGATGCATGCACATATCGACTATTGGGCATCTAAAAGATCGATTTTCAGTATGTTGTGGGCCTGTATTTTGAAAATACTCTAACACGGAGTAGGCATGTACAGTTCGCTTTTGGGACCACAAAATATCGAATTTTCGGGTGTTTTGGGCCTGAATTTGAGATATAAACGGGTGCAGAAGATGCATCCACATATCGACTTTTGGGCACCTAAAAGATCGATTTTCAGTATGTTTTGGGCCTGTTTATTGAAAATACTCTAACACGGTGTAGGCATTTACAGATCGCTTCTTTGACCCCAAAATATCGAATTTTCGGGTGTTTTGGGCCTGAATTTGAGATATCGACTTTGGGCACCTAAAATATCGATTTTTAGCATGTTTTGGGCCTATATTTTGAAAATATTCTAGCACTAAGTAGGCATGTACAGATCGCTTCTGGGGCCGCAAAATATCGAATTTTCGGGTGTTTTGAGCCTGAATTTGAGATATAAACGGGTACAGAAAATGCATGCACATATTGACTTTGGGCACCTAAAATATCGATTTTCAGCATGTTTTGGGCCTGTATTTTGAAAATACTCTAACACGGAAAAGGGATGTACAGATCGCTTCTGGGACACAAAAATATCAAAATTTCGGGGGTTTTGAGCGAGAATTTGAGATATAAACAGGTACTAAAGATGCATGCACATATCGACTTTTGGGCACCTAAAATATCGATTTTGAGCATATTTTGGGTCTGTATCTTGAAAACATTCTAACTAAGAGTAGGCATGTACAGATCGCTTTTAGGACCCAAAAATACCGAATTTTCAAGTGTTTTGAGCCTGAATTTGAGATATAAACGGGTACAGAAGATTCATGCACATATCGACTTTGGACATTTAAAATATATATTTTTAGCATGTTTTGAGCCTATATTTTGAAAACATTCTAGCACTGAGTAGGCATCTACAGATTGCTTCTAGGACCAAAAAATTTCGAATTTTCAGCTGTTTTGAGGTTGAATTTGGGATATAAACGGGTTCAGAAGATGCATACACATATTGACTTTTGGGCACCTAAAATATCGATTTTGAGCATGTTTTGGGTGTGTGTCTTGAAAACATTCTAACTAGGAGTAGGCATGTACAGATCGCTTCTAGGACCCCAAAAAAACGAATTTTCGGGTGTTTTGAGCCTGAATTTGAGATATTTACGGGTACAGAAGATGCATGCACATATCGACTTTGGACACTTAAAATATCGATTTTTAGTATGATTTGGGCCTGTATTTTGAAAATACTGTAACACGGAGTAGGCATGTACAGTTCACTTCTGGGACCCCAAATTATCGAATTTTCGGGTGTTTTCGGCCTGAATTTGAGATATCGACTTTGGGCACCTAAAATATCGATTTGGAGCATGTTTTGAGCCTATATTTTGAAAATATTCTAGCACTAAGTAGGCATGTACAGATCACTTCTGGGACCCAAAAATATCGAATTTTCGGGTGTTTCGAGCCTGAATTTGAGATATAAACTGGTACAGAATATGCATGCACAGATCGACTTTGGACATTTAAAATATATATTTTTAGCATGTTTTGAGCCTATATTTTGAAAACATTCTAGCACTGAGTAGGCATCTACAGATTGCTTCTAGGACCAAAAAATTTCGAATTTTCAGCTGTTTTGAGGTTGAATTTGGGATATAAACGGGTTCAGAAGATGCATACACATATTGACTTTTGGGCACCTAAAATATCGATTTTGAGCATGTTTTGGGTGTGTGTCTTGAAAACATTCTAACTAGGAGTAGGCATGTACAGATCGCTTCTAGGACCCCAAAAAAACGAATTTTCGGGTGTTTTGAGCCTGAATTTGAGATATAAACGGGTACAGAAGATACATGCACATATCGACTTTGGACACTTAAAATATCGATTTTTAGCATGTTTTGAGCCTATATTTTAAAAACATTCTAGCTCTGAGTATGCATGTACAGGTCGCTTCTTTGACCCCAAAATATCGAATTTTCGGGTGTTTTGAGCCTGAATTTGAGGTATCGACTACGGGCACCTAAAATATCGATTTTTAGCATGTTTTGAGCCTATATTTTGAAAATATTATAGCACTGAGTAGGCATGTACAGATCGCTTCTGGGACCCAAAAATATCGAATTTTCGGGTGTTTTAGGCGTGAATTTGAGGTATCGACTTTTGGGCACCTAAAATATCGATTTTGAGCATGTTTTGGGTCTATATCTTGAAAACATTCTAACAAGGAGTAGGCATGTACAGATCGCTTCTAGGACCCAAAAATACCGAATTTTCGGGTGTTTTGAGCCTGAATTTGAGATATAAACGGATACAGAAAATGCATGCACATATCGACTTTGGACACATAAAATATCGATTAATAGCATGTTTTGAGGCTATATTTTTAAAAACATTCTAGCACTGAGTAGGCATCTACAGATCGCTTTTGGGACCCAAAAATATCGAAATTTCGGGTGTTTTGAGCTTGAATTTGGGATATAAACGGGTGCAGAAGATACATACACATATTGACTTTGGACACCTAAAATATCGATTTTCAGCATGTTTTGGGCCTGTATCTGAGTAGGCATGTACAGATCGCTTCTGGGACCCAAATATATCGAATTTTCGGGTGTTTGGAGCCTGAATTTGAGATATAAACGGTTACAGAAGATGCATGCACATATCGACTATTGGGCATCTAAAAGATCGATTTTCAGTATGTTGTGGGCCTGTATTTTGAAAATACTCTAACACGAAGTAGGCATGTACAGTTCGCTTTTGGGACCACAAAATATCGAATTTTCGGGTGTTTTGGGCCTGAATTTGAGATATAAACGGGTGCAGAAGATGCATCCACATATCGACTTTTGGGCACCTAAAAGATCGATTTTCAGTATGTTTTGGGCCTGTATATTGAAAATACTCTAACACGGAGTAGGCATGTACAGATCGCTTCTGGGACCCAAAAATATCGAATTTTCGGGTGTTTTGGGCCTGAATTTGAGATATCGACTTTGGGCACATAAAATATCGATTTTTAGCATGTTTTGGTCCTATATTTTTAAAATATTCTAGCACTGAGTAGGCATTTACAGATCGCTTCTGGGACCCCAAAATATCGAATTTTCGGGAGTTTGGAGCCTGAATTTAAGATATAAACGGGTACAGAAGTTGCCTGCACATATCGACTTTTGGGCACCTAAAATATCGATTTTGAGCATGTTTTGGGTCTTTATCTTGAAAACATTCTAACTAGAAGTAGGCATGTAGGCTTCTAGGACCGAAAAATACCGAATTTTCGGGTGTTTTGAGCCTGAATTTGAGATATAAACAGGTACAGAAGATACATGCACATATCGACTTTGGACACTTAAAATATCGATTTTTAGTATGTTTTGAGCCTATATTTTGAAAACATTCTAGCACTGAGTAGGCATGTACAGATCGCTTCAGGGACCCCAAAATATCGAATTTCCGGGGGTTTGTAGCCTGAATTTGAGATATAAACGGGTACTGAAGATGCATGCATATGTCGACTTTTGGGGACCTAGAATATCGATTTTCAGTATGTTTTGGGCCTGTAATTTGAAAATACTCTAACACGGAGTAGGCATGTACAGTTCGCTTCTGGGACCCCAAAATATCGAATTTTCGGGTGTTTTGGGCCAGAATTTGAGATATCGACTTTGGGCACCTAAAATATTGATTTTTAGCATGTTTTGGGCTGTATTTTGAAAATATTCTAGCACTAAGTAGGCATGTACAGATTACTTCTGGGACCCCAAAATATCGAGTTTTCGGGTGTTTTGAGCCTGAATTTGAGATATAAACGGGTACAGAAGATGCATCCACATATCGACTTTGGACACTAAAAATATCGATTTTTAGCATGTTTTGAGCCTATATTTTGAAAACATTCTAGCACTGAGTAGGCATGAACAGATCGCTTCTGGGACCCAAAAAATTCGAATTTTCGGGTGTTTTGAAGATGAATTTGGGATATAAACGGGTGTAGAAGATGCATACACATATTGACTTTGGTCACCTAAAATATCGATTTTCAGCATGTTTTAGGCCTGTATTTTGAAAATACTCTAACACGGAGTAGGCAAATACAGATCACTTCTGGGACCCAAAAATATCGAATTTTCGGGTGTTTGGAGCCTGAATTTGAGATATAAACGGGTACAGAAGATGCATCTACATATCGACTTTTGGGCCCCTAAAAGATCGATTTTCAGTATGTTTTGGGCCTGTTTATTGAAAATACTCTAACACGGAGTAGGCATGTACAGATCGGTTCTGGGACCCCAAAATATCGAATATTCAGGTGTTTTGAGCAAGAATTTGAGATATCGACTTTGGGCACCAAAAAATATCTATTTTCAGCATGTTTTGGGCCTATATTTTGGAAATATTCTAGAACTGAGTAGGCATCTACAGATCGCTTCTGGGACTCCAAAATATCGAATTTTCGGGTGTTTTGGGCCTGAATTTGAGATATCGACTTTGTGCACCTAAAATATTGATTTTTAGCATGTTTTAAACCTATATTTTGAAAATATTATAGCACTGAGTAGGCATGTACAGATCGCTTCTGAAACCCCAAAATATCGAATTTTCGGGTGTTTTGAGCCTGAATTTGAGATATAAACGGCTACAGAAGATGCATGCACATATCGACTTTGGACACTTAAAATATCGATTTTTAACATGTTTTGGGCCTATATTTTGAAAACATTCTAGCACTGAGTAGGCATGTACAGATCGCTTCTGTGACCCCAAAATATCGAATTTTCGGGTGTTTTGAGGTTGAATTTGAGATATAAACGGGTACAGAAGATTCATCCACATATCAACTTTATGGCACCTAAAAGATCAATTTTCAGTATGTTTTGAGCCTGTTTATTGAAAATACTCTAACACGGAGTAGGCATGTACAGATCGCTTCAGGGACCCCAAAATATCGAATTTTCGGGTGTTTTGGGCCTGAATTTGAGATATCGACTTTGGGCACCTAAAATATCTATTTTTAGCATGTTTTGGGCTTATATTTTTAAAATATTCTAGCACTGAGTAGGCATGTACAGATCGCTTCTGGGACCCCAAAATATCGAATTTTGGGGTGTTTTGAGGAAGAATTTGAAATATAAACGGGTACAGAAGATGCATGCACATATCGACTTTTGACACTTAAAATATCGATTTTTAGCATGTTTTGAGCCTATATTTTGAAAACATTCTAGCACTGAGTAGGCATGTACAGATCGCTTCTGGGACCCAAAAATATCGAATTTTCGGGTGTTTTGAGGTTGAATTTGGGATATAAACGGGTGCAGAAGATGCATACACATATTGACTTTGATCACCTAAAATATCAATTTTTAGCATGTTTTGGGCTTGTATTTTTAAAATACTGTAACACGGAGTAGGCAAGTGCAAATCGCTTCTGGGACCCCTAAATATAGAATTTTCGGGTGTTTTGAGCCTGAATTTGAGATATAAACGGGTACAGAAGATGCATGCACATATCGACGTTGGACACTAAAAATATCGATTTTTAGCATGTTTTGAGCCTATATTTTGAAAACATTCTAGCACTGAAAAGGCATGTAGAGATCGCTTCTGGGAACCAAAAATATCGAATTTTTGGGTGTTTTGAGCCTGAATTTGAGATATAAACAGGTACAGAAAATGCATGCACATATTGACTTTGGGCACCTAAAATATCGATTTTCAGCATGTTTTGGGCCTGTATTTTGAAAATACTCTAACACGGAGTAGGCAAGTACAGATCGCTTCTGGGACCCCAAAAAATCGAATTTTCGGGTGTTTTGAGCCTGAATTTGAGATATAAACGGGTACAGAAGATGCATGCACATATCGACTTTGGACACTTAAAATATCGATTTTTAACATGTTTTGGGCCTATATTTTGAAAATGTTATAACACTGAGTAAGCATGTACAGATCACTTCTGAGACCCCAAAATATCGAATTTTCGGGTGTTTTGAGGTTGAATTTGGGATATAAACGGGTGCAGAAGATGCATACACATATTGACTTTGATCACCTAAAATATCAATTTTTAGCATGTTTTGGGCTTGTATTTTTAAAATACTGTAACACGAAGTAGGCAAGTACAGATCACTTCTGGGACCCCAAAATATCGAATTTTCGGGTGTTTGGAGCCTGAATTTGAGATATAAACGGGTACAGAAGATGCATCCACATATCAACTTTATGGCACCTAAAAGATCGATTTTCAGTATGTTTTGAGCCTGTTTATTGAAAATGCTCTTACACGGAGTAGGCATGTACAGATCGCTTCAGGGACCCCAAAATATCGAATTTTCGGGTGTTTTGGGCCTGAATTTGAGATATCGACTTTGGGCACCTAAAATTTCGATATGTAGCATGTTTTGGGCCTATATTTTGAAAATATTCTAGCAATGAGTAGGCATGTACAGATCGCTTCTAGGATCCCGAAATATCGAATTTTCGGGTGTTTTGAGCCTGAATTCGAGATATAACGGGTACAGAAGATAAATGCACATATCGACTTTTGGGCACCTAATATATCGATTTTAAGCATGTTTTGGGTCTGTATCTTGAAAACATTCTAACTAGGAGTAGGCATGTAAAAATCGCTTCTAGGACCCCAAAAAACCGTATTTTCGGGTGTTTTAAGCCTGAATTTGAGATATAAACGGGTACAGAAAAAGCATGCACTTATCGAATTTGGACACTTAAAATATCGATTTTTAACATGTTTTGACCCTATATTTTGAAAACATTCTAGCACTGAGTAGGCATGTACAGATCACTTCTGGGACCCAAAAATATCGAATTTTCGGGTGTTTTGAGGTTGAATTTGAGATATAAACGGGTGCAGAAGATGCATACTCGTATTGACTTTGGGCACCTAAAATATCGATTTTCAGCATGTTTTGGGCCTTTTTTTAAAAATACTCTAACACGGAGTAGGCAAGTACAGATCGCTTCTGGGACCCCAAAATATCGAATTTTCGGGTGTTTTGAGGTTGAATTTGGGATATAAACGGGTGCAGAAGATGAATACACATATTGACTTTGGTCACCTAAAATATCGATTTTCAGCATGTTTTGGGCCTGTATTTTGAAAATACTCTAACAAGGAGTAGGCATGTACAAATCGCTTCTGGGACCCAAAAATATCGAATTTTCGGGTGTTTGGAGCCTGAATTTGAGATATAAACGGGTACAGAAGATGCATCCACATATCGACTTAGGACACTTAAAATATCGATTTTTAGCATGTTTTGAGCCTATATTGTGAAAACATTCTAGCACTGAAAAGGCATGTAGAGATCGCTTCTGGGACCCAAAAATATCGAATTTTTGGGTGTTTTGAGCCTGAATTTGAGATATAAACTGGTACAGAAAATGCATGCACATATTGAATTTGGGCTCCTAAAATATCGATTTTCAGCATGTTTTGGGCCTGTATTTTGAAAATACTCTAACATGGAGTAGGCAAGTACAAATCGCTTCTGGGACCCCAAAATATCGAATTTTCGGGTGTTTGGAGCCTGAATTTGAGATATAAACGGGTACAGAACATGAATGCACATATCGACTATTGCGCACCTAAAAGATCGATTTTTAGTATGTTTTGGGCCTGTATTTTGAAAATACTCTAACACGGTGTAGGCAAGTACAATTCGCTTCTGGGACCCCAAAATATCGAATTTTCGGGTGTTTTGGGCCTGAATTTGAGATATCGACTTTGGGCACCTAAAATATCGATTTTTAGCATGTTTTGGGCATGTATTTTGAAAACATTCTAGCACTGAGTAGGCATGTACAGATCGCTTCTAGGACCAAAAAATATAGTATTTTCGGGTGTTTTGAGGTTCAATTTGGGATATAGACGGGTACAGAAGATGCATACACATATCGACTTTTGGGCACCTAAAAGATCGATTTTCAGTATGTTTTGGGCCTGTATATTGAAAATACTCTAACACGGAGTAGGCATGTACAGATCGCTTCTGGGACCCCAAAATATCGAATTTTCGGGTGTTTTGGGCCTGAATTTGAGATATCGACTTTGGGCACATAAAATATCGATTTTTAGCATGTTTTGGTCCAATATTTTGAAAATATTCTAGCACTGAGTAGGCATGTACAGATCGCTTCTGGGACCCCAAAATTTCGAATTTTCGGGTGTTTTGAGCCTGAATTTAAGATATAAACGGGTACAGAAGATGCCTGCACATATCGACTTTTGGGCACCTAAAATATCGATTTTGAGAATGTTTTGGGTCTGTATCTTGAAAACATTCTTGCACTGAGTAGGCATGAACAGATCGCTTCTAGGACCCTAAAATTTCGAATTTTCGGGTGTTTTGAGGTTGAATTTGGGATATAAACGGGTGTAGAAGATGCAAACACATATTGACTTTTGTCACCTAAAATATCGATTTTCAGCATGTTTTGGGCCTGTATTTTGAAAATACTCTAACACGGAGTAGGCAAGTACAGATCGCTTCTGGGACACTAAAATATCGAATTTTCGGGTGTTTGGAGCCTGAATTTGAGATATAAACGGGTACAGAAGATGCATCAACATATTGACTTTTGGGCACCTAAAAGATCGATTTTCAGTATGTTTTGGGCTTGTTTATTGAAAATACTCTAACACGGAGTAGGCATGTATAGATCGCTTCTTGGACCCCAAAATATCGGATTTTCGGGTGTTTTGGGCCTGAATTTGAGATATCGACTTTGGGCACCTAAAATATTGATTTTTAGCATGTTTTGAGCCTATATTTCGAAAATATTATAGCTCTGAGTAGGCATGTACAGGTCGCTTCTAGGACCAAAAATATCGAATTTTCGGGTGTTTTGAGGTTGAATTTGGGATATAAACGGGTGTAGAAAATGCATGCACATATTGACTTTGGGCTCCTAAAATATCGATTTTTAGCATGTTTTGGGCCTGTATTTTAAAAACATTCTAGCACTGAGTAGGCATGTACAGATCGCTTCTAGGACCAAAAAATATCGTATTTTCGGGTGTTTTGAGGTTGAATTTGGGATATAAACGGGTGCAGAAGATGCATACACATATCGACTTTTGGGCACCTAAAAGATCGATTTTCAGTATGTTTTGGGCCTGTATTTTGAAAATACTCTAACACGGAGTAGGCATGTACAGATCGCTTCTGAGACCCCAAAATATCGAATTTTCGGGTGTTTTGGGCCTGAATTTGAGATATCGACTTTGGGCACATAAAATATCGATTTTTAGCATGTTTTGGTCCTATATTTTGAAAATATTCTAGCACTGAGTAGGCATGTACAGATTGCTTCTGGGACCCCAAAATTTCGAATTTTCGAGTGTTTTGAGCCTGAATTTAAGATATAAACGGGTACAGAAGATGCCTGCACATATCGACTTTTGGGCACCTAAAATATCGATTATGAGCATGTTTTGGGTCTGTATCTTGAAAGCATTCTAACTAGGAGTATGCATGTACATATCGCTTCTTGGACCCAAAAATACCGCATTTTCGGGTGTTTTGAGCCTGAATTTGAGATATAAACGGGTACAGAAGATGCATGCACATATCGACGTTGGACACTTAAAATATCGATTTTTAGCATGTTTTGAGCCTATATTTTGAAAACATTCTAGCACTGAAAAGGCATGTAGAGGTCGCTTCTGGGACCCAAAAATATCGAATTTTTGGGTGTTTTGAGCCTGAATTTGAGATATAAACGGGTACAGAAGATGCATGCACATGTCGACTTTTGGGCACCTAGAAGATCGATTTTCAGTATGTTTTGGGCCTGTAATTTGAAAATACTCTAACACGGAGTAGGCATGTACAGTTCACTTCTGGGACCCCAAAATATCGAATTTTCGGGTGTTTTGGGCCTGAATTTGAGATATCGACTTTGGGTACCTAAAATATCGATTTTTAGCATGTTTTGGGCTGTATTTTGAAAATATTCTAGCACTAAGGAGGCATGAACAGATCACTTCTGGGACCCCAAAATATCGAATTTTCGGGTGTTTTGAGCCTGAATTTGAGATATAAACGGGTGTAGAAGATGCATACACATATTGACTATGGTCACCTAAAATATCGATTTTCAGCATGTTTTGGGCCTGTATTTTGAAAATACTCTAACACGGAGTAGGCAAGTACAGATCACTTCTGGGACCCTAAAATATCGAATTTTCGGTTGTTTGGAGCCTAAATTTGAGATATAAAAGGGTACAGAAGATACATCCACATATCGACTTTTGGGCACCTAAAAGATCGGTTTTCAGTATGTTTTGGGCCTGTTTATTGAAAATACTCTAACACGGAGTAGGCATGTACAGATCGTTTCAGGGACCCCAAAATATCGAATTTTCGGGTGTTTTGGGCCTGAATTTGAGATATCGACTTTGGGCACCTAAAATATTGATTTTAGCATGTTTTGAGCCTATATTTTGAAAATATTATAGCACTGAGTAGGCATGTACCGATCGCTTCTGAGACCCTGAAATATCGAATTTTCGGGTGTTTTGAGCCTGAATTTGAGATATAAACGGGTACAGAAGATGCATGCATATATCGACTTTTGGGCACCTAAAATATCGATTTTGAGCATGTTTTGGGTCTGTATCTTGAAAACATTCTAACTAGGAGTAGGCATGTACAGATAGCTTCTTGGACCCAAAAATACCGCATTTTCGGGTGTTTTGAGGTTGAATTTGAGATATAAACGGGTACAGAACATGAATGCACATATCGACTATTGGGCACCTAAAAGATCGATTTTCAGTATGTTTTGGGCCTGTATTTTGAAAATACTGTAACACGGAGTAGGCATGTACAGTTCGCTTCTGGGACCCCAAAATATCGATTTTTCGGGTGTTTTGGGCCTGAATTTAGATATCGACTTTGGGCACCTAAAATATCGATTTTTAGCATGTTTTGGGCCTATATTTTGAAAATTTTATAGCACTGAGTAAGCATGTACAGATCGCTTCTGGGACCCTAAAATATCGAATATTCGGGTGTTTGGAGCCTGAATTTGAGATATAAACTGGTACAGAAGATTCATCCACATATCGACTTTTGGTCACCTAAAAGATCGATTTTCAGTATGTTTTGGGCCTGTTTATTGAAAATACTCTAACACGGTGTAGGCATTTACAGATCGCTTCTTTGACCCCAAAATATCGAATTTTCGGGTGTTTTGGGCCTGAATTTGAGATATCGACTTTGGGCACCTAAAATATCGATTTTTAGCATGTTTTGGGCCTATATTTTGAAAATATTCTAGCACTTAGTAGGCATGTACAGATCGCTTCTGGGGCCGCAAAATATCGAATTTTCGGGTGTTTTGAGCCTGAATTTGAGATATAAACGGGTACAGAAAATGCATGCACATATTGACTTTGGGCACCTAAAATATCGATTTTCAGCATGTTTTGGGCCTGTATTTTGAAAATACTCTAACACGGAAAAGGGATGTACAGATCGCTTCTGGGACACAAAAATATCAAAATTTCGGGGGTTTTGAGCGAGAATTTGAGATATAAACAGGTATTAAAGATGCATGCACATATCGACTTTTGGGCACCTAAAATATCGATTTTGAGCATATTTTGGGTCTGTATCTTGAAAACATTCTAACTAAGAGTAGGCATGTACAGATCGCTTTTAGGACCCAAAAATACCGAATTTTCAAGTGTTTTGAGCCTGAATTTGAGATATAAACGGGTACAGAAGATTCATGCACATATCGACTTTGGACATTTAAAATATATATTTTTAGCATGTTTTGAGCCTATATTTTGAAAACATTCTAGCACTGAGTAGGCATCTACAGATTGCTTCTAGGACCAAAAAATTTCGAATTTTCAGCTGTTTTGAGGTTGAATTTGGGATATAAACGGGTTCAGAAGATGCATACACATATTGACTTTTGGGCACCTAAAATATCGATTTTGAGCATGTTTTGGGTGTGTGTCTTGAAAACATTCTAACTAGGAGTAGGCATGTACAGATCGCTTCTAGGACCCCAAAAAAACGAATTTTCGGGTGTTTTGAGCCTGAATTTGAGATATTTACGGGTACAGAAGATGCATGCACATATCGACTTTGGACACTTAAAATATCGATTTTTAGTATGATTTGGGCCTGTATTTTGAAAATACTGTAACACGGAGTAGGCATGTACAGTTCACTTCTGGGACCCCAAATTATCGAATTTTCGGGTGTTTTCGGCCTGAATTTGAGATATCGACTTTGGGCACCTAAAATATCGATTTGTAGCATGTTTTGAGCCTATATTTTGAAAATATTCTAGCACTAAGTAGGCATGTACAGATCACTTCTGGGACCCAAAAATATCGAATTTTCGGGTGTTTCGAGCCTGAATTTGAGATATAAACTGGTACAGAAGATGCATGCACAGATCGACTTTGGACATTTAAAATATATATTTTTAGCATGTTTTGAGCCTATATTTTGAAAACATTCTAGCACTGAGTAGGCATCTACAGATTGCTTCTAGGACCAAAAAATTTCGAATTTTCAGCTGTTTTGAGGTTGAATTTGGGATATAAACGGGTTCAGAAGATGCATACACATAATGACTTTTGGGCACCTAAAATATCGATTTTGAGCATGTTTTGGGTGTGTGTCTTGAAAACATTCTAACTAGGAGTAGGCATGTACAGATCGCTTCTAGGACCCCAAAAAAACGAATTTTCGGGTGTTTTGAGCCTGAATTTGAGATATAAACGGGTACAGAAGATACATGCACATATCGACTTTGGACACTTAAAATATCGATTTTTAGCATGTTTTGAGCCTATATTTTAAAAACATTCTAGCTCTGAGTATGCATGTACAGGTCGCTTCTTTGACCCCAAAATATCGAATTTTCTGGTGTTTTGAGCCTGAAATTGAGGTATCGACTACGGGCACCTAAAATATCGATTTTTAGCATGTTTTGAGCCTATATTTTGAAAATATTATAGCACTGAGTAGGCATGTACAGATCGCTTCTGGGACCCAAAAATATCGAATTTTCGGGTGTTTTGGGCGTGAATTTGAGGTATCGACTTTTGGGCACCTAAAATATCGATTTTGAGCATGTTTTGGGTCTATATCTTGAAAACATTCTAACAAGGAGTAGGCATGTACAGATCGCTTCTAGGACCCAAAAATACCGAATTTTCGGGTGTTTTGAGCCTGAATTTGAGATATAAACGGATACAGAAAATGCATGCACATATCGACTTTGGACACATAAAATATCGATTAATAGCATGTTTTGAGGCTATATTTTTAAAAACATTCTTGCACTGAGTAGGCATCTACAGATCGCTTTTGGGACCCAAAAATATCGAAATTTCGGGTGTTTTGAGCATGAATTTGGGATATAAACGGGTGCAGAAGATACATACACATATTGACTTTGGACACCTAAAATATCGATTTTCAGCATGTTTTGGGCCTGTATCTGAGTAGGCATGTACAGATCGCTTCTGGGACCCAAATATATCGAATTTTCGGGTGTTTGGAGCCTGAATTTGAGATATAAACGGTTACAGAAGATGCATGCACATATCGACTATTGGGCATCTAAAAGATCGATTTTCAGTATGTTGTGGGCCTGTATTTTGAAAATACTCTAACACGGAGTAGGCATGTACAGTTCGCTTTTGGGACCACAAAATATCGAATTTTCGGGTGTTTTGGGCCTGAATTTGAGATATAAACGGGTGCAGAAGATGCATCCACATATCGACTTTTGGGCACCTAAAAGATCGATTTTCAGTATGTTTTGGGCCTGTATATTGAAAATACTCTAACACGGAGTAGGCATGTACAGATCGCTTCTGGGACCCAAAAATATCGAATTTTCGGGTGTTTTGGGCCTGAATTTGAGATATCGACTTTGGGCACATAAAATATCGATTTTTAGCATGTTTTGGTCCTATATTTTTAAAATATTCTAGCACTGAGTAGGCATTTACAGATCGCTTCTGGGACCCCAAAATATCGAATTTTCGGGAGTTTCGAGCCTGAATTTAAGATATAAACGGGTACATAAGTTGCCTGCACATATCGACTTTTGGGCACCTAAAATATCGATTTTGAGCATGTTTTGGGTCTTTATCTTGAAAACATTCTAACTAGAAGTAGGCATGTAGGCTTCTAGGACCGAAAAATACCGAATTTTCGGGTGTTTTGAGCCTGAATTTGAGATATAAACAGGTACAGAAGATACATGCACATATCGACTTTGGACACTTAAAATATCGATTTTTAGTATGTTTTGAGCCTATATTTTGAAAACATTCTAGCACTGAGTAGGCATGTACAGATCGCTTCAGGGACCCCAAAATATCGAATTTCCGGGGGTTTGTAGCCTGAATTTGAGATATAAACGGGTACTGAAGATGCATGCATATGTCGACTTTTGGGGACCTAGAAGATCGATTTTCAATATGTTTTGGGCCTGTAATTTGAAAATACTCTAACACGGAGTAGGCATGTACAGTTCGCTTCTGGGACCCCAAAATATCGAATTTTCGGGTGTTTTGGGCCAGAATTTGAGATATCGACTTTGGGCACCTAAAATATTGATTTTTAGCATGTTTTGGGCTGTATTTTGAAAATATTCTAGCACTAAGTAGGCATGTACAGATTACTTCTGGGACCCCAAAATATCGAGTTTTCGGGTGTTTTGAGCCTGAATTTGAGATATAAACGGGTACAGAAGATGCATCCACATATCGACTTTGGACACTAAAAATATCGATTTTTAGCATGTTTTGAGCCTATATTTTGAAAACATTCTAGCACTGAGTAGGCATGAACAGATCGCTTCTGGGACCCAAAAAATTCGAATTTTCGGGTGTTTTGAAGATGAATTTGGGATATAAACGGGTGTAGAAGATGCATACACATATTGACTTTGGTCACCTAAAATATCGATTTTCAGCATGTTTTAGGCCTGTATTTTGAAAATACTCTAACACGGAGTAGGCAAATACAGATCACTTCTGGGACCCAAAAATATCGAATTTTCGGGTGTTTGGAGCCTGAATTTCAGATATAAACGGGTACAGAAGATGCATCTACATATCGACTTTTGGGCCCCTAAAAGATCGATTTTCAGTATGTTTTGGGCCTGTTTATTGAAAATACTCTAACACGGAGTAGGCATGTACAGATCGGTTCTGGGACCCCAAAATATCGAATATTCAGGTGTTTTGAGCAAGAATTTGAGATATCGACTTTGGGCACCAAAAAATATCTATTTTCAGCATGTTTTGGGCCTATATTTTGGAAATATTCTAGCACTGAGTAGGCATCTACAGATCGCTTCTGGGACTCCAAAATATCGAATTTTCGGGTGTTTTGGGCCTGAATTTGAGATATCGACTTTGTGCACCTAAAATATTGATTTTTAGCATGTTTTAAACCTATATTTTGAAAATATTATAGCACTGAGTAGGCATGTACAGATCGCTTCTGAAACCCCAAAATATCGAATTTTCGGGTGTTTTGAGCCTGAATTTGAGATATAAACGGCTACAGAAGATGCATGCACATATCGACTTTGGACACTTAAAATATCGATTTTTAACATGTTTTGGGCCTATATTTTGAAAACATTCTAGCACTGAGTAGGCATGTACAGATCGCTTCTGTGACCCCAAAATATCGAATTTTCGGGTGTTTTGAGGTTGAATTTGAGATATAAACGGGTACAGAAGATTCATCCACATATCAACTTTATGGCACCTAAAAGATCAATTTTCAGTATGTTTTGAGCCTGTTTATTGAAAATACTCTAACACGGAGTAGGCATGTACAGATCGCTTCAGGGACCCCAAAATATCGAATTTTCGGGTGTTTTGGGCCTGAATTTGAGATATCGACTTTGGGCACCTAAAATATCGATTTTTAGCATGTTTTGAGCTTATATTTTTAAAATATTCTAGCACTGAGTAGGCATGTACAGATCGCTTCTGGGACCCCAAAATATCGAATTTTGGGGTGTTTTGAGGAAGAATTTGAAATATAAACGGGTACAGAAGATGCATGCACATATCGACTTTTGACACTTAAAATATCGATTTTTAGCATGTTTTGAGCCTATATTTTGAAAACATTCTAGCACTGAGTAGGCATGTACAGATCGCTTCTGGGACCCAAAAATATCGAATTTTCGGGTGTTTTGAGGTTGAATTTGGGATATAAACGGGTGCAGAAGATGCATACACATATTGACTTTGATCACCTAAAATATCAATTTTTAGCATGTTTTGGGCTTGTATTTTTAAAATACTGTAACACGGAGTAGGCAAGTGCAAATCGCTTCTGGGACCCCAAAATATCGAATTTTCGGGTGTTTTGAGCCTGAATTTGAGATATAAACGGGTACAGAAGATGCATGCACATATCGACGTTGGACACTTAAAATATCGATTTTTAGCATGTTTTGAGCCTATATTTTGAAAACATTCTAGCACTGAAAAGGCATGTAGAGATCGCTTCTGGGAACCAAAAATATCGAATTTTTGGGTGTTTTGAGCCTGAATTTGAGATATAAACAGGTACAGAAAATGCATGCACATATTGACTTTGGGCACCTAAAATATCGATTTTCAGCATGTTTTGGGCCTGTATTTTGAAAATACTCTAACACGGAGTAGGCAAGTACAGATCGCTTCTGGGACCCCAAAAAATCGAATTTTCGGGTGTTTTGAGCCTGAATTTGAGATATAAACGGGTACAGAAGATGCATGCACATATCGACTTTGGACACTTAAAATATCGATTTTTAACATGTTTTGGGCCTATATTTTGAAAATGTTATAGCACTGAGTAAGCATGTACAGATCACTTCTGAGACCCCAAAATATCGAATTTTCGGGTGTTTTGAGGTTGAATTTGGGATATAAACGGGTGCAGAAGATGCATACACATATTGACTTTGATCACCTAAAATATCAATTTTTAGCATGTTTTGGGCTTGTATTTTTAAAATACTGTAACACGAAGTAGGCAAGTACAGATCACTTCTGGGACCCCAAAATATCGAATTTTCGGGTGTTTGGAGCCTGAATTTGAGATATAAACGGGTACAGAAGATGCATCCACATATCAACTTTATGGTACCTAAAAGATCGATTTTCAGTATGTTTTGAGCCTGTTTATTGAAAATGCTCTTACACGGAGTAGGCATGTACAGATCGCTTCAGGGACCCCAAAATATCGAATTTTCGGGTGTTTTGGGCCTGAATTTGAGATATCGACTTTGGGCACCTAAAATTTCGATATGTAGCATGTTTTGGGCCTATATTTTGAAAATATTCTAGCAATGAGTAGGCATGTACAGATCGCTTCTAGGATCCCGAAATATCGAATTTTCGGGTGTTTTGAGCCTGAATTCGAGATATAACGGGTACAGAAGATAAATGCACATATCGACTTTTGGGCACCTAAAATATCGATTTTAAGCATGTTTTGGGTCTGTATCTTGAAAACATTCTAACTAGGAGTAGGCATGTAAAAATCGCTTCTAGGACCCCAAAAAACCGTAATTTCGGGTGTTTTAAGCCTGAATTTGAGATATAAACGGGTACAGAAGAAGCATGCACTTATCGACTTTGGACACTTAAAATATCGATTTTTAACATGTTTTGACCCTATATTTTGAAAACATTCTAGCACTGAGTAGGCATGTACAGATCACTTCTGGGACCCAAAAATATCGAATTTTCGGGTGTTTTGAGGTTGAATTTGAGATATAAACAGGTGCAGAAGATGCATACTCGTATTAACTTTGGGCACCTAAAATATCGATTTTCAGCATGTTTTGGGCCTTTTTTTAAAAATACTCTAACACGGAGTAGGCAAGTACAGATCGCTTCTGGGACCCCAAAATATCGAATTTTCGGGTGTTTTGAGGTTGAATTTGGGATATAAACGGGTGCAGAATGTGAATACACATATTGACTTTGGTCACCTAAAATATCGATTTTCAACATGTTTTGGGCCTGTATTTTGAAAATACTCTAACACGGAGTAGGCATGTACAAATCGCTTCTGGGACCCAAAAATATCGAATTTTCGGGTGTTTGGAGCCTGAATTTGAGATATAAACGGGTACAGAAGATGCGTCCACATATCGAGTTTTGGGCACCTAAAAGATCGATTTTCAGTATGTTTTGGGCCTGTTTATTGAAAATACTCTAACACGGAGTAGGCATGTACAGATCGCTTCTGGGACCCCAAAATATCGATTTTTCGGGTGTTTTGGGCCTAAATTTGAGGTATCGACTTCGGGCACCTAAAATATCGATTTTTAGTATGTTTTGAGCCTATATTTTGAAAATATTATAGCACTGAGTAGGCATGTACAGATTGTTTCTGGGACCCAAAAATATCGAATTTTCGGGTGTTTTGAGGTTGAATTTGGGATATAAACGGGTGCAGAAGATTCATTCATACACATATTGACTTTGGTCACCTAAAATATCGATTTTCAGCATGTTTTGGGCCTGTATTTTGAAAATACTCTAACACGGAGTAGGCAAGTACAGATCGCTTCTGGGACCCTAAAATATCGAATATTCGGGTGTTTGGAGCCTGAATTTGAGATATAAACTTGTACAGAAGATGCATCCACATATCGACTTCTTAGCACCTAAGAGATCGATTTTCAGTATGTTTTGGGCCTGTTTATTGAAAATACTCTAACACGGAGTAGGCATTTACAGATCGCTTCTGGGACCCCAAAATATCGAATATTCAGGTGTTTTGAGCCAGAATTTGAGATATCGACTTTGGGCACCAAAAAATATCGATTTTCAGCATGTTTTGGGCCTATATTTTGAAAATATTCTAGCACTGAGTAGGCATCTACAGATCGCTTCTGGGACCCCAAAATATCGAATTTTCGGGTGTTTTGGGCCTGAATTCGAGATATCGACTTTGTGCACCTAAAATATTGATTTTTAGCATGTTTTAAGCCTATATTTTGAAAATATTATAGCACTGAGTAGGCATGTACAGATCGCTTCTGAGACCCCAAAATATCGAATTTTCGGGTGTTTTGAGCCTAAATTTGAGATATAAACGGGTACAGAAGATGCATGCACATATCGACTTTGGACACTTAAAATATCGATTTTTAACATGTTTTGGGCCAATATTTTGAAAACATTCTAGCACTGAGTAGGCATGTACAGATCGCTTCTGGGACCCAAAAATATCGAATTTTCGGGTGATTTGAGGTTGTATTTGGGATATAAACGGGTGCAGAAGATGCATACACATATTGACTTTGGTAACCTAAAATATCGATTTTCAGCATGTATTGGGCCTGTATTTTGAAAATACTGTAACACGGAGTAGGCAAGTACAGATCGCTTCTGGGACCCCAAAATATCGAATTTTCGGGTGTTTTGAGGTTGAATTTGGGATATAAACGGGTGCAGAATGTGAATACACATATTGACTTTGGTCACCTAAAATATCGATTTTCAACATGTTTTGGGCCTGTATTTTGAAAATACTCTAACACGGAGTAGGCATGTACAAATCGCTTCTGGGACCCAAAAATATCGAATTTTCGGGTGTTTGGAGCCTGAATTTGAGATATAAACGGGTACAGAAGATGCGTCCACATATCGAGTTTTGGGCACCTAAAAGATCGATTTTCAGTATGTTTTGTGCCTGTTTATTGAAAATACTCTAACACGGAGTAGGCATGTACAGATCGCTTCTGGGACCCCAAAATATCGATTTTTCGGGTGTTTTGGACCTAAATTTGAGGTATCGACTTCGGGCACCTAAAATATCGATTTTTAGTATGTTTTGAGCCTATATTTTGAAAATATTATAGCACTGAGTAGGCATGTACAGATTGTTTCTGGGACCCAAAAATATCGAATTTTCGGGTGTTTTGAGGTTGAATTTGGGATATAAACGGGTGCAGAAGATTCATTCATACACATATTGACTTTGGTCACCTAAAATATCGATTTTCAGCATGTTTTGGGCCTGTATTTTGAAAATACTCTAACACGGAGTAGGCAAGTACAGATCGCTTCTGGGACCCTAAAATATCGAATATTCGGGTGTTTGGAGCCTGAATTTGAGATATAAACTTGTACAGAAGATGCATCCACATATCGACTTCTTAGCACCTAAGAGATCGATTTTCAGTATGTTTTGGGCCTGTTTATTGAAAATACTCTAACACGGAGTAGGCATTTACAGATCGCTTCTGGGACCCCAAAATATCGAATATTCAGGTGTTTTGAGCCAGAATTTGAGATATCGACTTTGGGCACCAAAAAATATCGATTTTCAGCATGTTTTGGGCCTATATTTTGAAAATATTCTAGCACTGAGTAGGCATCTACAGATCTCTTCTGGGACCCCAAAATATCGAATTTTCGGGTGTTTTGGGCCTGAATTCGAGATATCGACTTTGTGCACCTAAAATATTGATTTTTAGCATGTTTTAAGCCTATATTTTGAAAATATTATAGCACTGAGTAGGCATGTACAGATCGCTTCTGAGCCCCAAAATATCGAATTTTCGGGTGTTTTGAGCCTAAATTTGAGATATAAACGGGTACAGAAGATGCATGCACATATCGACTTTGGACACTTAAAATATCGATTTTTAACATGTTTTGGGCCAATATTTTGAAAACATTCTAGCACTGAGTAGGCATGTACAGATCGCTTCTGGGACCCAAAAATATCGAATTTTCGGGTGATTTGAGGTTGTATTTGGGATATAAACGGGTGCAGAAGATGCATACACATATTGACTTTGGTAACCTAAAATATCGATTTTCAGCATGTATTGGGCCTGTATTTTGAAAATACTGTAACACGGAGTAGGCAAGTACAGATCGCTTCTGGGACCCCAAAATATCGAATTTTCGGGTGTTTTGGGCCTGAATTTGAGATATCGACTTTGGGCACCTAAAATATTGATTTTTAGCATCTTTTGAGCCTATATTTTGAAAATATTATAGCACTGAGTAGGCATGTACAGATCGCTTCTTAGACCCCAAAATATCGAATTTTCGTGTGTTTTGAGCCTGAATTTGAGATATAAACGGGTACAGAAGATGCATTCACATATCGACTTTTGGGCACCTAAAATATCGATTTTGAGCATGTTTTGGGTCTGTATCTTGAAAACATTCTAACTAGGAGTAGGCATGTACAGATCACTTCTAGGACCCAAAAATACCGAATTTTTGGGTGTTTTGAGCCTGAATTTGAGATATAAACATTTACAGAAAATGCATGCACATATTGACTTTGGGCACCTAAAATATCGATTTTCAGCATGTTTTGGGCCTGTATTTTGAAAATACTCTAACACGGAGTAGGCAAGTACAGATTGCTTCTGAGACCCCAAAAAATCGAATTTTCGGGTGTTTTGAGCCTGAATTTGAGATATAAACGGGTACAGAAGATGCATGCACATATCGACTTTGGACCCTTAAAATATCGATTTTTAACATGTTTTGGGCCTATATTTTGAAAATGTTATAGCACTAAGTAGGCATGTACAGATCGCTTCTGAGACCCCAAAATATCGAATTTTCTGGTCTTTTGAGCCTGAATTTGAGATCTAAACGGGTACGTAAGATGCATGCACATATCGACTTTGGACACTTAAAATATCGATTTTTAACATGTTTTGGGCCTATATTTTGAAAACATTCTAGCACTGAGTAGGCATGTACAGATCGCTTCTGGAACCCAAAAACATCGAATTTTCGGGTGTTTTGAGGTTGAATTTGGGATATAAACGGTTGCAGAAGATGCATACACATATTGACTTTGGTCACCTAAAATATCGATTTTCATCATGTTTGGGCCTGTATTTTGAAAATACTGTAACACGGAGTAGGCAAGTACAGATCGCTTCTGTGACCCAAAAATATCGAATTTTTGGGTGTTTGGAGCCTAAATTTGAGATATAAACGGGTACAGAAGATTCATCCACATATCAACTTTATGGCACCTAATAGATCAATTTTCAGTATGTTTTGGGCCTGTTTATTGAAAATACTCTAACACGGAGTAAGCATGTACAGATCGCTTCTGGGACCCCAAAATATCGATTTTTCGGGTGTTTTGGGCCTGAATTTGAGGTATCGACTTCGGGCACCTAAAATATCGATTTTTAGCATGTTTTGATCCTATATTTTGAAAATATTATAGCACTGAGTAGGCATGTACAGATCGCTTCTGGGACCCAAAAATATCGAATTTTCGGGTGTTTTGAGGTTGAATTTGGGATATAAACGGGTGCAGAAAATTCATACACATATTGACTTTGGTCACCTAAAATATCGATTTTCAGCATGTTTTAGGCCTGTATTTTGAAAATACTCTAACACGGAGTAGGCATGTACAGATCGCTTCTGGGACCCTAAAATATCGAATATTCGGGTGTGTGGAGCCTGAATTTGAGATATAAACGGGTACAGAAGATGCATCCACATATCGACTTTTTAGCACCTAAAAGATCGATTTTCAGTATGTTTTGGGCCTGTTTATTGAAAATACTCTAACACGGAGTAGGCATTTACAGATCGCTTCTGGGACCCCAAAATTTTGAATTTTCGGGTGTTTTGGGCGTGAATTTGAGGTATCGACTTTTGGGCACCTAAAATATCAATTTTGAGCATGTTTTGGGTCTATATCTTGAAAACATTCTAACAAGGAGTAGGCATCTAAAGATCGCTTCTATGACCCAAAAATACCGAATTTTCGGGTGTTTTGAGCCTGAATTTGAGATATAAACGGATACAGAAGATGCATGCACATATCAACTTTGGACACATAAAATATCGATTAATAGCATGTTTTGAGGCTATATTTTGAAAACATTCCAGCAGTGAAAAGGCATGTAGAGATCGCTTCTGGGACCCAAAAACATCGAATTTTTGGGTGTTTTGAGCCTGAATTTGAGATATAAACATTTACAGAAAATGCATGCACATATTGACTTTGGGCACCTAAAATATCGATTTTCAGCATGTTTTGGGCCTGTATTTTAAAAATACTCTAACACGGAGTAGGCAAGTACAGATTGCTTCTGGGACCCCAAAAAATCGAATTTTCGAGTGTTTTGAGCCTGAATTTGAGATATAAACGGGTACAGAAGATGCATGCACATATCGACTTTGGACCCTTAAAATATCGATTTTTAACATGTTTTGGGCCTATATTTTGAAAATGTTATAGCACTAAGTAGGCATGTACAGATCGCTTCTGAGACCCCAAAATATCGAATTTTCTGGTCTTTTGAGCCTGAATTTGAGATCTAAACGGGTACGTAAGATGCATGCACATATCGACTTTGGACACTTAAAATATCGATTTTTAACATGTTTTGGGCCTATATTTTGAAAACATTCTAGCACTGAGTAGGCATGTACAGATCGCTTCTGGAACCCAAAAACATCGAATTTTCGGGTGTTTTGAGGTTGAATTTGGGATATAAACGGGTGCAGAAGATGCATACACATATTGACTTTGGTCACCTAAAATATCGATTTTCATCATGTTTGGGCCTGTATTTTGAAAATACTGTAACACGGAGTAGGCAAGTACAGATCGCTTCTGTGACCCCAAAATATCGAATTTTTGGGTGTTTGGAGCCTGAATTTGAGATATAAACGGGTACAGAAGATTCATCCACATATCAACTTTATGGCACCTAAAAGATCAATTTTCAGTATGTTTTGAGCCTGTTTATTGAAAATACTCTAACACGGAGTAGGCATGTACAGATTGCTTCAGGGACCCCAAAATATCGAATTTTCGGGTGTTTTGGGCCTGAATTTGAGATATCGACTTTGGGCACCTAAAATATCGATTTTTAGCATGTTTTGGGCTTATATTTTTAAAATATTCTAGCACTGAGTAGGCATGTACAGATCGCTTCTGGGACCCCAAAATATCGAATTTTGGGGTGTTTTGAGGAAGAATTTGAAATATAAACGGGTACAGAAGATGCATGCACATATCGACTTTTGACACTTTAAATATCGATTTTTAGCATGTTTTGAGCCTATATTTTGAAAACATTCTAGCACTGAGTAGGCATGTACAGATCGCTTCTGGGACCCAAAAATCTCGAATTTTCGGGTGTTTTGAGGTTGAATTTGGGATATAAACGGGTGCAGAAGATGCATACACATATTGACTTTGATCACCTATAATATCAATTTTTAGCATGTTTTGGGCTTGTATTTTTAAAATACTGTAACACGGAGTAGGCAAGTACAAATCGCTTCTGGGACCCCAAAATATCGAATTTTCGAGTGTTTGGAGCCTGAATTTGAGATATAAACGGGTACAGAAGATGCATCCACATATCAACTTTATGGCACCTAAAAGATCTATTTTCAGTATGTTTTGAGCCTGTTTATTGAAAATGCTCTAACACGGAGTAGGCATGTACAGATCGCTTCAGGGACCCCAAAATATCGAATTTTCGGGTGTTTTGGGCCTGAATTTGAGATATCGACTTTGGGCACCTAAAATTTCGATTTGTAGCATGTTTTGGTCCTATATTTTGAAAATATTCTAGCAATGAGTAGGCATGTACAGATCGCTTCTGGGATCCCGAAATATCGAATTTTCGGGTGTTTTGAGCCTGAATTTGATATATAAACGGGTACAGAAGATAAATGCACATATCGACTTTTGGGCACCTAAAATATCGATTTTAAGCATGTTTTGGGTCTGTATCTTGAAAACATTCTAACTAGTAGTAGGCATGTAAAAATCGCTTCTAGGACCCCAAAAAACCGAATTTTCGGGTGTTTTAAGCCTGAATTTGAGATATAAACGGGTACAGAAGAAGCATGCACATATCGACTTTGGACACTTAAAAAATCGATTTTTAACATGTTTTGAGCCTATATTTTGAAAACATTCTAGCACTGACTAGGCATGTACAGATCGCTTCTGGGACCCAAAAATATCGAATTTTCGGGTGTTTTGAGGTTGAATTTGAGATATAAACGGGTGTAGAAGATGTATACTCATATTGACTTTTGCACCTAAAATATCGATTTTCAGCATGTTTTGGGCCTTTTTTTAAAAATACTCTAACACGGAGTAGGCAAGTACAGATCGCTTCTGGGACAATAAAATATCGAATTTTCGGGTGTTTTGAGGTTGAATTTGGGATATAAACGGGTGCAGAAGATGCATACACATATTGACTTTGGTCACCTAAAATATCGATTTTCAGCATGTTTTATGCCTGTATTTTGAAAATACTCTAACACGGAGTAGGCAAGTACAGATCGCTTCTGGGACCCAAAAATATCGAATTTTCGGGTGTTTGGAGCCTGAATTTGAGATATAAACGGGTACAGAAGATGCGTCCACATATCGTCTTTTGGGCACCTAAAAGATCGATTTTCAGTATGTTTTGGGCCTGTTTATTGAAAATAATCTAACACGGAGTAAGCATGTACAGATCGCTTCTGGGACCCCAAAATATCGATTTTTCGGGTGTTTTGGGCCTGAATTTGAGGTATCGACTTCGGGCACCTAAAATATCGATTTTTAGCATGTTTTTATCCTATATTTTGAAAATATTATAGCACTGAGTAGGCATGTACAGATCGCTTCTGGGACCCAAAAATATCGAATTTTCGGGTGTTTTGAGGTTGAATTTGGGATATAAACGGGTGCAGAAGATTCATACACATATTGACTTTGGTCACCTAAAATATCGATTTTCAGCATGTTTTAGGCCTGTATTTTGAAAATACTCTAACACGGAGTAGGCATGTACAGATCGCTTCTGGGACGCTAAAATATCGAATATTCGGGTGTTTGGAGCCTTAATTTGAGATATAAACGGGTACAGAAGATGCATCCACATATCGACTTTTTAGCACCTAAAAGATCGATTTTCAGTATGTTTTGGGCCTGTTTATTGAAAATACTCTAACACGGAGTAGGCATTTACAGATCGCTTCTGGGACCCCAAAATTTTGAATTTTCGGGTGTTTTGGGCGTGAATTTGAGGTATCGACTTTTGGGCACCTAAAATATCAATTTTGAGCATGTTTTGGGTCTATATCTTGAAAACATTCTAACAAGGAGTAGGCATCTAAAGATCGCTTCTATGACCCAAAAATACCGAATTTTCGGGTGTTTTGAGCCTGAATTTGAGATATAAACGGATACAGAAAATGCATGCACATATCGACTTTGGACACATAAAATATCGATTAATAGCATGTTTTGAGGCTATATTTTGAAAACATTCTAACACTGAGTAGGCATGTACAGATCGCTTTTGGGACCCAAAAAAACCGAATTTTCGTGTGTTTTAAGCCTGAATTTGAGATATAAACAGGTACAGAAGAAGCATGCACATATCGACTTTGGACACTTAAAAAATCGATTTTTAACATGTTTTGAGCCTATATTTTGAAAACATTCTAGCACTGACTAGGCATGTACAGATCGCTTCTGGGACCCAAAAATATCGAATTTTCGGGTGTTTTGAGGTTCAATTTGAGATATAAACGGGTGCAGAAGATGCATACTCATATTGACTTTTGCACCTAAAATATCGATTTTCAGCATGTTTTGGGCCTTTTTTAAAAAATACTCGAACACGGAGTAGGCAAGTACAGATCGCTTCTAAGACCCCAAAATATCGAATTTTCTGGTGTATTGAGGATGAATTTGGGATATAAACGGGTGCAGAAGATGCATACACATATTGACTTTGGTCACCTAAAATATTGATTTTCAGCATGTTTTGGGCCTGTATTTTGAAAATACTCTAACACGGAGTAGGCAAATACAGATCACTTCTGGGACCCAAAAATATCGAATTTTCGGGTGTTTGGAGCCTGAATTTGAGATATAAACGGGTACAGAAGATGCGTCCACTTATCGTCTTTTGGGCACCTAAAAGATCGATTTTCAGTATGTTTTGGGCCTGTTTATTGAAAATACTCTAACACGGAGTAAGCATGTACAGATCGCTTCTGGGACCCCAAAATATCGATTTTTCGGGTGTTTTGGGCGTGAATTTGAGGTATCGACTTCGGGCACCTAAAATATCGATTTTTAGCATGTTTTGAGCCTATATTTTGAAAATATTATAGCACTGAGTAGGCATGTACAGATCGCTTCTGGGACCCAAAAATATCGAATTTTCAGGTGTTTTGAGGTTGAATTTGGGATATAAACGGGTGCAGAAGATTCATACACATATTGACTTTGGTCACCTAAAATATCGATTTTCAGCATGTTTTAGGCCTGTATTTTGAAAATACTCTAACACGGAGTAGGCATGTACAGATCGGTTCTGGGACCCTAAAATATCTAGTATTCGGGTGTTTGGAGCCTGAATTTAAGATATAAACGGGTACAGAAGATGCATCCACATATCGACTTTTTCGCACCTAAAAGATCGATTTACCAGTATGTTTTGGGCCTGTTTATTGAAAATACTCTAACACGGAGTAGGCATTTACAGATCGCTTCTGGGACCCCAAAATTTCAAATTTTCGGGTGTTTTGGGCGTGAATTTGAGGTATCGACTTTTGGGCACCTAAAATATCGATTTTGAGCATGTTTTGGGTCTATATCTTGAAAACATTCTAACAAGGAGTAGGCATGTACAGATCGCTTCTAGGACCCAAAAATACCGAATTTTCGGGTGTTTTGAGCCTGAATTTGCGATATAAACGGATACAGAAAATGCATGAACATATCGACTTTGGACACATAAAATATCGATTAATAGCATGTTTTGAGGCTATATTTTGAAAACATTCTAGCACTGAGTAGGCATGTACAGATCGCTTTTGGGACCCAAAAATATCGAATTTTCGGGCGGTTTGAGCTTGAATTTGGGATATAAACGGGTGCAGAAGATACATACACATATTGACTTTGGGCACCAAAAATATCGATTTTCCGCATGTTTTGGGCCTGTATCTGAGTAGGCATGTACAGATCGCTTCTGGGACCCAAAAATATCGATTTTTCGGGTGTTTGGAGCCTGAATTTGAGATATAAACGGGTACAGAAGATGCATGCACATATCGACTATTGGGCGCCTAAAAGATCGATTTTCAGTATGTTGTGGGCCTGTATTTTGAAAATACTCTAACACGGAGTAGGCATGTACAGTTCGCTTTTGAGACCACAAAATATCGAATTTTCGGGTGTTTTGGGCCTGAATTTGAGGTATCGACTTCGGGCACCTAAAATATCGATTTTTAGCATGTTTTGAGCCTATATTTTGAAAATATTATAGCACTGAGTAGGCATGTACAGATCGCTTCTGGGACCCAAAAATATCGAATTTTAGGGTGTTTTGAGGTTGAATTTGGGATATAAACGGGTGCAGAAGATTCATACACATATTGACTTTGGTCACCTAAAATATCGATTTTCAGCATGTTTTAGGCCTGTATTTTGAAAATACTCTAACACGGAGTATGCAAGTACAGATCGCTTCTGGGACCCTAAAATATCGAATATTCGGGTGTTTGGAGCCTGAATTTGAGATATAAACGGGTACGGAAGATGCATCCACATATCGACTTTTTAGCACCTAAAAGATCGATTTTCAGTATGTTTTGGGCCTGTTTATTAAAAATGCTCTGACACGGAGTAGGCATTTACAGATCGCTTCTGGGACCCCAAAATTTCGAATTTTCGGGTGTTTTGGGCGTGAATTTAAGGTATCGACTTTTGGGAACCTAAAATATCGATTTTGAGCATGTTTTGGGTCTATATCTTGAAAACATTCTAACAAGGAGTAGGCATGTACAGATCGCTTCTAGGACCCAAAAATACCGAATCTTCGGGTGTTTTGAGCCTGAATTTGAGATATAAACGGATACAGAAAATGCAGGCACATATCGACTTTGGACACATAAAATTTCGATTAATAGCATGTTTTTGAGGCTATATTTTGAAAACATTCTAGCACTGAGTAGGCATGTACAGATCGCTTTTGGGACCCAAAAATATCGAATTTTCGGGTGTTTTGAGCTTGAATTTGGGATATAAACGGGTGCAGAAGATACATACACATATTGACTTTGGGCACCTAAAATATCGATTTTCAGCATGTTTTGGGCCTGTATCTGAATAGGCATGTACGGATCGCTTCTGGGACCCAAAAATATCGAATTTTCGGGTGTTTGGTACCTGAATTTGAGATATAAACGGGTACAGAAGATGCATGCACATATCGACTATTGGGCACCTAAAAGATCGATTTTCAGTATGTTGTGGGCCTGTATTTTGAAAATACTCTAACACGGAGTAGGCATGTACAGTTTGCTTTTGTGACCACAAAATATCGATTTTTCGGGTGTTTTGGGCCTGAATTTGAGATATCGACTTTGGGCACATAAAATATCGATTTTTAGCATGTTTTGGGCCTGTATTTTGAAAACATTCTAGCACTGAGTAGGCATGTACAGATCGCTTCTAGGACCAAAAAATATCATATTTTCGGGTGTTTCGAGGTTGAATTTGGGATATAAACGGGTGCAGAAGATGCATACACATATTTACTTTGGTCACCTAAAATATCGATTTTGAGCATGTTTTGGGCGTGTATTTTGAAAATACTTTTCACAAGGAGTAGGCAAGTACAGATCGCTTCTGGGACCCCAAAATATCGAATTATCGGATATGTGGAGCCTGAATTTGAGATATAAACGGGTACAGAAGATGCATCCACATATCGACTTTTGGGCACCTAAAAGATCGATTTTCAGTATGTTTTGGGCCTGTATATTGAAAATACTCTAACACGGAGTAGGCATGTACAGATCGCTTCTGGGACCCCAAAATATCGAATTTTCGGGTGTTTTGGGCCTGAATTTGAGATATCGACTTTGGGCACCTAAAATATTGATTTTTAGCATGTTTTGAGCCTATATTTTGAAAATATTATAGCACTGAGTAGGCATGTACAGATCGCTTCTGAGACCCCAAAATATCGAATTTTCGGGTGTTTTGAGCCTGAATTTGAGATATATAAACATGTACAGAAGATGCATTCACATATCGACTTTTGGGCACCTAAAATATCGATTTTGAGCATGTTTTGGGTCTGTATCTTGAAAACATTGTAACTATGAGTAGGCATTTACAGATCGCTTCGAGGACCCAAAAATACCGAATTTTCGGGTGATTTGAGCCTGAATTTGAGATATAAACGGGTACAGAAGATGCATGCACATATCGACTTTGGACACTTAAAATATCGATTTTTAGCATGGTTTGAGCCTATATTTTGAAAACATTCTAGCACTGAAAAGGCATGTAGAGATCGCTTCTGGGACCCAAAAATATCGAATTTTTGGGTGTTTTGAGCCTGAATTTGAGATATAAACGGGTACAGAAAATGCATTCACATATTGACTTTTGGCACCTAAAATATCGATTTTCAGCATGTTTTGGGCCTGTATTTTGAAAATACTCTAACACGGAGTAGGCAAGTACAGATCGCTTCTGGGACCCCAAAATATCGAATTTTCGGGTGTTTTGAGCCTGAATTTGAGATATAAACGGGTACAGAAGATGCATGCACATATCGACTTTGGACACTTAAAATATCGATTTTTAACATGTTATGAGCCTATATTTTGAAAACTTTCTAGCACTGAGTAGGCATGTACAGATCGCTTCTGGGGCCCAAAAATATCGAATTTTCGGGTGTTTTGAGGTTGAATTTGGGATATAAACGGGTGCAGAAGATGCATACACATATTGTCTTTCGGCACCTAAAATATCGATTTTCAGCATGTTTTGGGCCTGTATCTGAGTAGGCATGTAGAGATTGCTTCTAGGACCCGAAAATACCGAATTTTCGGGTGTTTTGAGCCTGAATTTGAGATATAAACGGGTACAGAAGATGCATGCACATATCGACTTTGGAGACTTAAAATATCGATTTTTAACATGTTATGAGCCTATATTTTGAAAATATTCTAGCATTGAGTAGGCATGTACAGATCACTTCTGGGACCCAAAAATATTGAATTTTCGGGTGTTTTAGGGTTGAATTTGGAATATAAACGGGTGGAGAAGATGCATACACATATTGACTTTGGGCACCTAAAAGAGAGATTTTCAGCATGTTTTGGGCCTGCATCTGAGTAGGCATGTACAGATCGCTTCTGGGACCACAAAATATCGAATTTTCGGGTGTTTGGAGCCTGAATTTGAGATATAAACGGGTACAGATGATGCATGCACATATCGACTTTTGGGCACCTAAAAGATCGATTTTCAGTATGTTTTGGGGCTGTATTTTGAAAATATTCTAACACGGAGTAGGCATGTACAGTTCGCTTCTGGGACCCCAAAATATCGAATTTTCGGGTGTTTTGGGCCTGAATTTGAGATATCGACTTTGGGCACCTAAAATATCGATTTTTAGCATGTTTTGGGTCTATATTTTGAAAATATTATAGCACTAAGTAGGCATGTACAGATCACTTCTGGGACCACAAAATATCGAATTTTCGGGTGTTTTGAGCCTGAATTTGAGATGTAAACGGGTACAGAAGATGCTTGCACATATCGACTTTGGCCACTTAAAATATCGATTTTTAGCATGTTTTGAGCCTATATTTTGAAAACATTCTAGCATTCGGGTGTTTTGAGGTTGAATTTGGAATATAAACGGGTGCAGAAGATGCATACACATATTGACTTTGGGCACCTAAAATATCGATTTTCAGCATGTTTTGGGTCTGTATCTGAGTAGGCATGTACAGATCGCTTCTGGGACTCCAAAATTTCGATTTTTGGGTGTTTGGAGCCTGAATTTGAGATATAAACGAGTGCAGAAGATGCATCCACATATCGACTTTTGGGCACCTAAAATATCGATTTTCAGCATGTTTTGGGTCTGTATCATGAAAACATTCTAAGTAGGAGTAGGCATGTACAGATCGCTTCTAGGACACAAAAATACCGAATTTTCGGGTGTTGTGAGCCTGAATTTGAGATATAAACGGGTACAGAAGATGCATTCACATATCGACTTTGGACACTTTAAATATCGATTTTTAGCATGTTTTGAGCCTATATTTGGAAAACATTCTAGCACTGAGTAGGCATGTACAGATCGCTTCTGGGACCCATAAATATCGAATTTTCGGGTGTTTAGAGGTTGAATTTGGAATATAAACGGGTGCAGAAGATGCATAAACATATTGACTTTGGGCAACTAAAATATCAATTTTCAGCATGTTTTGGGCCTGTATCTGAGTAGGCATGTACAGATCGCTTCTGGGACCCCAAAATATCGAATTTTCGGGTGTTTGGAGCCTGAATTTGAGATATAAACGGGTACAGAAGATGCATGCACATATCGACTTTTGGGCTCCAAAAATATCGATTTTCTGTATGTTTTGGGCCTGTATTTTGAAAATACTCTAACACGGAGTAGGCATGTAGAGATCGCTTCCGTGACCCCAAAACTTCGAATTTTCGGGTGTTTTGGGCCTGAATTTGAGATATAAACGGGTACAGAAGATGCATGCACATACCGACTTTGGACACTTAAAATATCGATTTTTAACATGTTTTGGGCCTATATTTTGAAAATATTATAGCACTGAGTAGGCATATACAGATCGCTCATGGGACCACAAAATATCGAATTTTTGGGTGTTTTGAGCCTGAATTTGAGATATAAACGGGTACAGAAGATGAATGCACATATCGACTTTGGACACTTAAAATATCGATTTTTAGCATGTTTTGAGCCTATATTTTGAAAACATTCTAGCACTAAGTAGGCATGTACAGATCGCTTCTGGGACCCCAAAATATCGAATTTTCGGGTGTTTTGAGGTTGAATTTGGGATATAAACGGGTGCAGAAGATGCATACACATATTGACTTTGGTCACCTAAAATATCGATTTTCAGCATGTTTTGGGCCTGTATTTTGAAAATACTGTAACACGTACTAGGCAAGTACAGATCGCTTCTGGGACCCCAAAATATCGAATTTTCGGGTGTTTGGAGCCTGAATTTGAGATATAAACGAGTACAGAAGATGCATCCACATATCGACTCTTTGGGCACCTTAAAGATCGATTTTCAGTATGTTTGGGACCTGTTTATTGAAAATACTCTAACACGGAGTGGGCATGCACAGATCGCTTCAGAGACCCAAAAATATCGAATTTTCGGGTGTTTGGGGACTGAATTTGAGATATCGACTTTGGGCACCTAAAATATCGATTTTTAGCATGTTTTAGGCCTATATTTTAAAAATATTCTTGCACTGAGTAGGCATGTACAGATCGCTTATAGGACCCCAAAATATCGAATTTTCGGGTGTTTTGAGCCGGAATTGGAGATATAAACGGGTACAGAAGATGCATGCACATACCGACTTTGGACACTTAAAATATCGATTTTAAACATGTTTTGGGCCTATATTTTGAAAACATTCTAGCACTGAGTAGGCATGTACAGATCGCTTCTGGGACCCAAAAATATCGAATTTTCGGGTGTTTTTAAGGTTGAATTTGGGATATAAACGGGTGCAGAAGATGCATACACATATTGACATTGGGCACCTAAAATATCGATTTTCAGCATGTTTTGGGCCTGTATCTGAGTAAGCATGTACTGATCGCTTCTGGGACCCTTTTATATATCGAATTTTCGGTTGTTTCGAGCCTGTATTTGAGATATAAACGGGTACAGAAGATGCATCCACATATCGACTTTTGGGCACCTAACAGATCGATTTTCAGTATGTTTTGGGCCTGTTTAATAAAAAATACTCTAACATGGAGTAGGCATGTACAGATCGCTTCTGGGACCCCAAAATATCGAATATTCGGGTGTTTTGAGCCTGAATTTGATATTTCGATTTTTGGCACCAAAAATATCGATTTTCAGCATGTTTTGGGAATATTTTTTGAAAAAATTCTAGCACTGAGTAGGCATGTACAGATCGCTTCTGGGACCCCAAAATATCGAATTTTTGGGTGTTTTGAGCCTGAATTTGAGATATAAACGGGTACAGAAAATGCATGCACATATTGACTTTGGGCACCTAAAATATCGATTTTCAGCATGTTTTCCGCCAGTATTTTGAAAATTCTATAACACGGAGTAGGCATGTACATATCGCTTCTGGGACCCCAAAATATCGAATTTTCGGGTGTTTGGAGCCTGAATTTGAGATATAAACGGGTACAGAAGATGCATGGACATATCGACTTTGGACACTTAAAATATCGATTTTTTGCATATTTTGAGCCTATATTTTGAAATTTTTTTAGCACTGAGTAGGCATGTACAAATCGCTTCTGGGATCCAAAAATATCGAATTTTCGGGTGTTTGGAGTCTGAATTTGAGATATAAACGGGTACAGAAGATGCATGCACATATCGACTTTTGGGCACCTAAAATATTGATTTTCTGTATGTTTTGGGCCTGTATTTTGAAAATACTCTAACACGGAGTAGGCATGTACAGATCGCTTCCGTGACCCCAAAACTTCGAATTTTCGGGTGTTTTGGGCCTGAATTTGAGATATCGATTTTGGGCACCTAAAATATCGATTTTTAGCATGTTTTGGGCCTATATTTTGAAAATATTCTAGCACTAAGTAAGCATGTACAGATCAATCATGGGACCACAAAATATCGAATTTTCGGGTGTTTTGAGCCTGAATTTAAGATATAAACGGGTACAGAAGATGCATGCACATATCGACTTTGGACACTTAAAATATCGATTTTTAGCATGTTTTGAGCCTATATTTTGAAAACATTCTAGCACTAAGTAGGCATGTACAGATCGCTTCTGGGACCCCAAAATATCGAATTTTTGGGTGTTTTGAGATTGAATTTTGGATATAAACGGGTGCAGAAGATGCATACACATATTGACTTTGGTCACATAAAATGTCGATTTTCAGCAAGTTTTGGGCCTGTATTTTGAAAATACTGTAACACGGACTAGGCAAGTATAGTTCGCTTCTGGGACCCAAAAATATCGAATTTTCGGGTGTTTGGGGACTGAATTTGAGATATCGACTTTGGGCACATAAAATATCGATTTTTAGCATCTTTTGGGCCTATATTTTGAAAATATTCTAGCACTGAGTAGGCATGTACAGATCACTTCTAGGACCCCAAAATATCGAATTTTCGGGTGTTTTGAGCCTGAATTTGAGATGTAAACGGGTACAGAAGATGCACGCACATATCGACTTTTGGGCACCTAAAAGATCGATTTTCAGTATGTTTGGGGCCTGATTATTGTAAATACTCTAACACGGAGTGGGCATGCACAGATCGCTTAAGGAACCCAAAAATATCGAATTTGCTGGTGTTTGGGGACTGAATTTGAGATATAAACGGGTACAGAAGATGCATGCTCATACCGACTTTGGAAACTTAAAATATCGATTTTTAACATGTTTTAAGCCTATATTTTGAAAACATTCTAGCACTAAGTAGGCATGTACAGATCGCTTCTGGGACCCAAAAATATCGAATTTTCGGGTGTTTTTAAGGTTGAATTTGGGATATAAAAGGGTGCAGAAGATGCATACACATATTGACTTTGGGCACCTAAATTATCGTTTTTCAGCATGTTTTGGGCCTGTATCTGAGTAGGCATGTACTGATCGCTTCTGGGACCCTTATGTATCGAATTTTCGGGTGTTTCGAGCCTGAATTTGAGATATAAACGGGTACAGAAGATGCATCCACATATCGACTTTTGGGCACCTAAAAGATCGATTTTCAGTATCTTTTGGGCCTGTTTAATGAAAATACTCTAACACGGAGTAGGCATGTACAGATCGCTTCTGGGACCCCAAAATATCGAATATTCGGGTGTTTTCTGCCTGAATTTGAGATATCAACTTTGGGCACCTAATATATCGATTTTTACCATGTTTTGAGTCTATAATTTGAAAATATTATAGCACTGAGTAGGCATGTACAGATCGCTTCTGGGACCCCAAAAATATCGAATTTTCGGGTGTTTTGAGGTTGAATTTGGGATATAAACGGGTGCAGAAGATGCATACACATATTGACTTCGAGCACCTAAAATATCGATTTTGAGCATGTTTTGGGTCTGTATCTTGAAAACATTCTAAGTAGGAGTAGGCATGTACAGATCGCTTCAAGGACCCAAAAATACCGAATTTTCGGGTGTTTTGAGCCTGAATTTGAGATATAAACGGGTACAGAAGATGCATTCACATATCGACTTTGGACACTTTAAATATCGATTTTTAGCATGTTTTGAGTCTATAATTTGAAAATATTATAGCACTGAGTAGGCATGTACAGATCGCTTCTGGGACCCATAAATATCGAATTTTCGGGTGTTTAGAGGTTGAATTTGGAATATAAACGGGTGCAGAAGATGCATACACATATTGACTTTGGGCAACTAAAATATCGATTTTCAGCATGTTTTGGGCCTGTATCTGAGTAGGCATGTACAGATCGCTTCTGGGACCCCAAAATATCGAATTTTCGGGTGTTTGGAGCCTGAATTTGAGATATAAACGGGTACAGAAGATGCATGCACATATCGACTTTGGACACTTAAAATATCGATTTTTTGCATGTTTTGAGCCTATATTTTGAAAAATTTTTAGCACTGAGTAGGCACGTACAAATCGCTTCTGGGACCCAAAAATATCGAATTTTCGGGTGTTTGGAGCCTGAATTTGAGATATAAACGGGTACAGAAGATTCATGCACATATCGACTTTTGGTCACCTAAAATATCGATTTTCAGCATGTTTTGGGCCTGTATTTTGAAAATACTGTAACAAGGACTAGGCAAGTACAGATCGCTTCTGGGACCCCAAAATATCGAATTTTAGGGTGTTTGGAGCCTGAATTTGAGATATAAGCGGGTACAGAAGATGCATCTACATATCGACTCTTTGGGCACCTTAAAGATCGATTTTCAGTATGTTTGGGGCCTGTTTATTGAAAATACTCTAACACGGAGTGGGCATGCACAGATCGCTTCAGGGACCCAAAAATTTCGAATTTTCGGGTGTTTGGGGACTGAATTTGAGATATCGACTTTGGGCACCTAAAATATCGATTTTTAGCATGTTTTGGGCCTATATTTTAAAAAATATTCTAGCACTGAGTAGACATGTACAGATCGCTTCTATGACCCCAAAATATCGAATTTTCGGGTGTTTTGAGCCTGAATTTGAGATATAAACGGGTACAGAAGATGTATGCACATATCGACTTTTGGGCACCTAAAATATCAATTTTGAGCATGTTTTGGGTCTGTATCTTGAAAACATTCTAACTAGGAGGAGGCATGTACAGATCACTTCTAGGACACAAAAATACCGAATTTTCGGGTGTTTTGAGCCTGAATTTGAGATATAAACGGGTACAGAAGATGCATGCACATACCGACTTTGGAGACTTAAAATATCGATTTTTAACATGTTTTGAGCCTATATTTTGAAAACATTCTAGCACTGAGTAGGCATGTACAGATCGCTTGTGGGACCCAAAAATATCGAATTTTCGTTTGTTTTTAAGGTTGAGTTTGGGATATAAACTGGTGCAGAAGATGCATACACATATTGACTTTGGGCACCTAAAATATCGATTTTCAGCAAGTTTTGGGCCTGTATCTGAGTAAGCATGTACTGATCGCTTCTGGGACCCTTATATATTGAATTTTCGGGTGTTTCGAGCCTGAATTTGAGATATAAACGGGTACAGAAGATGCATCCACATATCGACTTTTGGGCACCTAAAAGATCGATTTTCAGTATCTTTTGGGCCTGTTTAATGAAAATACTCTAACAAGTAGTAGGCATGTACAGATCGCTTCTGGGACCCCAAAATATCGAATATTCGGGTGTTTTCTGCCTGAATTTGAGATATCAACTTTGGGCACCTAATATATCGATTTTTAGCATGTTTTGAGTCTATAATTTGAAAATATTATAGCACTGAGTAGGCATGTACAGATCGCTTCTGGGACCCCAAAAATATCGAATTTTCGGGTGTTTTGAGGTTGAATTTGGGATATAAACGGGTGCAGAAGATGCATACACATATTGACTTCGAGCACCTAAAATATCGATTTTGAGCATGTTTTGGGTATGTATCTTGAAAACATTCTAAGTAGGAGTAGGCATGTACAGATCGCTTCTATGACCCCAAAATATCGAATTTTCGGGTGTTTTGAGCCTGAATTTGAGATATAAACGGGTACAGAAGATGTATGCACATATCGACTTTTGGGCACCTAAAATATCGATTTTGAGCATGTTTTGGGTCTGTATCTTGAAAACATTCTAACTAGGAGGAGGCATGTACAGATCACTTCTAGGACCCAAAAATACCGAATTTTCGGGTGTTTTGAGCCTGAATTTGAGATATAAACGGGTACAGAAGATGGATGCACATACCGACTTTGGAGACTTAAAATATCGATTTTTAACATGTTTTGAGCCTATATTTTGAAAACATTCTAGCACTGAGTAGGCATGTACAGATCGCTTGTGGGACCCAAAAAAATCGAATTTTCGTTTGTTTTTAAGGTTGAGTTTGGGATATAAACTGGTGCAGAAGATGCATACACATATTGACTTTGGGCACCTAAAATATCGATTTTCAGCATGTTTTGGGCCTGTATCTGAGTAAGCATGTACTGATAGCTTCAGGGACCCTTATATATTGAATTTTCGGGTGTTTCGAGCCTGAATTTGAGATATAAACGGGTACAGAAGATGCATCCACATATCGACTTTTGGGCACCTAAAAGATCGATTTTCAGTATCTTTTGGGCCTGTTTAATGAAAATACTCTAACACGGAGTAGGCATGTACAGATCGCTTCTGGGACCCCAAAATATCGAATATTCAGGTGTTTTCTGCCTGAATTTGAGATATCAACTTTGGGCACATAATATATCGATTTTTAGCATGTTTTGAGTCTATAATTTGAAAATATTATAGCACTGAGTAGGCATGTACAGATCGCTTCTGGGACCCCAAAAATATCGAATTTTCGGGTGTTTTGAGGTTGAATTTGGGATATAAACGGGTGCAGAAGATGCATACACATATTGACTTCGAGCACCTAAAATATCGATTTTGAGCATGTTTTGGGTCTGTATCTTGAAAACATTCTAAGTAGGAGTAGGCATGTACAGATCGCTTCTATGACCCCAAAATATCGAATTTTCGGGTGTTTTGAGCCTGAATTTGAGATATAAACGGGTACAGAAGATGTATGCACATATCGACTTTTGGGCACCTAAAATATCGATTTTGAGCATGTTTTGGGTCTGTATCTTGAAAACATTCTAACTAGGAGGAGGCATGTACAGATCACTTCTAGGACCCAAAAATACCGAATTTTCGGGTGTTTTGAGCCTGAATTTGAGATATAAACGGGTACAGAAGATGCATGCACATACCGACTTTGGAGACTTAAAATATCGATTTTTAACATGTTTTGAGCCTATATTTTGAAAACATTCTAGCACTGAGTAGGCATGTACAGATCGCTTGTGGGACCCAAAAATATCGAATTTTCGTTTGTTTTTAAGGTTGAGTTTGGGATATAAACTGGTGCAGAAGATGCATACACATATTGACTTTGGGCACCTAAAATATCGATTTTCAGCATGTTTTGGGCCTGTATCTGAGTAAGCATGTACTGATCGCTTCTGGGACCCTTATATATTGAATTTTCGGGTGTTTCGAGCCTGAATTTGAGATATAAACGGGTACAGAAGATGCATCCACATATCGACTTTTGGGCACCTAAAAGATCGATTTTCAGTATCTTTTGGGCCTGTTTAATGAAAATACTCTAACACGGAGTAGGCATGTACAGATCGCTTCTGGGACCCCAAAATATCGAATATTCGGGTGTTTTCTGCCTGAATTTGAGATATCAACTTTGGGCACCTAATATATCGATTTTTAGCATGTTTTGAGTCTATAATTTGAAAATATTATAGCACCGAGTAGGCATGTACAGATCGCTTCTGGGACCCCAAAAATATCGAATTTTCGGGTGTTTTGAGGTTGAATTTGGGATATAAACGGGTGCAGAAGATGCATACACATATTGACTTCGAGCCCCTAAAATATCGATTTTGAGCATGTTTTGGGTCTGTATCTTGAAAACATTCTAAGTAGGAGTAGGCATGTACAGATCGCTTCTATGACCCCAAAATATCGAATTTTCGGGTGTTTTGAGCCTGAATTTGAGATATAAACGGGTACAGAAGATGTATGCACATATCGACTTTTGGGCACCTAAAATATCGATTTTGAGCATGTTTTGGGTCTGTATCTTGAAAACATTCTAACTAGGAGGAGGCATGTACAGATCACTTCTAGGACCCAAAAATACCGAATTTTCGGGTGTTTTGAGCCTGAATTTGAGATATAAACGGGTACAGAAGATGCATGCACATACCGACTTTGGAGACTTAAAATATCGATTTTTAACATGTTTTGAGCCTATATTTTGAAAACATTCTAGCACTGAGTAGGCATGTACAGATCGCTTGTGGGACCCAAAAATATCGAATTTTCGTTTGTTTTTAAGGTTGAGTTTGGGATATAAACTGGTGCAGAAGATGCATACACATATTGACTTTGGGCACCTAAAATATCGATTTTCAGCATGTTTTGGGCCTGTATCTGAGTAAGCATGTACTGATCGCTTCTGGGACCCTTATATATTGAATTTTCGGGTGTTTCGAGCCTGAATTTGAGATATAAACGGGTACAGAAGATGCATCCACATATCGACTTTTGGGCACCTAAAAGATCGATTTTCAGTATCTTTTGGGCCTGTTTAATGAAAATACTCTAACACGGAGTAGGCATGTACAGATCGCTTCTGGGACCCCAAAATATCGAATATTCGGGTGTTTTCTGCCTGAATTTGAGATATCAACTTTGGGCACCTAATATATCGATTTTTAGCATGTTTTGAGTCTATAATTTGAAAATATTATAGCACTGAGTAGGCATGTACAGATCGCTTCTGGGACCCCAAAAATATCGAATTTTCGGGTGTTTTGAGGTTGAATTTGGGATATAAACGGGTGCAGAAGATGCATACACATATTGACTTCGAGCACCTAAAATATCGATTTTGAGCATGTTTTGGGTCTGTATCTTGAAAACATTCTAAGTAGGAGTAGGCATGTACAGATCGCTTCTATGACCCCAAAATATCGAATTTTCGGGTGTTTTGAGCCTGAATTTGAGATATAAACGGGTACAGAAGATGTATGCACATATCGACTTTTGGGCACCTAAAATATCGATTTTGAGCATGTTTTGGGTCTGTATCTTGAAAACATTCTAACTAGGAGGAGGCATGTACAGATCACTTCTAGGACCCAAAAATACCGAATTTTCGGGTGTTTTGAGCCTGAATTTGAGATATAAACGGGTACAGAAGATGCATGCACATACCGACTTTGGAGACTTAAAATATCGATTTTTAACATGTTTTGAGCCTATATTTTGAAAACATTCTAGCACTGAGTAGGCATGTACAGATCGCTTGTGGGACCCAAAAATATCGAATTTTCGTTTGTTTTTAAGGTTGAGTTTGGGATATAAACTGGTGCAGAAGATGCATACACATATTGACTTTGGGCACCTAAAATATCGATTTTCAGCATGTTTTGGGCCTGTATCTGAGTAAGCATGTACTGATCGCTTCTGGGACCCTTATATATTGAATTTTCGGGTGTTTCGAGCCTGAATTTGAGATATAAACGGGTACAGAAGATGCATCCACATATCGACTTTTGGGCACCTAAAAGATCGATTTTCAGTATCTTTTGGGCCTGTTTAATGAAAATACTCTAACACGGAGTAGGCATGTACAGATCGCTTCTGGGACCCCAAAATATCGAATATTCGGGTGTTTTCTGCCTGAATTTGAGATATCAACTTTGGGCACCTAATATATCGATTTTTAGCATGTTTTGAGTCTATAATTTGAAAATATTATAGCACTGAGTAGGCATGTACAGATCGCTTCTGGGACCCCAAAAATATCGAATTTTCGGGTGTTTTGAGGTTGAATTTGGGATATAAACGGGTGCAGAAGATGCATACACATATTGACTTCGAGCACCTAAAATATCGATTTTGAGCATGTTTTGGGTCTGTATCTTGAAAACATTCTAAGTAGGAGTAGGCATGTACAGATCGCTTCTATGACCCCAAAATATCGAATTTTCGGGTGTTTTGAGCCTGAATTTGAGATATAAACGGGTACAGAAGATGTATGCACATATCGACTTTTGGGCACCTAAAATATCGATTTTGAGCATGTTTTGGGTCTGTATCTTGAAAACATTCTAACTAGGAGGAGGCATGTACAGATCACTTCTAGGACCCAAAAATACCGAATTTTCGGGTGTTTTGAGCCTGAATTTGAGATATAAACGGGTACAGAAGATGCATTCACATACCGACTTTGGAGACTTAAAATATCGATTTTTAACATGTTTTGAGCCTATATTTTGAAAACATTCTAGCACTGAGTAGGCATGTACAGATCGCTTCTGGGACCCATAAATATCGAATTTTCGGGTGTTTAGAGGTTGAATTTGGAATATAAACGGGTGCAGAAGATGCATACACATATTGACTTTGGGCAACTAAAATATCGATTTTCAGCATGTTTTGGGCCTGTATCTGATTAGGCATGTACAGATCGCTTCTGGGACCCCAAAATATCGAATTTTCGGGTGTTTTGTGCCTGAATTTGAGATATAAACGGGTACAGAAGATGCATGCACATATCGACTTTGGACACTTAAAATATCGATTTTTAGCATGTTTTGAGCCTATATTTTGAAAACATTCTAGCATTAACTAGGCATGTACAGATCGCTTCTGGGACCCCAAATTATCGAATTTTCGGGTGTTTTGAGGTTGAATTTGGGATATAAACGGGTGCAGAAGATGCATACACATATTGACTTTGGTCACCTAAAATATCGATTTTCAGCATGTTTTGGGCCTGTATTTTGAAAATACTGTAACAAGGACTAGGCAAGTACAGATCGCTTCTGGGACCCCAAAATATCGAATTTTCGGGTGTTTGGAGCCTGAATTTGAGATATAAACGGGTACAGAAGATGCATCTACATATCGACTCTTTGGGCACCTTAATGATCGATTTTCAGTATGTTTGGGGCCTGTTTATTTAAAATACTTTAACACGGAGTGGGCATGCACAGATCGCTTCAGGGACCCAAAAATTTCGAATTTTCGGGTGTTTGTGGACTGAATTTGAGATATCGACTTTGGGCACCTAAAATATCGATTTTTAGCATGTTTTGGGCCTATATTTTAAAAAATATTCTAGCACTGAGTAGACATGTACAGATCGCTTCTATGACCTCAAAATATCGAATTTTCGGGTGTTTTGAGCCTGAATTTGAGATATAAACGGGTACAGAAGATGTATGCACATATCGACTTTTGGGCACCTAAAATATCGATTTTGAGCATGTTTTGGGTCTGAATCTTGAAAACATTCTAACTAGGAGGAGGCATGTACAGATCACTTCTAGGACCCAAAAATACCGAATTTTCGGGTGTTTTGAGCCTGAATTTGAGATATAAACGGGTACAGAAGATGCATGCACATACCGACTTTGGAGACTTAAAATATCGATTTTTAACATGTTTTGAGCCTATATTTTGAAAACATTCTAGCACTGAGTAGGCATGTACAGATCGCTTGTGGGACCCAAAAATATCGAATTTTCGTTTGTTTTTAAGGTTGAGTTTGGGATATAAACTGGTGCAGAAGATGCATACACATATTGACTTTGGGCACCTAAAATATCGATTTTCAGCATGTTTTGGGCCTGTATCTGAGTAAGCATGTACTGATCGATTCTGGGACCCTTATATATTGAATTTTCGGGTGTTTCGAGCCTGAATTTGAGATATAAACGGGTACAGAAGATGCATCCACATATCGACTTTTGGGCACCTAAAAGATCGATTTTCAGTATCTTTTGGGCCTGTTTAATGAAAATACTCAAACACGGAGTAGGCATGTACAGATCGCTTCTGGGACCCCAAAATATCGAATATTCGGGTGTTTTCTGCCTGAATTTGAGATATCAACTTTGGGCACCTAATATATCGATTTTTAGCATGTTTTGAGTCTATAATTTGAAAATATTATAGCACTGAGAAGGCATGTACAGATCGCTTCTGGGACCCCAAAAATATCGAATTTTCGGGTGTTTTGAGGTTGAATTTGGGATATAAACGGGTGCAGAAGATGCATACACATAATGACTTCAAGCACCTAAAATATCGATTTTGAGCATGTTTTGGGTCTGTATCTTGAAAACATTCTAAGTAGGAGTAGGCATGTACAGATCACTTCAAGGACCCAAAAATACCGAATTTTCGGGTGTTTTGAGCCTGAATTTGAGATATAAACGGGTACAGAAGATGCATTCACATATCGACTTTGGACACTTTAAATATCGATTTTTAACATGTTTTGATTCTATAATTTGAAAATATTATAGCACTGAATAGGCATGTACAGATCGCTTCTGGGACCCATAAATATCGAATTTTCGGGTGTTTAGAGGTTGAATTTGGAATATAAACGGGTGCAGAAGATGCATACACATATTGACTTTGGGCAACTAAAATATCGATTTTCAGCATGTTTTGGGCCTGTATCTGAGTAGGCATGTACAGATCGCTTCTGGGACCCCAAAATATCGAATTTTCGGGTGTTTGGAGCCTGAATTTGAGATATAAACGGGTACAGAAGATGCATGCACATATCGACTTTTGGGCACCTAAAATATCGATTTTCAGCATGTTTTGGGCCTGTATTTTGAAAATACTCTAACAAGGAGTAGGCATGCACAGATCGCTTCCTTCACCCCAAAACTTCGAATTTTCGGGTGTTTTTGGCCTGAATTTGATATATCGATTTTGGGCACCTAAAATATCGATTTTTATCATGTTCTGGGCCTATATTTTGAAAATATTCTAGCACTGAGTAAGCATATACAGATCGCTCATGGGACCACAAAATATCGAATTTTCGGGTGTTTTGAGCCTGAATTTGAGATATAAACGGGTACAGAAGATGCATGCACATATCGACTTTGGACACTTAAAATATCGATTTTTAGCATGTTTTGAGCCTATATTTTGAAAACATTCTAGCACTAAGTAGGCATGTACAGATCGCTTCTGGGACCCCAAATTATCGAATTTTCGGGTGTTTTGAGGATGAATTTGGGATATACGGGTGCAGAAGATGCATACACATATTGACTTTGGTCACCTAAAATATCGATTTTCAGCATGTTTTGGGCCTGTATTTTGAAAATACTGTAACAAGGACTAGGCAAGTACAGATCGCTTCTGGGACCCCAAAATATCGATTTTTCGGGTGTTTGGAGCCTGAACTTGAGATATAAACGGGTACAGAAGATGCATCTACATATCGACTCTTTGGGCACCTTAAAGATCGATTTTCAGTATGTTTGGGGCCTGTTTATTGAAAATACTCTAACACGGAGTGGGCATGCACAGATCGCTTCAAGGACCCAAAAATTTCGAATTTTCGGGTGTTTGGGGACTGAATTTGAGATATCGACTTTGGGCACCTAAAATATTGATTTTTAGCATGTTTTGGGCCTATATTTTAAAAAATATTCTAGCACTGAGTAGACATGTACAGATCGCTTCTATGACCCCAAAATATCGAATTTTCGGGTGTTTTGAGATTGAATTTGAGATATAAACGGGTCCAGAAGATGTATGCACATATCGACTTTTGGGCACCTAAAATATCGATTTTGAGCATGTTTTGGGTCTGTATCTTGAAAACATTCTAACTAGGAGGAGGCATGTACAGATCACTTCTAGGACCCAAAAATACCGAATTTTCGGGTGTTATGAGCCTGAATTTGAGATATAAACGGGTACAGAAGATGCATGCACATACCGACTTTGGAGACTTAAAATATCGATTTTTAACATGTTTTGAGCCTATATTTTGAAAACATTCTAGCACTGAGTAGGCATGTACAGATCGCTTGTGGGACCCAAAAATATCGAATTTTCGTTTGTTTTTAAGGTTGAATTTGGGATATAAACTGGTGCAGAAGATGCATACACATATTGACTTTGGGCACCTAAAATATCGATTTTCAGCATGTTTTGGGCCTGTATCTGAGTAAGCATGTACTGATCGCTTCTGGGACCCTTATATATATCGAATTTTCGGGTGTTTCGAGCCTGTATTTGAGATATAAACAAGTACAGAAGATGCATCCACATATCGACTTTTGGGCACCTAAAAGATCGATTTTCAGTATGTTTTGGGCCTGTTTAATAAAAAATACTCTAACATGGAATAAGCATGTACAGATCGCTTCTGGGACCCCAAAATATCGAATATTCGGGAGTTTTGAGCCTGAATTTGATATTTCGATTTTGGGCACCAAAAATATCGATTTTCAGCATGTTTTGGGAATATTTTTTGAAAATATTCTAGCACTGAGTAGGCATGTACAGATCGCTCATGGGACCACAAAATATCGAATTTTTGGGTGTTTTGAGCCTGAATTTGAGATATAAACGGGTACAGAAAATGCATGCACATATTGACTTTGGGCACCTAAAATATCGATTTTTAGCATGTTTTGGACCAGTATTTTGAAAATTCTATAACACGGAGTAGGCATGTACATATCGCTTCTGGGACCCCAAAATATCGAATTTTCCGGTGTTTGGAGCCTGAAGTTGAGATATAAACGGGTACAGAAGATGCATGGACTTATCGACTTTGGACACTTAAAATATCGATTTTTAGCATGTTTTGAGCCTATATTTTGAAAAAAATTTAGCACTGAGTAGGCATGTACAAATCGCTTCTGGGACCCAAAAATATCGAATTTTCGGCTGTTTTGAGGTTGAATTTGGGATATAAACGGGTACAGAAGATGCATGCACATATCGACTTTGGACACTTTAAATATCGATTTTTAGCATGTTTTGAGCCTATATTTTGAAAACATTCTAGCACTGAGTAGGCATGTACAGATCGCTTCTGGGACCTATAAATATCGAATTTTCGGGTGTTTAGAGGTTGAATTTGGAATATAAACGGGTGCAGAAGATGCATACACATATTGACTTTGGGCAACTAAAATATCGATTTTCGGCATGTTTTGGGCCTGTATCTGAGTAGGCATGTACAGATCGCTTCTGGGACCCCAAAATATCGAATTTTCGGGTGTTTGGAGCCTGAATTTGAGATATAAACGGATACAGAAGATGCATGCACATATCGACTTTTGGGCACCTAAAATATCGATTTTCTGTATGTTTTGGGCCTGTATTTTGAAAATACTCTAACACGGAGTAGGCATGTACAGATCGCTTCATTGACCCCAAAACTTCGAATTTTCGGGTGTTTTGGGCCTGAATTTGATATATCGATTTTGGGCACCTAAAATATCGATTTTTAGCATGTTTTGTGCCTATATTTTAAATATATTCTAGCACTGAGTAGGCATGTACAGATCGCTTCTAGGACCCCAAAATATCGAATTTTCGGGTGTTTTCAGCCTGAATTAGAGATATAAACGGGTACAGAAGATGCATGCAAATATCGACTTTTGGGCACCTAAAATATCGATTTTCTGTATGTTTTGGGCCTGTATTTTGAAAATACTCTAACACGGAGTAGGCATGTACAGATCGCTTCTGGGACCCCAAAATATAGAATATTCGGGTGTTTTCTGCCTGAATTTGAGATATCAACTTTGGGCACCTAAAATATCGATTTTTAGCATGTTTTGAGTCTATAATTTGAAAATATTATAGCACTGAGTAGGCATGTACAGATCGCTTCTGGGACCCAAAAATATCGAATTTTCGGGTGTTTTGAGGTTGAATTTGGGATATAAACGGGTGCAGAAGATGTATACACATATTGACTTTGTGCACCTAAAATATCGATTTTGAGCATGTTTTGGGTCTGTATCTTGAAAACATTCTAAGTAGGAGTAGGCATGTACAGATCGCTTCTAGGACCCAAAAATACCGAATTTTCGGGTGTTTTGAGCCTAAATTTGAGATATAAACGGGTACAGAAGATGCATGCACATATCGACTTTGGACACTTTAAATATAGATTTTTAGCATGTTTTGAGCCTATAATTTGAAAACATTCTAGCACTAAGTAGGCATGTACAGATCGCTTCTGGGACCCATAAATATCGAATTTTCGGGTGTTTAGAGGTTGAATTTGAAATATAAACGGGTGCAGAAGATGCATACACATATTGACTTTAGGCAACTAAAATATCGATTTTCAGCATGTTTTGGGCCTGTAACTGAGTAGGCATGTACAGATCGCTTCTGGGACCCCAAAATATAGAATTTTCGGGTGTTTGGAGCCTGAATTTGAGATATAAACGGGTACAGAAGATGCATGCACATATCGACTTTTGGGCACCTAAAATATCGATTTTCTGTATGTTTTGGGCCTGTATTTTGAAAATACTCTAACACGGAGTAGGCATGTACAGATCGCTTCTGGGACCCATAAATATCGAATTTTCGGGTGTTAAGAGGTTGAATTTGAAATATAAACGGGTGCAGAAGATGCATACACATATTGACTTTGGGCAATTAAAATATCGATTTTCAGCATGTTTTGGGCCTGTATCTGAGTAGGCATGTACAGATCGCTTCTGGGACCCCAAAATATCGAATTTTCGGGTGTTTGGAGCCTGAATTTGAGATATAAACGGGTACAGAAGATGCATGCACATATCGACTTTTGGGCACCTAAAATATCGATTTTCTGTATGTTTTGGGCCTGTATTTTGAAAATACTCTAACACGAAGTAGGCATGTACAGATCGCTTCCGTGACCCCAAAACTTCGAATTTTCGGGTGTTTTGGGCCTGAATTTGAGATATCGATTTAGGGCACCTAAAATATCGATTTTTAGCATGTTTTGGGCCAATATTTTGAAAATATTATAGCACTGAGTAGGCATATACAGATCGCTCATGGGACCACAAAATATCGAATTTTCGGGTGTTTTCAGACTGAATTTGAGATATAAACGGGTACAGAAGATGCATGCACATATCGACTTTGGACACTTAAAATATCGATTTTTAGCATGTTTTGAGCCTATATTTTGAAAACATTCTAGCACTAAGTAGGCATGTACAGATCGCTTCTGGGACCCCAAAATATCGAATTATCGGGTGTTTTGAGGTTGAATTTGGGATATAAACAGGTGCAGAAGATGCATACACATATTGACTTTGGTCACCTAAAATATCGATTTTCAGCATGTTTTCGGCCTGTATTTTTAAAATACTGTAACACGGACTAGGCAAGTACAGATAGCTTCTGGGACCCCAAAATATCGAATTTTCGGGTGTTTGGAGCCTGAATTTGAGATATAAACGGGTACAGAAGATGCATCCACATATCGACCCTTTGGGCACCTTAAAGATCGATTTTCAGTATGTTTGGGGCCTGTTTATTGAAAATACTCTAACACGGAGTGGGCATGCACAGATCGCTTCAGGGACCCAAAAATATCGAATTTTCGGGTGTTTGGGGACTGAATTTGAGATATCGACTTTGGGCACCTAAAATATCGATTTTTAGCATGTTTTGGGCCTATATTTTAAAAATATTCTAGCACTGAGTAGGCATGTACAGATCGCTTCTAGGACCCCAAAATATCGAATTTTCGGGTGTTTTGAGACTGAATTTGAGATATAAACGGGTACAGAAGATGTATGCACATATCGACTTTTAGGCACCTAAAATATCGATTTTGAACATGTTTTGGGTCTGTATCTTGAAAACATTCTAACTAGGAGGAGGCATGTACAGATCACTTCTAGGACCCAAAATCACCGATTTTTCGGGTGTTTTATGCCTAAAATTGAGATATAAACGGGTACAGAAGATGCATGCACATACTGACTTTGGAGACTTAAAATATCGATTTTCAGCATGTTTTGGGCCTGTATCTGAGTAAGCATGTACTGATCGCTTCTGGGACCCTTATATATATCGAATTTTCGGGTGTTTCGAGCCTGTATTTGAGATATAAACGGGTACAGAAGATGCATCCACATATCGACTTTTGGGCACCTAAAAGATCGATTTTCAGTATGTTTTGGGCCTGTTTAATAAAAAATACTCTAACATGAAGTAGGCATGTACAGATCGCTTCTGGGACCCCAAAATATCGAATATTCGAGTGTTTTGAGCCTGAATTTGATATTTCGATTTTGGGCACCAAATATATCGATTTTCAGCATGTTTTGGGAATATTTTTTGAAAGAATTCTAGCACTGAGTAGGCATGTACAGATCGCTTCTGGGACCCCAAAATATAGAATTTTTGGGTGTTTTGAGCCTGAATTTTTGATATAAACGGGTACAGAAAATACATGTACATATTGACTTTCGGCTCTTAAATTATCGATTTTCAGCATGTTTTTGGCCAGTATTTTGAAAATTCTATAACACGGAGTAGGCATGTACATATCGCTTCTGGTACCTCAAAATATCGAATTTTCGGATGTTTGGAGCCTGAATTTGAGATATAAACGGGTACAGAAGATGCATGGACATATCGACTTTGGACACTTAAAATATCGATTTTTAGCATGTTTTGAGCCTATATTTTGAAAAAATTTTAGCACTGAGTAGGCATGTACAAATCGCTTCTGGGACCCAAAAATATCGAATTTTCGGGTGTTTTGAGGTTGAATTTGGGATATAAACGGGTGCAGAAGATGCATACACATATTGACTTTGGGCAACTAAAATATCGATTTTCAGCATGTTTTGGGCCGGAATCTAAGTAGGCATGTACAGATCGCTTTTGGGACCCAAAAATATTGAATTTTCGGGTGTTTTGAGGTTGAATTTGGGATATAAACGGGTGCAGAAGATGCATACACATATTGACTTTGGTCACCTAAAATATCGATTTTCAGCATGTTTTGGGCCTGTATTTTGAAAATACTGTAACACGGACTAGGCAAGTACAGATCGCTTCTGGGACACCAAAATATCGAATTTTCGGGTGTTTTGAGCCTGAATTTGAGATATAAACGGGTTCAGAAGATGCATGCACATATCGACTTTTGGGCACCTAAAAGATCGATTTTCAGTATGTTTGGGACCTGTTTATTGAAAATACTCTACCACGGAGTGGGCATGCAAAGATCGCTTAAGGTACCCAAAAATATCGAATTTTCGGGTGTTTGGGGACTCAATTTGAGATATAAACTGGTACAGAAGATGCATGCACATACCGACTTTGGAGACTTAAAATATCGATTTTTAGCATGTTTTGAGCCTATATTTTGAAAAAATTTTAGCACTGAGTAGGCATGTACAAATCGCTTCTGGGACCCAAAAATATCGAATTTTCGGGTGTTTTGAGGTTGAATTTGGGATATAAACGGGTGCAGAAGATGAATACACATATTGACTTTGAGCACCTAAAATATCGATTTTGAGCATGTTTTGGGTCTGTATCTTGAAAACATTCTAAGTAGGAGTAGGCATGTACAGATCGCTTCTAGGACCCAAAAATACCGAAATTTCGGGTGTTTTGAGCCTGAATTTGAGATATAAACGGGTACAGAAGATGGATGCACATATCGACTTTGGACACTTTAAATATCGATTTTTAGCATGTTTTGAGCCTATAATTTGAAAACATTCTAGCACTGAGTAGGCATGTACAGATCGCTTCTGGGACCCATAAATATCGAATTTTCGGGTGTTTAGAGGTTGAATTTGAAATATAAACGGGTGCAGAAGATGCACACACATATTGACTTTGGGCAACTAAAATATCGATTATCAGCATATTTTGGGCCTGTATCTGAGTAGGCATGTACAGATCGCTTCTGGGACCCCAAAATATCGAATTTTCGGGTGTTTGGAGCCTGTATTTGAGATATAAACGGGTACAGAAGATGCATGCACATATCGACTTTTGGGCACCTAAAATATCGATTTTCTGTATGTTTTGGGCCTGTATTTTGAAAATATTCTAACACGGAGTATGCATGTACAGATCGCTTCTGGGACCCATAAATATCGAATTTTCGGGTTTTTAGAGGTTGAATTTGAAATATAAACGGGTGCAGAAGATGCATACACATATTGACTTTGGGCAACTAAAATATCGATTTTCAGCATGTTTTGGGCCTGTATCTGAGTAGGCATGTACAGATCGCTTCTGGGACCCCAAAATATCGAATTTTCGGGTGTTTGGAGCCTGAATTTGAGATATAAACGGGTACAGAAGATGCATGCACATATCGACTTTTGGGCACCTAAAATATCGATTTTCTGTATGTTTTGAGCCAATATTTTGAAAATATTATAGCACTGAGTAGGCATATACAGATCGCTCATGGGACCAGAAAATATCGAATTTTCGGGTGTTTTGAGCCTGAATTTGAGATATAAACGGGTACAGAAGATGCATGCACATATCGACTTTGGACACATAAAATATCGATTTTTAGCATGTTTTGAGCCTATATTTTGAAAACATTCTAGCACTAAGTAGGCATGTACAGATCGCTTCTGGGACCCCAAAATATCGAATTTTCGGGTGTTTTGAGGTTAAATTTGGGATATAAACAGGTGCAGAAGATGCATACACATATTGACTTTGGTCACCTAAAATATCGATTTTCAGCATGTTTTCGGCCTGTATTTTTAAAATACTGTAACACGGACTAGGCAAGTACAGATAGCTTCTGGGACCCCAAAATATCGAATTTTCGGGTGTTTGGAGCCTGAATTTGAGATATAAACGGGTACAGAAGATGCATCCACATATCGACCCTTTGGGCACCTTAAAGATCGATTTTCAGTATGTTTGGGGCCTGTTTATTGAAAATACTCTAACACGGAGTGGGCATGCACAGATCGCTTCAGGGACCCAAAAAAATCGAATTTTCGGGTGTTTGGGGACTGAATTTGAGATATCGACTTTGGGCACCTAAAATATCGATTTTTAGCATGTTTTGGGCCTATATTTTAAAAATATTCTAGCACTGAGTAGGCATGTACAGATCGCTTCTCGGACCCCAAAATATCGAATTTTCGGGTGTTTTGAGACTGAATTTGAGATATAAACGGGTACAGAAGATGTATGCACATATCGACTTTTAGGCACCTAAAATATCGATTTTGAACATGTTTTGGGTCTGTATCTTGAAAACATTCTAACTAGGAGGAGGCATGTACAGATCGCTTCTAGGACCCAAAAATACCGAAATTTCGGGTGTTTTGAGCCTGAATTTGAGATATAAACGGGTACAGAAGATGCATGCACATATCGACTTTGGACACTTTAAATATCGATTTTTAGCATGTTTTGAGCCTATAATTTGAAAACATTCTAGCACTGAGTAGGCATGTACAGATCGCTTCTGGGACCCATAAATATCGAATTTTCGGGTGTTTAGAGGTTTAATTTGAAATATAAACGGGTGCAGAAGATGAACACACATATTGACTTTGGGCAACTAAAATATCGATTATCAGCATATTTTGGGACTGTATCTGAGTAGGCATGTACAGATCGCTTCTGGGACCCCAAAATATCGAATTTTCGGGTGTTTGGAGCCTGTATTTGAGATATAAACGGGTACAGAAGATGCATGCACATATCGACTTTTGGGCACCTAAAATATCGATTTTCTGTATGTTTTGGGCCTGTATTTTGAAAATACTCTATCACGGAGTAGGCATGTACAGATCGCTTCTGGGACCCATTAATATAGAATTTTCGGGTTTTTAGAGGTTGAATTTGAAATATAAACGGGTGCAGAAGATGCATACACATATTGACTTTGGGCAACTAAAATATCGATTTTCAGCATGTTTTGGGCCTGTATCTGAGTGGGCATGTACAGATCGCTTCTGGGACCCCAAAATATCGAATTTTCGGGTGTTTGGAGCCTGAATTTGAGATATAAACCGGTACAGAAGATGCATGCACATATCGACTTTTGGGCACCTAAAATATCGATTTTCTGTATGTTTTGAGCCAATATTTTGAAAATATTATAGCTCTGAGTAGGCATATACAGATCGCTCATGGGACCACAAAATATCGAATTTTCGGGTGTTTTGAGCCTGAATTTGAGATATAAACGGGTACAGAAGATGCATGCACATATCGACTTTGGACACTTAAAATATCGATTTTTAGCATGTTTTGAGCCTATATTTTGAAAACATTCTAGCACTAAGTAGGCATGTACAGATCGCTTCTGGGACCCAAAAATATCGAATTTTCGGGTGTTTTGAGGTTGAATTTGGGATATAAACAGGTGCATAAGATGCATACACATATTGACTTTGGTCACCTAAAATATCGATTTTCAGCATGTTTTCGGCCTGTATTTTTAAAATACTGTAACACGAACTAGGCAAGTCCAGATCGCTTCTGGGACCCCAAAATATCGAATTTTCGGGTGTTTGGAGCCTGAATTTGAGATATAAACGGGTACAGAAGATGCATCCGCATATCGACCCTTTGGTCACCTTAAAGATCGATTTTCAGTATGTTTTGGGCCTGTATCTGAGTAGGCATGTACTGATCGCTTCTGGGACCCTTATATATATATCGAATTTTCGGGTGTTTCGAGCCTGTATTTGAGATATAAACGGGTACAGAAGATGCATCCACATATCGACTTTTGGGCACCTAAAAGATCGATTTTCAGTATGTTTTGGGCCTGTTTAATGAAAATACACTAACACGGAGTAGGCATGTACAGATCGCTTCTGGGACCCCAAAATATCGAATATTCGGGTGTTTTCTGCCTGAATTTGAGATATCAACTTTGGGCACCTAAAATATCGATTTTTAGCATGTTTTGAGTCTATAATTTGAAAATATTATAGCACTGAGTAGGCATGTACAGATCGCTTCTGGAACCCAAAAATATCGAATTTTCGGGTGTTTTGAGGTTGAATTTGGGATATAAACGGGTGCAGAAGATGTATACACATATTGACTTAGAGCACCTAAAATATCGATTTTGAGCATGTTTTGGGTCTGTATCTTGAAAACATTCTAAGTAGGAGTAGGCATGTACAGATCGCTTCTAGGACCCAAAAATACCGAATTTTCGGGTGTTTTGAGCCTGAATTTGAGATATAAACGGGTACAGAAGATGCATGCACATATCGACTTTGGACACTTTAAATATCGATTTTTAGCATGTTATGAGCCTATAATTTGAAAACATTCTAGCACTGAGTAGGCATGTACAGATCGCTTCTGGGACCCATAAATATCGAATTTTCGGGTGTTTAGAGGTTGAATTTGAAATATAAACGGGTGCAGAAGATGCATACACATATTGACTTTGGGGAACTAAAATATCGATTTTCAGCATGTTTTGGGCCTGTAACTGAGTAGGCATGTACAGATCGCTTCTGGGACCCCAAAATATCGAATTTTCGGGTGTTTGGAGCCTGAATTTGAGATATAAACTTGTACAGAAGATGCATGCACATATCGACTTTTGGGCACCTAAAATATCGATTTTCTGTATGTTTTGGGCCTGTATTTTGAAAATACTCTAACACGGAGTAGGCATGTACAGATCGCTTCTGGGACCCAAAAATATCGAATTTTCGGGTGTTTTGAGGTTAAATTTGAGATATAAACGGGTGCAGAAGATGCATACACATATTGACATTGGGCACCTGAAATATCGATTTTCAGCATGTTTTGGGCCTGTATCTAAATAGGCATGTACAGATCGCTTCTGGGACCCCAAAATATCGAATTTTCGGGTGTTTGGAGCCTGAATTTGATATATACACGGGTACAGAAGATGCATGCACATATCGACTTTTAGGCACCTAAAATATCGATTTTCTGTATGTTTTGGGCCTGTATTTTGAAAATACTCTAACATGGAGTAGACATGTACAGATCGCTTCTGGAACCCCAAAATATCGAATATTCGGGTGTTTTGAGGCTGAATTTGAGATACCGACTTTGGGCACCTAAAATATCGATTTTCAGCATGTTTTGGGCCTATTTTTTGAAAAAATTCTAGCACTGAGTAGGCATGTACAGATCACTTCTGGGACCCCAAAATATCAAATTTTTGGGTGTTTTAAGCCTGAATTTGAGATATAAACGGGTACAGAAGATGCATACACATATTGACTTTGGGCACCTAAAATATCGATTTTCAGCATGTTTTGGGCCTGTATCTAAGTAAGCATGTACAGATCGCTTCTGGGACCCATATATATATATCGAATTTTCGGGTGTTTCAAGCCTGAATTTGAGATATAAACGGGTACAGAAGATGCATGCACATATCGACTTTTGGGAACCTAAAAGATCGATTTTCAGTATGTTTTGAGGCTGTTTATTAAAAATATTTTAACACGGAGTAGGCATGTACAGATCGCTTCTGCGACCCAAAAATATCGAATTTTCGGGGTTTTTGAGGTTGATTTTAGGATATAAACGGGTGCAGAAGATGCATACACCTATTGACTTTGGGCACCTAAAACATCGATTTTCTGCATGTTTTGGGTTTGTATCATTAAAACATTCGAACTAGGAGTAGGCTTGTACAGATCGCTTCTAGGACCCAAAAATACCAAATTTTCGGGTGTTTTGAGCCTGAATTTGAGATATAAACGGGTACAGAAGATTCATGCACATATCGACTTTGGACACTTAAAATATCGATTTTTAGCATGTATTGAGCCAATATTTTGAAAACATTCTAGCACTGAGTAGGCATGTACAGATCGCTTTTGAGACCAAAAAATATCGAATTTTCGGGTGTTTTGAGGTTGAATTTGGGATATAAACGGGTGCAGAAGATGCATTCACATATTGACTTTGGGCACCTAAAAGATCGATTTTTAGCATGTTTTGGGCCTGTATCTGAGTAGGCATGTACAGATCGCTTCTGGGACTCCAAAATATCGAATTTTCGGGTGTTTGGACCCAGAATTTGAGATATAAACGGGTACAGAAGATGCATGCACATATTGACTTTTTGGCACCTAAAATATCGATTTTCTGTATGTTTTCGGCCTGTATATTGAAAATACTCTAACACGGAGTAGGCATGTACAGATTGCTTCTGGGACCCCAAAATATCGAATTTTCGGGTGTTTTCGGCCTGAATTTGAGATATCGACTTAGGGCACCTAAAATATCGATTTTTAGCATGTTTTGAGCCTATAATTTGAAAATATTATAGCATTGAGTAGGCATGTACAGATCGCTTCTGGGACCCCAAAATATCGAATTTTCGGATGTTTTGAGCCTGAATTTGAGATATAAACGGGTACAGAAAATGCATGCACATATTGACTTTGGGCACCTACAATATCGATTTTCAGCATGTTTTGGGCCAGTATGTTGAAAATTCTATAACAAGGAGTAGGCATGTACAGATCGCTTCTGAGACCCCAAAATATCGAATTTTCGGGTGTTTGGAGCCTGAATTTGAGATATAAACGGGTACAGAAGATGCATGCACATATCGACTTTTGAGCTCCAAAAATATCGATTTTGAGCATGTTTTGGGTTTGTATCATTAAAACATTCTAACTAGGAGTAGGCTTGTACAGATCGCTTCTAGGACCCAAAAATACCGAATTTTCGGGTGTTTTGAGCCTGAATTTGAGATATAAACGGGTACAGAAGATTCATGCACATATCGACTTTGGACACTTAAAATATCGATTTTTAACATGTATTGAGCCAATATTTTGAAAACATTCTAGCACTGAGTAGGCATGTACAGATCGTTTTTGAGACCAAAAAATATCAAATTTTCGGGTGTTTTGAGGTTGAATTTTGGATATAAACGGGTGCAGAAGATGCATACACATATTGACTTTGGGCACCTAAAAGATCGATTTTTAGCATGTTTTGGGCCTGAATCTGAGTAGGCATGTACAGATCGCTTCTGGGACTCCAAAATATCGAATTTTCGGGTGTTTGGACCCAGAATTTGAGATATAAACGGGTACAGAAGATGCATGCACATATTGACTTTTTGGCACCTAAAATATCGATTTTCTGTATGTTTTGGACCTGTATATTGAAAATACTCTAACACGGAGTAGGCATTTACAGATTGCTTCTGGGACCCCAAAATATCAAATTTTCGGGTGTTTTCGGCCTGAATTTGAGATATCGACTTAGGGCACCTAAAATATCGATTTTTAGCATGTTTTAAGCCTATAATTTGAAAATATTATAGCATTGAGTAGGCATGTACAGATCGCTTCTGGGACCCCAAAATATCGAATTTTCGGGTGTTTTGAGCCTGAATTTGAGATATAAACGGGTACAGAAAATGCATGCACATATTGACTTTGGGCACCTACAATATCGATTTTCAGCATGTTTTGGGCCAGTATTTTGAAAATTCTATAACAAGGAGTAGGCATGTACAGATCGCTTCTGAGACCCCAAAATATCGAATTTTCGGGTGTTTGGAGCCTGAATTTGAGATATAAACGGGTACAGAAGATGCATGCACATATCGACTTTTGAGCTCCAAAAATATCGATTTTGAGCATGTTTTGGGTTTGTATCATTAAAACATTCTAACTAGGAGTAGGCTTGTACAGATCGCTTCTAGGACCCAAAAATACCGAATTTTCGGGTGTTTTGAGCCTGAATTTGAGATATAAACGGGTACAGAAGATTCATGCACATATCGACTTTGGACACTTAAAATATCGATTTTTAACATGTTTTGAGCCTATATTTTGAAAACATTCTAGCACTGAGTAGGCATGTACAGATCGCTTCTGAGACCAAAAAATATCGAATTTTCGGGTGTTTTGAGGTTGAATTTGGGATATAAACGGGTGCAGAAGATGCATACACATATTGACTTTGGGCACCTAAGAGATCGATTTTCAGCATGTTTTGGGCCTGTATCTGAGTAGGCATGTACAGATCGCTTCTGGGACTCCAAAATATCGAATTTTTGGGTGTTTGGAGAATGAATTTGAGATATAAACGGGTACAGAAGATGCATGCACATATTGACTTTTTGGCACCTAAAATATCGATTTTCTGTATGTTTTGGGCCTGTATATTGAAAATACTCTAACACGGAGTAGGCATGTACAGATCGCTTCTGGGACCCCAAAATATCGAATTTTCGAGTGTTTTCGGCCTGAATTTGAGATATCGACTTAGGGCACCTAAAATATCGATTTTTAGCATGTTTTGAGCCTATAATTTGAAAATATTATAGCACTGACTAGGCATGTACAGATCACTTCTGGGACCCCAAAATATCGAAATTTCGGGTGTTTTGAGCCTGAATTTGAGATATAAACGGGTACAGAAGATGCATGCACATATCGACTTTTGGGCACCTAAAATATCGATTTTGAACATGTTTTGGTTCTGTATCTTGAAATCATTCTAACTAGGAGTAGGCATGTACAGATCGCTTCTAGGACCCAAAAATACCGAATTTTCGGGTGTTTTGAGCCTGAATTTGAGATATAAACGGGTACAGAAGATGCATGCACATATCGACTTTTGGGCACCTAAAATATCGATTTTGAACATGTTTTGGTTCTGTATCTTGAAATCATTCTAACTAGGAGTAGGCATGTACAGATCGCTTCTGAGACCAAAAAATATCGAATTTTCGGGTGTTTTGAGGTTGAATTTGGGATATAAACGGGTGCAGAAGATGCATACACATATTGACTTTGGGCACCTAAAAGATCGATTTTTAGCATGTTTTGGGCCTGTATCTGAGTAGGCATGTACAGATCGCTTCTGGGACTCCAAAATATCGAATTTTCGGGTGTTTAGACCCAGAATTTGAGATATAAACGGGTACAGAAGATGCATGCACATATTGACTTTTTGGCACCTAAAATATCGATTTTCTGTATGTTTTGGGCCTGTATATTGAAAATACTCTAACACGGAGTAGGCATGTACAGATTGCTTCTGGGTCCCCAAAATATCGAATTTTCGGGTGTTTTCTGCCTGAATTTGAGATATCGACTTAGGGCACCTAAAATATCGATTTTTAGCATGTTTTGAGCCTATAATTTGAAAATATTATAGCATTGAGTAGGCATGTACAGATCGCTTCTGGGACCCCAAAATATCGAATTTTCGGGTGTTTGGAGCCTGAATTTGAGATATAAACGGGTACAGAAAATGCATGCACATATCGACTTTTGAGCTCCAAAAATATCGATTTTGAGCATGTTTTGGGTTTGTATCATTAAAACATTCTAACTAGGAGTAGGCTTGTACAGATCGCTTCTAGGACCCAAAAATACCGAATTTTCGGGTGTTTTGAGCCTGAATTTGAGATATAAACGGGTACAGAAGATTCATGCACATATCGACTTTGGACACTTAAAATATCGATTTTTAACATGTTTTGAGCCTATATTTTGAAAACATTCTAGCACTGAGTAGGCATGTACAGATCGCTTCTGAGACCAAAAAATATCGAATTTTCGGGTGTTTTGAGGTTGAATTTGGGATATAAACAGGTGCAGAAGATGCATACACATATTGACTTTGGGCACCTAAGAGATCGATTTTCAGCATGTTTTGGGCCTGTATCTGAGTAGGCATGTACAGATCGCTTCTGGGACTCCAAAATATCGAATTTTTTGGGTGTTTGGAGCCTGAATTTGAGATATAAACGGGTACAGAAGATGCATGCACATATTGACTTTTTGGCACCTAAAATATCGATTTTCTGTATGTTTTGGGCCTGTATATTGAAAATACTCTAACACGGTGTAGGCATGTACAGATCGCTTCTGGGACCCCAAAATATCGAATTTTCGAGTGTTTTCGGCCTGAATTTGAGATATCGACTTAGGGCACCTAAAATATCGATTTTTAGCATGTTTTGAGCCTATAATTTGAAAATATTATAGCACTGAGTAGGCATGTACAGATCACTTCTGGGACCCCAAAATATCGAAATTTCGGGTGTTTTGAGCCTGAATTTGAGATATAAACGGGTACAGAAGATGCATGCACATATCGACTTTTGGGCACCTAAAATATCGATTTTGAACATGTTTTGGTTCTGTATCTTGAAATCATTCTAACTAGGAGTAGAAATGTACAGATCGCTTCTAGGACCCAAAAATACCGAATTTTCGGGTGTTTTGAGGTTAAATTTGAGATATAAACGGGTGTAGAAGATGCATACACATATTGACATTGGGCACCTGAAATATCGATTTTAAGCATGTTTTGGGCCTGTATCTGAGTAGGCATGTACAGATCGCTTCTGGGACCCCTTAAATGTCGAATTTTCTGGTGTTTGGAGCCTGAATTTGATACATAAACAAGTACAGAAGATGCATGCACATATCGACTTTTGGGCACCTAAAATATCGATTTTCTGTATGTTTTGGGCTTGTATATTGAAAATACTCTAATACGATGTAGGCATGTACAGATCGCTTCTGGAACCCCAAAATATCGAATTTTCGGGTGTTTTGGGCCTGAATTTGAGATATCGACTTTGGGCACCTAAAAGATCGATTTTTAGCATGTTTTTTGCCTGTATCTGAGTAGGCATGTTCAGATCGCTTCTGGGACTCCAAAATATCGAATTTTCGGGTGTTTGGACCCAGAATTTGAGATATAAACGGGTACAGAAGATGCATGCACATATTGACTTTTTGGCACCTAAAATATCGATTTTGAGCATGTTTTGGGTCTGTATCTTTAAAACATTCTAACTAGGAGTAGGCATGTACAGATCGCTTCTGGGACCCAAAAATATCGAATTTTCGAATTTTCGGGTGTTTGGAGCCTGAATTTGAGATATAAACGGGTACAGAAGATTCATGCACATATCGACTTTTGAGCACCAAAAATATCGATTTTGAGCATATTTTGGGTCTGTATCATTAAAACATTCTAACTAGGAGTAGGCTTGTACAGATCGCTTCTAGGAAACAAAAATACCGAATTTTCGGGTGTTTTGAGCCTGAATTTGAGATATAAACGGGTACAGAAGATTCATGCACATATCGACTTTGGACACTTAAAATATCGATTTCTAGCATGTTTTAAGCCAATATTTTGAAAACATTCTAGCACTGAGTAGGCATGTACAGATCGCTTCTGGGACCCAAAAATATCGAATTTTCGGGTGTTTTTAAGGTTGAATTTGGGATATAAACGGGTGCAGAAGATGCATACACATATTGACCTTGGGCACCTAAAATATCGATTTTCTGCATGTTTTGGGCCTCTATCTGAGTAAGTATGTACAGATCGCTTCTGGGACCCTTATATATATATCGAATTTTCGGGTGTTTCGAACCTGAATTTGAGATATAAACGGGTACAGAAGATGCATCCACATATCGACTTTTGGGCACCTAAAAGATCGATTTTCAGTATGTTTTGGGCCTGTTTATTGAAAATACTCTAACACGGAGTAGGCATGTACAGATCGCTTCTGGGACCCCAAAATATCGAATATTCGGGTGTTTTGAGCCTGAATTTGAGATATCGACTTTGGGCACCTAAAATATCGATTTTCAGCATGTTTTGGGCCTATTACTTGAAAAAATTCTAGCACTGAGTAGGCATGTACAGATCGCTTCTGGGACTCCAAAATATCAAATTTTTGGGTGTTTTAAGCCTGAATTTGAGATATAAACGGGTACAGAAGATGCATGCACATATCGACTTTTGAGCACAAAAAATATCGATTTTGAGCATGTTTTGGGTCTGTATCTTTAAAACATTCTAACTAGGAGTAGGCATGTACAGATAGCTTCTAGGACCCAAAAATACCGAATTTTCGGATATTTTGAGCCTGAATTTGAGATATAAACGGGTACAGAAGATGCATGCACATATCGACTTTGGACACTTAAAATATCGATTTTTAGCATGTTTTGAGCCTATATTTTGAAAACATTCTAGCACTGAGTAGGCATGTACAGATCGCTTGTGGGACCCAAAAATATCAAATTTTCGGGTGTTTTTAAGGTTGAATTTGGGATATAAACGGATGCAAAACATGCATACACATATTGACTTTGGGCACCTAAAATATCGATTTTCAGCATGTTTTGGGCCTGTATCTAAGTAAGCATGTACAGATCGCTTCTGGGACCCATATATATATATCGAATTTTCGGGTGTTTGGAGCCTGAATTTGAGATATAAACGGGTACAGAAGATGCATGCACATATCGACTTTTGGGCACCTAAAAGATCGATTTTCAGTATGTTTTGAGGCTGTTTATTAAAAATACTCTAACACGGAATAGGCATGTACAGATCGCTTCTGGGACCCCAAAATATTGAAATTTCGGGTGTTTTGAGCCTGAATTTGGGATATAAACGGGTACAGAAGATGCATGCACTTATCGACTTTTGGGCACCTAAAATATCGATTTTGAACATGTTTTGGGTCTGTATCTTGAAAACATTCTAACTAGGAGTAGGCATGTACAGTTCGCTTCTAGGACCCAAACATACCGAATTTTCGGGTGTTTTGAGCCTGAATTTGAGATATAAACGGGTACAGAAGATGCATGCACATATCGACTTTTGAGCTCCAAAAATATCGATTTTGAGCATGTTTTGGGTCTGTATCATTAAAACATTCTAACTAGGAGTAGGCTTGTAAAGATCGCTTCTAGGACCCAAAAATACCGAATTTTCGGGTGTTTTGAGGTTGAATTTGGGATATAAACGGGTGCAGAAGATGCTTACACATATTGATTTTGGTCACCTAAAAGATCGATTTTCAGCATGTTTTGGGCCTGTATCTGAGTAAGCATGTACAGATCGCTTCTGGGACTCCAAAATATCGAATTTTTACGTGTTTAGACTCTGAATTTGAGATATAAACGGGTGCAGAAGATGCATGCACATATTGACTTTTTGGCACCTAAAATATCGATTTTCTGTATGTTTTGGGCCTGTATATTGAAAATACTCTAACACGGAGTAGGCATGTACAGATCGCTTCTGGGACCCCAAAATATCGAATTTTCGGGTGTTTTTTGGCCTGAATTTGAGATATCGACTTTGGGCACCTAAAATATCGATTTTTAGCATGTTTTGGGCCTATATTTTGAAAATATTCTAGCACTGAGAAGGCATGTACAGATCGCTTATGGGACCCCAAAATATCGAAATTTCGGGTGTTTTGAGCCTGAATTTGAGATATAAACGGGTACAGAAAATGCATGCACATATTGTTTTTGGGCACCTAAAATATCGATTTTGAGCATGTTTTGGATCTGTATCATTAAAACATTCTAACTAGGAGTAGGCTTGTACAGATCGTTTCTAGGACCCAAAAATACCGAAATTTCGGGTGTTTTGAGCCTGAATTTAAGATATAAACGGGTACAGAAGATTCATGCACATATCGACTTTGGACACTTAAAATATCGATTTTTAGCATGTTGTGAGCCAATATTTTGAAAACATTCTAGCACTGAGTAGGCATGTACAGATCGCTTCTGGGACCCAAAAATATCGAATTTTCAGGTGTTTTGAGGTTAAATTTGAGATATAAACCGGTGTAGAAGATGCATACACATATTGACATTGGGCACCTGAAATATCGATTTTAGGCATGTTTTGGGCCTGTATCTGAGTAGGCATGTACAGATCGCTTCTGGGACCCCAAAATATCAAATTCTCGGGTGTTTGGAGCCTGAATTTGATATATAATCGGGTACAGAAGATGCATGCACATATCGAATTTTGGGCACCTAAAATATCGATTTTCTGTATGTTTTGGGCCTGTATTTTGAAAATACTCTAACATGGAGTAGGCATGTACAGATCGCTTCTGGGACTCCAAAATATCGAATTTTTGGGTGTTTGGAGACTGAGTTTGAGATATAAACGGGTACAGAAGATTCATGCACATATTGACTTTTTGGCACCTAAAATATCGATTTTCTGTATGTTTTGGGCCTGTATGTTGAAAATACTCTAATACGATGTAGGCATGTACAGATCGCTTCTGGAACCCCAAAATATCGAACTTTCGGGTGTTTTGGGCCTGAATTTGAGATATCGACTTTGAGCACCTAAAATATCGATTTTTAGCATGTTTTTGGTCTATATTTTGAAAATATTCTAGCACTGAGTAGGCATGTACAGATCGCTTCTGGGACCCCAAAATATCGAATTTTCGGGTGTTTTGAGCCTGAATTTCAGATATAAACGGGTACAGAAAATGCATGCACATATTGACTTTGGGCACCTACAATATCGATTTTCAGCATGTTTTGGGCCAGTATTTTGAAAATTCTATAACACGGACTAGGCATGTACAGATCGCTTCTGGGACCCAAAAATATCGAATTTTCGGGTGTTTGGAGCCTGAATTTGAGATATAAACGGGTACGGAAGATGCATGCACATATCGACTTTTGAGCACCAAAAATATCGATTTTGAGCATATTTTGGGTCTGTATCACTAAAACATTCTAACTAGGAATAGGCTTGTACAGATCGCTTCTAGGTCCAAAAAATACCGAATTTTCGGGTGTTTTGAGCCTGAATTTGAGATATAAACGGGTACAGAAGATTCATGCACATATCGACTTTGGACACTTAAAATATCGATTTCTAGCATGTTTTAAGCCAATATTTTGAAAACATTCTAGCACTGAGTAGGCATGTACAGATCGCTTCTGGGACCCAAAAATATCGAATTTTCGGGTGTTTTTAAGGTTGAATTTGGGATATAAACGGGTGCAGAAGATTCATACACATATTGACTTTGGGCACCTAAAATATCGTTTTTCTGCATGTTTTGGGCCTGTATCTGAGTAAGCATGTACAGATCGCTTCTGGGACCCTTATATATATATATATCGAATTTTCGGGTGTTTCGAACCTGAATTTGAGATATAAACGGGTACAGAAGATGCATGCACATATCGACTTTTGGGCACCTAAAAGATTGATTTTCAGTATGTTTTGGGCCTGTTTATTGAAAATACTCTAACACGGAGTAAGCATGTACAGATCGCTTCTGGGACCCCAAAATATCGAATTCTCGGGTGTTTTGGGCCTGAATTTGAGATATCGACTTTGGGCACCTAAAATATCTATTTTCAGCATGTTTTGGGCCAGTATTTTGAAAATTCTATAACACGGAGTAGGTATGTACAGATCGCTTCTGGGACCCCAAAATATCGAATTTTCGGGTGTTTGGAGCCTGAATTTGAGATTTAAACGGGTTCAAAAGATGCATGCACATATCGACTTTTGAGCACCAAATATATCGATTTTGAGCATGTTTTTGGTCTGTATTATTAAAACATTCTAACTAGGAGTAGGCTTGTACAGATCGCTTCTAGGACCCAAAAATACCGAATTTTCGGGTGTTTTGAGCCTGCATTTGAGATATAAACGGGTACAGAAGATTCATGAACATAACGACTTTGGACACTTAAAATATCGAATTTTAGCATGTTTTGAGCCAATATTTTGAAAACATTCTAGCACTGATTAGGCATGTACAGATCGCTTCTGGTACCCAAAAATATCGAATTTTCGGGTGTTTGGAGCCTGAATATGATAAATAAACGGGTACAGAAGATGCATGCACATATCGACTTTTGGGCACCTAAAATATCGATTTTTTGTATGTTTTGGGCCTGTATTTTGAAAATACTCTAACATGGAGTAGGCATGTACAGATCGCTTGTGGGACCCCAAAATATCAAATATTCGGGTGTTTTGAGCCTGAATTTGATATATCGACTTTGGGCACCTAAAATATCGATTTTAGCATGTTTTGAGCCTATATTTTGAAAACATTCTAGCACTGAGTAGGCATGTACAGATCGCTTCTGGGACCCAAAAATATCGAATTTTCGGGTGTTTTGAGGGTGAATTTGGGATATAAACGGGTTCAAAAGATGCATTCACATCCCGACTTTTGAGCACCAAATATATCGAATTTGAGCATGTTTTGGGTCTGTATTATTAAAACATTCTAACTAGGAGTAGGCTTGTACAGATCGCTTCTAGGACCCAAAAATACCGAATTTTCGGGTGTTTTGAGCCTGAATTTGAGATATAAACGGGTACAGAAGATTCATGAACATATCGACTTTGGACACTTAAAATATCGATTTTTTGCATGTTTTGAGCCAATATTTTGAAAACATTCTAGCACTGATTAGGCATGTACAGATCGCTTCTGGTACCCAAAAATATCGAATTTTCGGGTGTTTGGAGCCTGAATTTGATAAATAAACGGGTACAGAAGATGCATGCACATATCGACTTTTGGGCAAATAAAATATCGATTTTTTGTATGTTTTGGGCCTGTATTTTGAAAATACTCTAACATGGAGTAGGCATGTACGGATCGCTTCTGGGACCCCAAAATATCGAATATTCGGGTGTTTTGAGCCTGAATTTGATATATCGACTTTGGGCACCTAAAATATCGATTTTAGCATGTTTTGAGCCTATATTTTGAAAACATTCTAGCACTGAGTAGGCATGTACAGATCGCTTCTGGGACCCAAAAATATCGAATTTTCGGGTGTTTTGAGGGTGAATTTGGGATATAAACGGGTGCAAAAGATGCATTCACATATTGACTTTGGTCACCTAAAATATCGATTTTCAGCATGTTTTGGGCCTGTATTTTGAAAATACTGTAACACGGAGTAGGCAAGTACAGATCGCTTCTGGGACCCAAAATTATCGAACTCTCGGGTGTTTGGAGTCTGAATTTGAGATATAAACGGGTACAGATGATGCATCCACAGATCGAGTTTTGGGCACCTAAAAGATCGATTTTCAGTATGTTTTGGGCCTGTTTTTAGAAAATACTCTAACACGGAGTAGGCATGTACAGATCGTTTCAGGGACTAAAAAATATCGAATTTTCGGATGTTTTGGGCCTGAATTTGAGATATCGACTTTGGGCACCTAAAATATCGATTTTTAGCATGTTTTGGGTCTATTTTTGAAAATATTCGAGCACTGAGTAGACATGTACAGATCGCTTCTGGGACCCCAAAATATCGAATTTTCAGGTGTTTAGAGCCTGAATTTGAGATATAAACGGGTACAGAAGATGCATGCACATATCGACTTTTGGGCACCTAAAATATCGATTTTGAGCATGTTTTGGGTCTGTATCATTAAAACATTCTAACTAGGAGTAGGCTTATTCAGATCGCTTCTAGGACCCAAAAATACCGAATTTTCGGGTGTTTTGAGCCTGAATTTGAGATATAAACGGGTACAGAAGATTCATGCACATATCGACTTTGGACACTTAAAATATCGATTTTTAGCATGTTTTAAGCCAATATTTTGAAAACATTATAGCACTGAGTAGGCATGTACAGATCGCTTCTGGGACCCAAAAACATCGAATTTTCGGGTGTTTTTAAGGTTGAATTTGGGATATAAACGGGTGCAGAAGATGCATACACATATTGACTTTGGGCACCTAAAATATCGATTTTCTGCATGTTTTGGGCCTGTATCTGAGTAAGCATGTACAGATCGCTTCTGGGACCCTTTTATATATATCGAATTTTCGGGTGTTTCGAACCTGAATTTGAGATATAAACGGGTACAAAAGATGCATAAACATATTGACTTTGGTCACCTAAAATATCGATTTTCAGCATGTTTTGGGCCTGTATTTTGAAAATATTGTAACACGGAGTAGGCAAGTACAGATCGCTTCTGGGACCCCAAATTATCGAACTTTCGGGTGTTTGGAGCCTGAATTTGAGATATAAACGGGTACAAAATATTCATGCACATATCGACTTTGGACACTTAAAATATCGATTTTTAGCAAGTTTTGAGCCAATATTTTGAAAACATTCTAGCACTGAGTAGGCATGTACAGATCGCTTCTAGGACCCAAAAATATCGAATTTTCGGGTGTTTGGAGCCTGAATTTGATAAATAAACGGGTACAGAAGATGCATGCACATATCGACTTTTGGGCACCAAAAATATCGATTTTCTGTATGTTTAGGGCCTGTATTTTGAAAATACTCTAACATGGAGTAGGCATGTACAGATCGCTTCTGGGACCGAAAAATATCGAATATTCGGGTGTTTTGAGCCTGAATTTGATATATCGACTTTGGGCACCTAAAATATCGATTTTCAGCATGTTTTGAGCCTATATTTTGAAAACATTCTAGCACTGAGTAGGCATGTACAGATCGCTTCTGGGACCCAAAAATATCGAGTTTTCGGGTGTTTCGAGGGTGAATTTGGGATATAAACGGGAGCAAAAGATGCATACACATATTGACTTTGGTCACCTAAAATATCGATTTTCAGCATGTTTTGGGCCTGTATTTTTAAAAATACTGTAACACGGAGTAGGCAAGTACAGATCGCTTCTGGGACCCCAAATTATCGATCTTTCGGGTGTTTGGAGCCTGAATTTGAGGTATAAACAGGTACAGATGTTGCATCCACAGATCGACTTTTGGGCACCTAAAAGATCGATTTTCAGTATGTTTTGGGCCTGTTTTTAGAAAATACTCTAACATGGAGTAGGCATGTACAGATCGTTTCAGGGACCCCAAAATATTGAATTTTCGGGTGTTTTGGGCCTGAATTTGAGATATCGACTTTGGGCACCTAAAATATCGATTTTTAGCATGTTTTGGGTCTATATTTTGAAAATATTTAAGCACTGAGTAGGCATGTACAAATCGCTTCTGGGACCCCAAAATATCGAATTTTCAGGTGTTTTGAGCCTGAATTTGAGATATAAACGGGTACAGAAGATGCATGCACATATCGACTTTTGGGCACCTAAAATATCGATTTTGAGCATGTTTTGGGTCTGTATCTTGAAAACATTCTAACTAGGAGTAGGCATGTACAGATCGCTTCTGGGACCAAAAAATACCGAATTTTCGGGTGTTTTGAGCCTGAATTTGAGATATAAACGGGTACAGATGATGCATGCACATATCGACTATGGACACTTAAAATATCGATTTTTAGCATGTTTTGAGCCCACATTTTGAAAAATTCTAGCACTGAGTAGGCATGTACAGATCGCTTCTGGGACCCAAAAATATCGAATTTTCGGATATTTTGAGGTTGAATTTGGGATATAAACGGGTGCAGAAGATGCATACACTTATTGACTTTAGGCACCTAAAATATCGATTTTCATCATGTTTTGGGCCTGTATCTGAGTAGGCATATATAAATCGCTTCTGGGACCCCAAAATTTCGAATTTTCGGGTGTTTGGAGCCTGAATTTGAGATATAAACGGGTACAAAAGATTCATGCATATATCGACTTTTGGGCACCTAAAATATCGATTTTCTGTATGTTTTGGGCCTGTATTTTGAAAATACTCTAACACGGAGTAGGCATGTACAGATCGCTTCTGGGAACCCAAAATATCAAATTTTCGGGTGTTTTGGGCCTGAATTTGAGATATCGACTTTGGGCACCTAAAATATCGATTTTTAGCATGTTTTGGGCCTATATTTTGAAAATATTCTAGCACTGAGTAAACATGTACAGATCGCTTCGGGGACCCCAAAATATCGAATTTTCGGGTGTTTTGAGCCTGAATTGAGATATAAACGGGTACATAAGATGCATTCACATATCGAATTTAGGCACCTAAAATATCGATTTTCAGCATGTTTTGGGCCTGTATCTGAGTAGGCATGTAGAGATCATTTCTGGGACCCAAAAATACCGAATTTTCGGGTGTTTTGAGCCTGAATTTGAGATATAAACGGGTATAGAATATTCATGAACATATCGACTTTGGACACTTAAAATATCGATTTTTAGCATGTTTTGAGCCAATATTTTGAAAACATTCTAGCACTGAGTAGGCATGTACAGATCGCTACTGGTACCCAAAAATATCGAATTTTCGGGTGTTTTGAGGGTGAATTTGGGATATAAACGGGTGCAAAAGATGCATACACATATTGACTTTGGTCACCTAAAATATCGATTTTCAGCATGTTTTGGGCCTGTATTTTGAAAATATTGTAACACGGAGTAGGCAAGTACAGATCGCTTCTGGGACCCCAAATTATCGAACTTTCGGGTGTTTGGAGCCTGAATTTGAGATATAAACGGGTACAAAATATTCATGCACATATCGACTTTGGACACTTAAAATATCGATTTTTAGCAAGTTTTGAGCCAATATTTTGAAAACATTCTAGCACTGAGTAGGCATGTACAGATCGCTTCTGGGACCCAAAAATATCGAATTTTCGGGTGTTTGGAGCCTGAATTTGATAAATAAACGGGTACAGAAGATGCATGCACATATCGACTTTTGGGCACCAAAAATATCGATTTTCATCATGTTTTGGGCCTGTATCTGAGAAGGCATATATAAATCGCTTCTGGGACCCCAAAATATCGAATTTTCGGGTGTTTGGAGCCTGAATTTGAGATATAAACGGGTACAGAAGATTCATGCATATATCGACTTTTGGGCACCTAAAATATCGATTTTCTGTATGTTTTGGGCCTGTATTTCGAAAATACTCTAACACGGAGTAGGCATGTACAGATCGCTTCTGGGAACCCAAAATATCAAATTTTCGGGTGTTTTGGCCCTGAATTTGAGATATCGACTTTGGGCACCTAAAATATCGATTTTTAGCATGTTTTGGGCCTATATTTTGAAAATATTCTAGCACTGAGTAAACATGTACAGATCGCTTCGGGGACCCCAAAACATCGAATTTTCGGGTGTTTTGAGCCTGAATTGAGATATAAACGGGTACATAAGATGCATGCACATATCGAATTTAGGCACCTAAAATATCGATTTTCAGCATGTTTTGGGCCTGTATCTGAGTAGGCATGTAGAGATCATTTCTGGGACCCAAAAATATCGAATTTTCGGGTGTTTTGAGGTTGAATTTGGGATATAAACGGGTGCAGAAGATGTATGCACATATCGACTTTTGGGCACCTAAAATATTGATTTTCAGCATGTTTTGGGCCTGTATCTGATTAGGCATGTAGGTTAGGTTAGGTTAGGTTAGGTTAGGTTAGGTTAGGTTAGGTTAGGTTCTGGGACCCCAAAATATCGAATTATCAGGTGTTTGGAACCTGAATTTGAGATATAAACAGGTAAAGAAGATGCATCCACATATCGACTTTTGGGCACCTAAAAGATCGATTTTCAGTATGTTTTGAGCCTATACTTTGAAAACATTCTAGCACTGAGTAGGCATGTACAGATCGCTTCTGGGACCCAAAAATATCGAATTTTCGGGTGTTTTGAGGTTGAATTTGGGATATAAACGGGTGCAGAAGATGCATACACATATTGACTTTGGTCACCTAAAATATCGATTTTCAGCATGTTTTGGGCCTGTATTTTGAAAATACTGTAACACGGACTAGGCAAGTACAGATCGCTTCTGGGACCCCAAAATATTGAATTTTCGGGTGTTTGGAGCCTGAATTTGAGGTATAAACAGGTACAGATGTTGCATCCACAGATCGACTTTTGGGCACCTAAAAGATCGATTTTCAGTATGTTTTGGGCCTGTTTATTGAAAATACTCTAACACGGAGTAGGCATGTACAGATCGTTTCAGGGACCCCAAAATATTGAATTTTCGGGTGTTTTGGGCCTGAATTTGAGATATCGACTTTGGGCACCTAAAATATCGATTTTTAGCATGTTTTGGGTCTATATTTTGAAAATATTCAAGCACTGAGTAGGCATGTACAAATCGCTTCTGGGACCCCAAAATATCGAATTTTCAGGTGTTTTGAGCCTGAATTTGAGATATAAACGGGTACAGAAGATGCATGCACATATCGACTTTTGGGCACCTAAAATATCGATTTTGAGCATGTTTTGGGTCTGTATCTTGAAAACATTCTAACTAGGAGTAGGCATGTACAGATCGCTTCTGGGACCCAAAAATACCGAATTTTCGGGTGTTTTGAGCCTGAATTTGAGATATAAACGGGTACAGATGATGCATGCACATATCGACTATGGACACTTAAAATATCGATTTTTAGCATGTTTTGAGCCCACATTTTGAAAAATTCTAGCACTGAGTAGGCATGTACAGATCGCTTCTGGGACCCAAAAATATCGAATTTTCGGGTGTTTTGAGGTTGAATTTGGGATATAAACGGGTGCAGAAGATGCATACACTTATTGACTTTAGGCACCTAAAATATCGATTTTCATCATGTTTTGGGCCTGTATCTGAGAAGGCATATATAAATCGCTTCTGGGACCCCAAAATTTCGAATTTTCGGGTGTTTGGAGCCTGAATTTGAGATATAAACGGGTACAGAAGATTCATGCATATATCGACTTTTGGGCACCTAAAATATCGATTTTCTGTATGTTTTGGGCCTGTATTTTGAAAATACTCTAACACGGAGTAGGCATGTACAGATCGCTTCTGGGACCCCAAAATATCAAATTTTCGGGTAATTTGAGGTTGAATTTGGGATATAAACAGGTACAGAAGATGCATCCAAATAACGACTTACGGGCACCTAAAATATCGATTTTTAGCATGTTTTGGGCCTATTTTTTGAAAACATTCTAACACTGAGTGGGCATGTACAAATCGATTCTGGGACCCAGAAATATCGAATTTTCGGGTGTTTTGAGCCTGAATTTGAGATATAAACGTGTACAGAAGATGCATGCACATATCGACTTTGGACACTTAAAATATCGATTTTTAGCATGTTTTAAGCCTATATTTTGATAACATTCCAGCACTAAGTAGGCATGTACAGATCGCTTCTGGGACCAAAAAATATCGAATTTTCGGGTATTTTGAGGTTGAATTTGAGATATAAACGAGTGGAGAAGACGCATACACATATTGATTTTGGACACCTAAAATATCGATTTTCAACATGTTTTGGGTCTGTATCTTGATAATATTCTAACTAGGAGTAGGCATGTACAGATCGCTTATAGGACCCAAAATTACCGAATTTTCGGGTGTTTTGAGGTTGAATTTGGGATATAAACGGGTACAGAAGATTCATGCACATATCGACTTTGGACACTTAAAATATCGATTTTTAGCATGTTTTGAGCCAATATTTTGGAAACATTATAGTACTGAGTAGGCATGTACAGATCGCTTCTGGGACCCAAAAATATCGAATATTGGGGTGTTTTGAAGTTGAATTTGAGATATAAACAAGTGCAGAAGTTGCATGCACATATCGACTTTTGGGCGCCTAAAATATCGATTTTTAGCATGTTTTGGGCCTGTATCTGAGTACGCATGTACCGATCGCTTCTGGGACCCCAAAATATCGAATTTTCGTGTGTTTTGAGTTTGAATTTGGGATATAAACAGGTACAGAAGATGCATCCACATATCGACTTATGGGCACCTAAAATATCGATTTTTAGCATGTTTTGTGCCTATTTTTTGAAAACATTCTAGCACTGAGTGGGCATGTACAGATCGCTTCTGGGACCCAGAAATATCGAATTTACGGGTGTTTTGAGCCTGAATTTGAGATATAAACGGGTACAGAAGATGCATGCACATATCGACTTTGGACACTTAAAATATCGATTTTTAGCATGTTTTAAGCCTATATTTGGAAAAATTCTAGCACTAAGTATGCATGTACAGATAGCTTCTGGGACCCAAAAATATCGAATTTTCGGGTATTTTGAGGTTGAATTTGAGATATAAACGAGTGCAGAAGATGCATACACATATTGATTTTGGACACCTAAAATATCGATTTTCAGCATGTTTTAGGCCTGTATTTTGAAAATACTCTAACACGGAATAGGCATGTACAGATCACTTCTGTGACCCAAAAATATCGAATTTTCGGGTGTTTTGAGAATGAATTTAAGATATAAACAGGTAAAGAAGATGCATGCACATATCGACTTTTGGGCACCTAAAATATCGATTTTGAGCATGTTTTGGGTCTGTATCTTTAAAAAACATTCCAACTAGGAGTAGGCATGTACAGATCTCATCTAGGACCCAAAAATACCGAATTTTCGGGTGTTTTAAGCCTGAATTTGAGATATAAACAGGTACAGAAGATGGATGCACATATCGACTTTGGACACTTAAAATATCGATTTTTAGCATGTTTTGAGCCTATATTTCGAAAAAATTCTTGCACTGAGTAGGCATGTACAGATAGCTTCAGGGGTCCCCAAAATATCGAATTTTCGGGCGTTTTGAGGTTGAATTTGAGATATAAACGGGTGCAGAAGATGCATACCAATATTGACTTTGGGCACCTAAAATATCGATTTTTAGCATGTTTTGGGCCTGAATCTAAGTAGGCATGTACAAATCGCTTCTGGAAAACCCAAAATATCGAATTTTCGGGTGTTTGGAGCCTGAATTTGAGATATAAACAGGTACTGAAGATTCATGCACATATCGACTTTTGGGCACCTAAAATATCGATTTTGAGCATGTTTTTGGTCTGCATCTTGAAAACATTCTAACTAGGAGTAGGCATGTACAGATCGCTTCTGGGACCCAAAAATATTGAATTTTAGGGTGTTTTGAGGTTGAATTTGGGATATAAACGGGTACAGAAGATGCATCCTCATATCGACTTTTGGGCACCTAAAAGATCGATTTGCAGTATGTTTTGGGCTTGTATATTGAAAATACTCTACCACAGATTAGGCATGTACAGATCGCTTCTGGGACCCGAAAATATCAAGTTTTCGGGTGTTTTGGGCCTGAATTTGAGATATCGACTTTGGGTACCTAAAATATCGATTTTTAGCATGTTTTGAGCCTATAATTTGAAAATATTCTAGCACTGAGTAGGCATGTACAGATCGGTTCTGTGACTCCAAAATATCGAATTTTCGGGTGTTTTGAGCCTGAATTTAAGATATAAACGGGTACAGAAGATGCATGCACATATCGACTTTTGGGCTCCTAAAATATTGATTTTGAGTATGTTTTGGGTCTGTATCTTGAAAACATTCTAACTAGGAGTAGGCATGTACATATCGCTTCTAGGACCCAAAATTACCGAATTTTCGGGTGTTTTGAGGTTGAATTTGGGATATAAACGGGTACAGAAGATTCATGCACATATCGACTTTGGACACTTAAAATATCGATTTTTAGCATGTTTTGAGCCTATATTTTGAAAACATTCTAGCACTGAGTAGGCATGTACAGATCGCTTCTGGGACCCCAAAATATCGAATTTTCGGGTGTTTTGAGGTTGAATTTGGGATAAAAACGGGTGCAGAAGATGCATAGACATATTGACTTTGGGCATATAAAATATCGATTTTCAGCATGTTTTGGGCCTGTATCTGAGTAGGCATGTACAGATCGCTTCTGGGACCCCAAAATATCGAATTTTCGGGTGTTTGGAGCCTGAATTCGAGATATAAACGGGTACAGAAGATGCATGCACATATCGACTTTTGGGCACCTAAAATATCGATTTTCTGTATGTTTTGGTCCTGTATTTTGAAAATACTCTAACACGGAGTAGGCATGTACAGATCGCTTCTGGGACTCCAAAATATCGAATTTTCGATAGTTTTGGGCCTGAATTTGAGATATCGACTTTGGGCACCTAAAATATCGATTTTTAGCATGTTTTGGGCCTATATTTTGAAAATTTTCTAGCACTGAGTAGGCATGTACAGATCGCTTCTGGGACCCCAAAATATCGAATTTTCAGGTGTTTTGAGCCTGAATTTGAGATATAAACGGGTACAGAAAATGCATCCACATATTTACTTTGGTCACCTAAAATATCGATTTTCAGCATGTTTTGGGCCTGTATTTTAAAAATACTCTAACACGGAGTAGGCATGTACAGATCGCTTGTAGGACCCAAAAATATCGAATTTTCGGGAGTTTTGAGCCTGAATTTGAGATATAACCAGGTACTGAAGTTGCATACACATATCGAATTTTGGCACATAAAATATCGATTTTAAGCATGTTTTGGGTCTGTATCTTGAAAACATTTTTAACTAGGAGTAGGCATGTACAGATCGCTTCTAGGACCCAAAAATACCGAATTTTCGGGTGTTTTGAGCCTGAATTTGAGATATAATCTGGTACAGAAGATTCATGCACATATCGACTTTGGACACTTAAAATATCGATTTTTAGCATGTTTTGAGCCAATAATATGGAAACATTATAGCACTGAGTAGGCATGTACAGATCGCATCTGGGACCCAAAAATATCGAATATTGGGGTGTTTTAAAGTTGAATTTGGGATATTAACTAGTGCAGAAGATGCATGCACATATTGACTTTTGGGCACCTAAAATATCGATTTTTAGCATGTTTTGAGCCTGTATCTAAGTAGGCATGTACAGATCGCTTCTGGGACCCCAAAATATCGAATTTGCGGGTGTTTGGAGCCTGAATTTGAGATATAAACGGGTACAGAAGATGCATGCACATATCGACTTTTTGGCACCTTATATATCGATTTTCAGTAAGTTTTGGGCCTGTATTTTGAAAATACTCTAACACGGAGTAGGCATGTACAGTTTGCTTCTGGCACCCCAAAATATCGAATTTTCGGGTGTTTTGGGCCTGAATTTGAGATATCGACTTTGGGCACTTAAAATATCCATTTTTTGCATGTTTTGAGCTTATATTTTGAAAACATTCTAGCACTGAGTAGGCATGTACAGATCGCTTTTGGTACCAAAAAATATTGAATGTTTGGGTGTTTTGAGGTTTAATTTGGGATATAAACAGGTGCAGAAGATGCATACACATATTGACTTTGGTCACCTAAAATATCGATTTCAGCATGTTTTGGGCCTGTATCTGAGTAGGCATGTACAGATCGCAACTGGGACCCTAAAATATCGAATTTTCATGTGTTTTGAGGTTAAATTTGGGATATAAACAGGTACAGAAGATGCATCCACATATCGACTTATGGGCACCTAAAATATCGATTTTTAGCATGTTTTTTCGCTTATTTTTTGAAAACATTCTAGCACTGAGTGAGCATGTACAGATCGCTTCTGGGACCCATAAATATCGAATTTTCGGGTGTTTTGAGCCTGAATTTGAGATATAAACGAGTGCAGAAGATGCATACACATATTGATTTTGGACACCTAAAATATCGATTTTCAGCATGTTTTAGGCCTGTATTTTGAAAATACTCTAACACGGAATAGGCATGTACAGATCACTTCTGTGACCCAAAAATATCGAATTTTCGGGTGTTTTGAGAATGAATTTAAGATATAAACAGGTAAAGAAGATGCATGCACATATCGACTTTTGGGCACCTAAAATATCGATTTTGAGCATGTTTTGGGTCTGTATCTTTAAAAAACATTCCAACTAGGAGTAGGCATGTACAGATCTCATCTAGGACCCAAAAATACCGAATTTTCGGGTGTTTTAAGCCTGAATTTGAGATATAAACAGGTACAGAAGATGGATGCACATATCGACTTTGGACACTTAAAATATCGATTTTTAGCATGTTTTGAGCCTATATTTCGAAAAAATTCTTGCACTGAGTAGGCATGTACAGATAGCTTCAGGGGTCCCCAAAATATCGAATTTTCGGGCGTTTTGAGGTTGAATTTGAGATATAAACGGGTGCAGAAGATGCATACCAATATTGACTTTGGGCACCTAAAATATCGATTTTTAGCATGTTTTGGGCCTGAATCTAAGTAGGCATGTACAAATCGCTTCTGGAAAACCCAAAATATCGAATTTTCGGGTGTTTGGAGCCTGAATTTGAGATATAAACAGGTACTGAAGATTCATGCACATATCGACTTTTGGGCACCTAAAATATCGATTTTGAGCATGTTTTTGGTCTGCATCTTGAAAACATTCTAACTAGGAGTAGGCATGTACAGATCGCTTCTGGGACCCAAAAATATTGAATTTTAGGGTGTTTTGAGGTTGAATTTGGGATATAAACGGGTACAGAAGATGCATCCTCATATCGACTTTTGGGCACCTAAAAGATCGATTTGCAGTATGTTTTGGGCTTGTATATTGAAAATACTCTACCACAGATTAGGCATGTACAGATCGCTTCTGGGACCCGAAAATATCAAGTTTTCGGGTGTTTTGGGCCTGAATTTGAGATATCGACTTTGGGTACCTAAAATATCGATTTTTAGCATGTTTTGAGCCTATAATTTGAAAATATTCTAGCACTGAGTAGGCATGTACAGATCGGTTCTGTGACTCCAAAATATCGAATTTTCGGGTGTTTTGAGCCTGAATTTAAGATATAAACGGGTACAGAAGATGCATGCACATATCGACTTTTGGGCTCCTAAAATATTGATTTTGAGCATGTTTTGGGTCTGTATCTTGAAAACATTCTAACTAGGAGTAGGCATGTACATATCGCTTCTAGGACCCAAAATTACCGAATTTTCGGGTGTTTTGAGGTTGAATTTGGGATATAAACGGGTACAGAAGATTCATGCACATATCGACTTTGGACACTTAAAATATCGATTTTTAGCATGTTTTGAGCCTATATTTTGAAAACATTCTAGCACTGAGTAGGCATGTACAGATCGCTTCTGGGACCCCAAAATATCGAATTTTCGGGTGTTTTGAGGTTGAATTTGGGATAAAAACGGGTGCAGAAGATGCATAGACATATTGACTTTGGGCATATAAAATATCGATTTTCAGCATGTTTTGGGCCTGTATCTGAGTAGGCATGTACAGATCGCTTCTGGGACCCCAAAATATCGAATTTTCGGGTGTTTGGAGCCTGAATTCGAGATATAAACGGGTACAGAAGATGCATGCACATATCGACTTTTGGGCACCTAAAATATCGATTTTCTGTATGTTTTGGTCCTGTATTTTGAAAATACTCTAACACGGAGTAGGCATGTACAGATCGCTTCTGGGACTCCAAAATATCGAATTTTCGATAGTTTTGGGCCTGAATTTGAGATATCGACTTTGGGCACCTAAAATATCGATTTTTAGCATGTTTTGGGCCTATATTTTGAAAATTTTCTAGCACTGAGTAGGCATGTACAGATCGCTTCTGGGACCCCAAAATATCGAATTTTCAGGTGTTTTGAGCCTGAATTTGAGATATAAACGGGTACAGAAAATGCATCCACATATTTACTTTGGTCACCTAAAATATCGATTTTCAGCATGTTTTGGGCCTGTATTTTAAAAATACTCTAACACGGAGTAGGCATGTACAGATCGCTTGTAGGACCCAAAAATATCGAATTTTCGGGAGTTTTGAGCCTGAATTTGAGATATAACCAGGTACTGAAGTTGCATACACATATCGAATTTTGGCACATAAAATATCGATTTTAAGCATGTTTTGGGTCTGTATCTTGAAAACATTTTTAACTAGGAGTAGGCATGTACAGATCGCTTCTAGGACCCAAAAATACCGAATTTTCGGGTGTTTTGAGCCTGAATTTGAGATATAATCTGGTACAGAAGATTCATGCACATATCGACTTTGGACACTTAAAATATCGATTTTTAGCATGTTTTGAGCCAATAATATGGAAACATTATAGCACTGAGTAGGCATGTACAGATCGCATCTGGGACCCAAAAATATCGAATATTGGGGTGTTTTAAAGTTGAATTTGGGATATTAACTAGTGCAGAAGATGCATGCACATATTGACTTTTGGGCACCTAAAATATCGATTTTTAGCATGTTTTGAGCCTGTATCTAAGTAGGCATGTACAGATCGCTTCTGGGACCCCAAAATATCGAATTTGCGGGTGTTTGGAGCCTGAATTTGAGATATAAACGGGTACAGAAGATGCATGCACATATCGACTTTTTGGCACCTTATATATCGATTTTCAGTAAGTTTTGGGCCTGTATTTTGAAAATACTCTAACACGGAGTAGGCATGTACAGTTTGCTTCTGGCACCCCAAAATATCGAATTTTCGGGTGTTTTGGGCCTGAATTTGAGATATCGACTTTGGGCACTTAAAATATCCATTTTTTGCATGTTTTGAGCTTATATTTTGAAAACATTCTATCACTGAGTAGGCATGTACAGATCGCTTTTGGTACCAAAAAATATTGAATGTTTGGGTGTTTTGAGGTTTAATTTGGGATATAAACAGGTGCAGAAGATGCATACACATATTGACTTTGGTCACCTAAAATATCGATTTCAGCATGTTTTGGGCCTGTATCTGAGTAGGCATGTACAGATCGCAACTGGGACCCTAAAATATCGAATTTTCATGTGTTTTGAGGTTAAATTTGGGATATAAACAGGTACAGAAGATGCATCCACATATCGACTTATGGGCACCTAAAATATCGATTTTTAGCATGTTTTTTCGCTTATTTTTTGAAAACATTCTAGCACTGAGTGAGCATGTACAGATCGCTTCTGGGACCCATAAATATCGAATTTTCGGGTGTTTTGAGCCTGAATTTGAGATATAAACAGGTACCGAAGATGCATGCACATATCGACTTTGGACACTTAAAATATCGATTTTTAGCATGTTTTGGGCCTGTATTTTGAAAATACTCTAACACGGAGTAGGCATGTACAGATTACTTCTGGGACCCAAAAATATCGAATTTTCGGGTGTTTTGAGAATGAATTTGAGATATAAACAGGTAATGAAGATGCATGCACATATCGACTTTTGGGCACCTAAAATATCGATTTTGAGCATGTTTTGGGTCTGCATCTTTAAAAAACATTCCAACTAGGAATCCCATCTAGGGCCCAAAAATACCGAATTTTCGGGTGTTTTGAGCCTGAATTTGAGATATAAACGGGTACAGAAGATGTATGCACATATCGACTTTGGACACTTAAAATATCAATTTTTAGCATGTTTTGAGCCTATATTTTGAAAACATTCTAGCACTGAGTAGGCATGTAGAAATTGCTTCTTGGACCCAAAAATATTGAATTTGCGGGTGTTTTGAGGTTGAATTTGAGATATAAACGGGTACAGAAGATGCATGCACATATCGAATTTGGACACTTAAAATATCGATTTTTAGCATGTTTTGAGCCTATATTTTGAAAACATTCTAGCACTGAGTAGGCATGTACAGATCGCTTCTGGGACCCAAAAATATCGAATTTTCGGGTGTTTTGAGGTTGTATATGAGATATAAACGAGTGCAGAAGATGCATACGCATATCGACTTTTGGGCACCTAAAATATCGATTTTGAACATGTTTTGGGTCTGTATCTTTAAAACATTCTAGCACTGAGTAGGCATGTACAGATCGCTTCTGGGACCCAAAAATATCGATTTTTCGGGAGTTTTGAGCCTGAATTTGAGATATAACCAGGTACTGAAGTTGCATACACATATCGACTTTTGGCACCTAAAATATCGATTATGAGCATGTTTTGGGTCTGCATCTTGAAAACATTCTAACTAGGAGTAAGCATGTACAGATCGCTTCTAGCACATAAAAATGCCGAATTTTCGGGTGTTTTGAGCCTGAATTTGAGATATAAACGGGTACAGAAGATGCATGCACATATCGACTTTGGACGCTTAAAAATATCGATTTTTAGCATGTTTCGAGCCTATATTTTGGAAACATTCTAGCACGGAGTATGCATGTACAGATCGCTTCTGGGCCCCCAAATTTTGAATTTTCGGGTGTTTTGGGCCTGAATTTGAGATATCGACTTTGGGCACCTAAAATATCGATTTTTAGCATGTTTTGGACCTATATTTTAAAAATATTCTAGCACTGAGTAGGCATGTACAGATCGCTTCTGGGACACAAAAATATCGAATTTTAGGGATTTTTGAGCCTGAATTTGAGATATAAACGGGTACAGAAGATTCATGCACATATCGACTTTGGACACTTAAAATATAGATTTTTAGCATGTTTTGAGCCAATATTTTGGAAACATTATAGCACTGAGTAGGCATGTACAGATCGCTTCTGGGACCCAAATATATTGAATATTGGGGTGTTTTGAAGTTGAATTTGGGATATAAACGGGTGCAGAAAATTCATACACATATTGACTTTTGGCACCTAAAATATCGATTTTCAGCATGTTTTGGGCCTGTATCAGAGTAGGCATGTACAGATCGCTTCTGGGACCCCAAAATATCGAATTTTCTGGTGTTTGGAGCCTGAATTTGAGATATAAACGGGTACAGAAGATGCATGCACATATCGACTTTGGACACTTAAAAATATCGATTTTTAGCATGTTTCGAGCCTATATTTTGAAAACATTCTAGCACGGAGTATGCTTGTACAGATCGCTTCTGGGCCCCCAAATTTTGAATTTTCGGGTGTTTTGAGGTTGAATTTGGGATATAAACGGGTGCAGAAGATGCATACACATATTGACTTTGGGCACCTAAAATATCGATTTTGAGCATGTTTTGGGCCTATATTTTGAAAATACTCTAACACGGAGTATGTATGTACAGATCGTTTCTGGGACCCAAAAATATCGAATTTTCGGGTGTTTTGAGCCTGAATTTGAGATATAAACAGGTACTGAAGATGAATGAACATATCGACTTTTGGGCACCTAAAATATCGATTTTGAGCATGTTTTGGGTCTGTATCTTGAAAAAATTCTAACTAGGAATAGGCATGTACAAATCGCTTCTAGGACCCAAAAATACCGAATTTTCAGATGTTTTGAGCCTGAATTTGAGATATAAACGGGTACAGAAGATGCATGCACATATCGAATTTGGACACTTAAAATATCGATTTTTAGCATGTTTCGAGCCTATATTTTGAAAACATTCTAGCATTGAGTAGGCATGTACAGATCGCTTCTGGAACCCAAAAATATTGAATTTTCCGGTGTTTTAAGGTTGTATTTGAGATATAAACGAGTGCAGAAGATGCATACACATATTGACTTTGGGCACCTAAAATATCGATTTTCAGCATGTTTTGGGCCTGTATCTGAGTAGGCATGTACAGATCGCTTCTGGGACCCCCAAATATTTAATTTTCGGGAGTTTGGAGACTGAATTTGAGATATAAACGGGTACGGAAGATGCATGCACATATCGACATTTGGGCACCTAAAATATCGATTTTGAACATGTTTTGGGTCTGTATCTGTAAAATACTCTAACACGGAGTAGGTATGTACAGATCGTTTCTGGGACCCAAAAATATCGAATTTTTGGGTGTTTTGAGGTTGAATTTGAAATATATACAGGTGCTGAAGATGCATACACATATTGACTTTGCGCACCTAAAATATCGATTTTCAGCATGTTTTGGGCCTGTATCTGAGTAGGCATGTACAGATCGCTTCTGGGGCCCCAAAATATCGAATTTTTGGGTGTTTTGAGCCTGAATTTGAGATATAAACGGGTACAGAAGATGCATGCAAATATCGACTTTGGACACTTAAAATATCGATTTTTAGCATGTTTTAAGCCTATATTTTGAAAACATTCTAGTACTAAGTAGGCATGTACAGATCGCTTCTGGAACCCAAAAATATCGAATTTTCGGGTATTTTGAGGTTGAATTTGAGATATAAACGAGTGCAGAAGATGAATCCTCATATCGACTTTTGGGCACCTAAAAGATCGATTTTGAGCATGTTTTGGGTCTGTATCTTGAAAACATTCTAACTAGGAGTAGGCATGTACAGATCGGTTCTGGGACCCAAAAATATTGAATTTTAGGGTGTTTTGAGGTTGAATTTGGGATATAAACGGGTACTGAAGATGCATCCTCATATCGACTTTTGGGAACCTAAAAGATCGATTTGCAGTATGTTTTGGGCCTGTATGTTGAAAATACTCTACCACAGATTAGGCATGTACAGATCGCTTCAGGGACCCGAAAATATCAAGTTTTCGGGTGTTTTGGGCCTGAATTTAAGATATCGACTTTGGGTACCCAAAATATCGATTTTTAGCATGTTTTGAGCCTATATTTTGGAAATACTCTAACACGGAGTAGGCATGTACAGATCGCTTCTGGGACCCAAAAATATCGAATTTTCGGGTGTTTTGAGCCTGAATTTGAGATATAAACAGGTAATGAAGATGCATGCACATATTGACTTTGCGCACCTAAAATATCGATTTTCAGCATGTTTTGGGCCTGTATCTGAGTAGGCATGTACAGATCGCTTCTGGGGCCCCAAAATATCGAATTTTGGGGTGTTTTGAGCCTGAATTTGAGATATAAACGGGTACAGAAGATGTATGCACATATCAACTTTGGACACTTAAAATATCGATTTTTAGCATGTTTTGAGCCTATATTTTGAAAACATTCTAGCACTGAGTAGGCATGTATAGATTGCTTCTTGGACCCAAAAATATTGAATTCGCGGGTGTTTTGAGGTTGAATTTGAGATATAAACGAGTGCAGAAGATGCATACACATATTGACTTTGGGCACCAAAAATATCGATTTTCAGCAGGTTTTGGGCCTGTATCTGAGTAGGCATATACAGATCGCTTCTGGAACCCCAAAATATCGAATTTTCGGGTGTTTGGAGCCTGAATTTGAGATATAAATGGGTACAGAAGATGCATGCACATATCGACTTTTGGGCACCTAAAATATCGATTTTGAGCATGTTTTGGGTCTGTATCTTGAAAACATTCTAACTAGAAGTAGGCATGAACAGATCGCTTCTACGACATAAAAATACCGAATTTTCGGGTGTTTTGAGCCTGAATTTAAGATATATACGGGTACAGAAGATGCATGCACATATCGACTTTGGACACTTAAAATATCGATTTTTAGCATGTTTTGAGCCTATATTTTGAAAACATTCTAGCACTGAGTAGGCATGTACAGATCGCTTCCGGGACCCAAAAACATCGAATTTTTGGGTGTTTTGAGGTTAAATTTGAGATATAAACGTGTGCAGAAGATGAATACACATATTGACTATGGGCACCTAAATATCGATTTTCAGCATGTTTTGGGCCTGTATCTGAGTAGGCATGTACAGATCGCTTCTGGGACCCCAAAATATCGAATTTTCGGGTGTTTGGAGCCTGAATTCGAGATATAAACGGGTACAGATGATGCATGCACATATCTACTTTTGGGCACCTAAAATATCGATTTTCTGTATGTTTTGGTCCTGTATTTTGAAAATACTCTAACACGGAGTAGGCATGTACAGATCGCTTCTGGGACCCCAAAATATCGAATTTTCGGTAGTTTTGGGCCTGAATTTGAGATATCGACTTTGAGCACCTAAAATATCGATTTTTAGCATGTTTTGGGCCTGTATCTGAGTAGGCATGTCCAGATCGCTTCTGGGACCCCAAAATATCGAATTTTTGGGTGTTTTGAGGTTGTATTTGAGATATAAACGAGTACAGAAGATGCATGCACATATCGACTTTTGGGCACCTAAAATATCGATTTTTAACATGTTTTGGGTCTGTATCTTTAAAACATTCTAGCACTGAGTAGGCATGTACAGATCGCTTCTGGGACCCAAAAATATCGAATTTTCGGGTGTTTTGAGGTTGAATTTGAAATATATACGGGTGCTGAAGATGCATACACATATTGACATTGCGCACCTAAAATATCGATTTTCAGCATGTTTTGGGCCTGTATCTGAGTAGGCATGTACAGATCGCTTCTGGGGCCCCAAAATATCGAATTTTTGGGTGTTTGGAGCCTGAATTTGAGATATAAACGGGTTCAGAAGATGCATGCACATATCGACTTTTGGGCACATAAAATATCGATTTTCTGTATGTTTTGTTCCTGTATTTTGAGAATACTCTAACACAGAGTAGGCATGTACAGATCGCTTCTGGGACCTCAAAATATCAAATTTTTGGGTGTTTTGAGTCTGAATTTGAGATATAAACGGGTACAGAAGATGCATGCAAATATCGACTTTGGACACTTAAAATATCGATTTTTTGCATGTTTTGAGCCTATATTTTGAAAACATTCTAGCACTGAGTAGGCATGTACAGATAGCTTTTGGTACCAAAAAATATCAAATGTTCGGGTGTTTTGAGGTTTAATTTGGGATATAAACGTGTGCAGAAGATGCATACACATATTGACTTTGGTCACCTAAAATATCGATTTCAGCATGTTTTGGGCCTGTATCTGAGTAGGCATGTACAGATCGCTTCTGGGACCCCAAAATATCGAATTTTCGTGTGTATTGAGGTTGAATTTGGGATATAAACAGGTACAGAAGATGCATCCACATATCGTCTTATGGGCACCTAAAATATCGATTTTTAACATGTTTTGGGCCTATTTTTTGAAAACATTCTAGCACTGAGTGGGCATGTACAGATCGCTTCAGGGACCCAGATATATCGAATTTTCGGGTATTTTGAGGTTGAATTTGAGATATAAACGAGTGCAGAAGATGCATACACATATTGATTTTGGACACCTAAAATATCGATTTTCAGCATGTTTTGGGCCTGTATTTTTAAAATACTCTAACACGGAGTAGGCATGTACAGATCGCTTCTGGGACCCTAAAATATCGAATTTTCGGGTGTTTTGAGCCTGAATTTGAGATATAAACAGGTAATGAAGATTCATGCACATATCGACTTTTGGGCACCTAAAATATCGATTTTGAGCATGTTTTGGGTCTGTATCTTTAAAAAACATTCCAACTACGAGTAGGCATGTACAGACCTCATCTAGGACCCAAAAATACCGAATTTTCGGGTGTTTTGAGCCTGAATTTGAGATATAAACGGGTACAGAAGATGCATGCACATATCGACTTTGGTCATTTAAAATATCGATTTTTAGCATGTTTTGAACCTATATTTTGAAAACATTCTAGCACTGAGTAGGCATGTACAGATCGCTTCTGGGACCCAAAAATATTGAATTCGCGGGTGATTTGAGGTTCAATTTGAGATATAAACGAGTGACGAAGATGCATACACATATTGACTTTGGCCACCAACAATATCGATTTTCAGCCGGTTTTGGGCTTGTATCTGAGCAGGCATGTACAGATCGCTACTGGGTCCCCAAAATATCGAATTTTCGGGTGTTTGGAGCCTGAATTTGAGATATAAATGGGTACAGAAGATGCATGCACATATCGACTTTTTGGCACCTAAAATATCGATTTAGAGCATGTTTTGGGTCTGTATCTTGAAAACATTCTAACAAGGAGTAGGCATGTACAGATCGCTTTTGCGACGCCAAAATATCAAATTTTCGGGTGTTTTGAGCCAGAATTTGAGATATAAACGGGTATAGAAGATGCATGCACATGTCGACTTTTGGGCACCTAAAATATCGATATGCTGTATGTTTTGGTCCTGTATTTTGAAAATACTCTAACACGGAGTAGGCATGTACGGATCGCTTCTGGGACCCCAAAATATCGAATTTTCGGTAGTTTTGGGCCTGAATTTGAGATATCGACTTTGGACACTTAAAATATCGATTTTTAGCATGTTTTGAGCCTATATTTTGAAAACATTCTAGCACTGAGTAGGCATGTAGAGATTGCTTCTTGGACCCAAAAATATTGAATTTGCGGGTGTTTTGAGGTTGAATTTGAGATATAAACGGGTACAGAAGATGCATGCACATATCGACTTTGGACGCTTAAAAATATCGATTTTTAGCATGTTTCGAGCCTATATTTTGGAAACATTCTAGCACGGAGTATGCATGTACAGATCGCTTCTGGGCCCCCAAATTTTGAATTTTCGGGTGTTTTGGGCCTGAATTTGAGATATCGACTTTGGGCACCTAAAATATCGATTTTTAGCATGTTTTGGACCTATATTTTAAAAATATTTTAGCACTGAGTAGGCATGTACAGATCGCTTCTGGACACAAAAATATCGAATTTTCGGGATTTTTGAGCCTGAATTTGAGATATAAACGGGTACAGAAGATTCATGCACATATCGACTTTGGACACTTAAAATATCGATTTTTAGCATGTTTTGAGCCAATATTTTGGAAACATTATAGCACTGAGTAGGCATGTACAGATCGTTTCTGGGACCCAAAAATATCGAATATTGGGGTGTTTTGAAGTTGAAATTGGGATATAAACGGGTGCAGAAGATTCATACACATATTGACTTTTGGCGCCTAAAATATCTATTTTCAGCATGTTTTGGGCCTGTATCAGAGTAGGCATGTACAGATCGCTTCTGGGACCCCAAAATATCGAATTTTCTGGTGTTTGGAGCCTGAATTTGAGATATAAACGGGTACAGAAGATGCATGCACATATCGACTTTGGACACTTAAAAATATCGATTTTTAGCATGTTTCGAGCCTATATTTTGAAAACATTCTAGCACGGAGTATGCATGTACAGATCGCTTCTGGGCCCCCAAATTTTGAATTTTCGGGTGTTTTGAGGTTGAATTTGGGATATAAACGGGTGCAGAAGATGCATACACATATTGACTTTGGGCACCTAAAATATCGATTTTGAGCATGTTTTGGGCCTATATTTTGAAAATACTCTAAAACGGAGTAGGTATGTACAGATCGTTTCTGGGACCCAAAAATATCGAATTTTCGGGTGTTTTGAGCCTGAATTTGAGATATAAACAGGTACTGAAGATGCATGAACATATCGACTTTTGGGCACCTAAAATATCGATTTTGAGCATGTTTTGGGTCTGTATCTTGAAAAAATTCTAACTAGGAATAGGCATGTACAGATCGCTTCTAGGACCCAAAAATACCGAATTTTCAGATGTTTTGAGCCTGAATTTGAGATATAAACGGGTACAGAAGATGCATGCACATATCGAATTTGGACACTTAAAATATCGATTTTTAGCATGTTTCGAGACTATATTTTGAAAACATTCTAGCATTGAGTAGGCATGTACAGATCGCTTCTGGAACCCAAAAATATTGAATTTTCGGGTGTTTTAAGGTTGTATTTGAGATATAAACGAGTGCAGAAGATGCATACACATATTGACTTTGGGCACCTAAAATATCGATTTTCAGCATGTTTTAGGCCTGTATCTGAGTAGGCATGTACAGATCGCTTCTGGGACCCCCAAATATTTAATTTTCGGGAGTTTGGAGACTGAATTTGAGATAAAAACGGGTACAGAAGATGCATGCACATATCGACATTTGGGCACCTAAAATATCGATTTTGAACATGTTTTGGTTCTGTATCTGTAAAATACTCTAACACGGAGTAGGTATGTACAGATCGTTTCTGGGACCCAAAAATATCGAATTTTTGGGTGTTTTGAGGTTGAATTTGAAATATATACGGGTCTTGAAGATGCATACACATATTGACTTTGCGCACCTAAAATATCGATTTTCAGCATGTTTTGGGCCTGTATCTGAGTAGGCATGTACAGATCGCTTCTGGGGCCCCAAAATATCGAATTTTTGGGTGTTTTGAGCCTGAATTTGAGATGTAAACGGGTACAGAAGATGCATGCAAATATCGACTTTGGACACTTAAAATACCGATTTTTAGCATGTTTTAAGCCTATATTTTGAAAACATTCTAGTACTAAGTAGGCATGTACAGATCGCTTCTGGAACCCAAAAATATCGAATTTTCGGGTATTTTGAGGTTGAATTTGAGATATAAACGAGTGCAGAAGATGAATCCTCATATCGACTTTTGGGCACCTAAAAGATCGATTTTGAGCATGTTTTGGGTCTGTATCTTGAAAACATTCTAACTAGGAGTAGGCATGTACAGATCGGTTCTGGGACCCAAAAATATTGAATTTTAGGGTGTTTTGAGGTTGAATTTGGGATATAAACGGGTACTGAAGATGCATCCTCATATCGACTTTTGGGCACCTAAAAGATCGATTTGCAGTATGTTTTGGGCCTGTATATTGAAAATACTCTACCACAGATTATGCATGTACAGATCGCTTCAGGGACCCGAAAATATCAAGTTTTCGGGTGTTTTGGGCCTGAATTTAAGATATCGACTTTGGGTACCCAAAATATCGATTTTTAGCATGTTTTGAGCCTATATTTTGGAAATACTCTAACACGGAGTAGGCATGTACAGATCGCTTCTGGGACCCAAAAATATCGAATTTTCGGGTGTTTTGAGCCTGAATTTGAGATATAAACACGTAATGAAGATGCATGCACATATTGACTTTGCGCACCTAAAATATCGATTTTCAGCATGTTTTGGGCCTGTATCTGAGTAGGCATGTACAGATCGCTTCTGGGGCCCCAAAATATCGAATTTTGGGGTGTTTTGAGCCTGAATTTGAGATATAAACGGGTACAGAAGATGTATGCACATATCAACTTTGGACACTTAAAATATCGATTTTTAGCATGTTTTGAGCCTATATTTTGAAAACATTCTAGCACTGAGTAGGCATGTACAGATTGCTTCTTGGACCCAAAAATATTGAATTCGCGGGTGTTTTGAGGTTGAATTTGAGATATAAACGAGTGCAGAAGATGCATACACATATTGACTTTGGGCACCAAAAATATCGATTTTCAGCATGTTTTGGGCCTGTATCTGAGTAGGCATGTACAGATCGCTTCTGGGACCCCAAAATATCGAATTTTCGGGTGTTTGGAGCCTGAATTCGAGATATAAACGGGTACAGATGATGCATGCACATATCTATTTTGGGCAGCTAAAATATCGATTTTCTGTATGTTTTGGTCCTGTATTTTGAAAATACTCTAACACGGAGTAGGCATGTACAGATCGCTTCTGGGACCCCAAAATATCGAATTTTCGGTAGTTTTGGGCCTGAATTTGAGATATCGACTTTGAGCACCTAAAATATCGATTTTTAGCATGTTTTGGGCCTATATTTTGAAAAATTTCTAGCACTGAGTAGGCATGTACAGGTCGCTTCTGGGACCCCAAAATATCAAATTTTCGGGTGTTTTGAGCCTGAATTTGAGATATAAACGGGTACAGAAAATGCTTGCACATATTGACTTTGGTCACCTAAAATATCGATTTTTAGCATGTTTTGAGCCTATATTTTGAAAACATTCTAGCACGGAGTAGGCATGTACAGATCGCTTCTGGTCTCCAAATTTTGAATTTTCGGGTGTTTTGGGCCTGAATTTGAGATATAAACAGGTAATGAAGATTCATGCACATATCGACTTTTGGGCACCTAAAATATCGATTTTGAGCATGTTTTGGGTCTGTATCTTTAAAAAACATTCCAACTACGAGTAGGCATGTACAGATCTCATCTAGGACCCAAAAATACCGATTTTTCGGGTGTTTTGAGCCTGAATTTGAGATATAAACGGGTACAGAAGATGCATGCACATATCGACTTTGGACATTTAAAATATCGATTTTTAGCATGTTTTGAACCTATATTTTGAAAACATTCTAGCACTGAGTAGGCATGTACAGATCGCTTCTGGGACCCAAAAATATTGAATTCGCGGGTGATTTGAGGTTGAATTTGAGATATAAACGAGAGACGAAGATGCATACACATATTGACTTTGGGCACCAAAAATATCGATTTTCAGCCGGTTTTGGGCTTGTATCTGAGCAGGCATGTACAGATCGCTACTGGGTCCCCAAAATATCGAACTTTCGGGTGTTTAGAGCCTGAATTTGAGATATAAATGGGTACAGAAGATGCATGCACATATCGACTTTTTGGCACCTAAAATATCGATTTTGAGCATGTTTTGGGTCTGTATCTTGAAAACATTCTAACAAGGAGTAGGCATGTACAGATCGCTTTTGCGACCCCAAAATATCAAATTTTCGGGTGTTTTGAGCCTGAATTTGAGATATAAACGGGTATAGAAGATGCATGCACATAACGACTTTTGTGCACCTAAAATATCGATATGCTGTATGTTTTGGTCCTGTATTTTGAAAATACTCTAACACGGAGTAGGCATGTACAGATCGCTTCTGGGACCCCAAAATATCGAATTATCGGTAGTTTTGGTCCTGAATTTGAGATATCGACTTTGGACACTTAAAATATCGATTTTTAGCATGTTTTGAGCCTATATTTTGAAAACATTCTAGCACTGAGTAGGCATGTACAGATTGCTTCTTGGACCCAAAAATATTGAATTCGCGGGTGTTTTGAGGTTGAATTTGAGATATAAACGAGTGCAGAAGATGCATACACATATTGACTTTGGGCACCAAAAATATCGATTTTCAGCAGGTTTTGGGCCTGTATCTGAGTAGGCATGTACAGAACGCTTCTGGAACCCCAAAATATCGAATTTTCGGGTGTTTGGAGCCTGAATTTGAGATATAAATGGGTACAGAAGATGCATGCACATATCGACTTTTGGGCACCTAAAATATCGATTTTGAGCATGTTTTGGGTCTGTATCTTGAAAACATTCTAACTAGGAGTAGGCATGAACAGATCGCATCTACGACATAAAAATACCGAATTTTCGGGTGTTTTGAGCCTGAATTTAAGATATAAACGGGTACAGAAGATGCATGCACATATCGACTTTGGACACTTAAAATATCGATTTTCTGTATGTTTTTGTCCTGTATTTTGAAAATACTCTAACACGGAGTAGGCATGTACAGATCGCTTCTGGGACCCCAAAATATCGAATTTTCGGTAGTTTTGGGCCTGAATTTGAGATATCGACTTTGAGCACCTAAAATATCGATTTTTAGCATGTTTTGGGCCTATATTTTGAAAAATTTTTAGCACTGAGTAGGCATGTACAGGTCGCTTCTGGGACCCCAAAATATCGAATTTTCGGGTGTTTTGAGCCTGAATTTGAGATATAAACGGGTTCAGAAAATGCTTGCACATATTGACTTTGGTCACCTAAAATATCGATTTTCAGCATGTTTTGAGCCTATATTTTGAAAACATTCTAGCACGGAGTAGGCATGTACAGATCGCTTCTGGTCCCCAAATTTTGAATTTTTGGGTGTTTTGGGCCTGAATTTGAGATATCGACTTTGGGCACCTAAAATATCGAGTTTTAGCATGTTTTGGACCTATATTTTAAAAATATTCTAGCACTGAGTAGGCATGTACAGATCGCTTCTGGGACACAAAAATATCGAATTTTCGGGTGTTTTGAGCCTGAATTTGAGATATAAACGGGTACAGAAACTGCACGCACATATTGACTTTGGTCACCTAAAATATCGATTTTTAGCATGTTTTGGGCCTGTATTTTAAAAATACCCTAAAACTGAGTAGGCATGTACAGATCGCTTCTAGGACCCAAAAATATCGAATTTTCGGGAGTTTTGAGCCTGAATTTGAGATATAAACAGGTACTGAAGTTGCATTCACATATCGACTTTTGGGCACCTAAAATATCGATTTTGAGCATGTTTTGGGTCTGTATCTTGAAAACATTTTTTACTAGGAGTAGGCATGTACAGATCGCTTCTAGGACCCAAAAATACCGAATTTTCGGGTGTTTTGAGCCTGAATTTGAGATATAAACTGGTACAGAAGATTCATGCACATATCGACTTTGGACACTTAAAATATCGATTGTTAGCATGTTTTGAGCCAATATTTTGGAAATATTATAGCACTGACTAGGCATGTACAGATCGCTTCAGGGACACAAAAATATCGAATTTTGGGGTGTTTTGAAGTTGAATTTGGGATATAAACGGGTGCAGAAGATTCATACACATATTGACTTTTGGCACCTAAAATATCGATTTTCAGCATGTTTTGGGCCTTTATCTGAGTAGGCATGTACAGATCGCTTCTGGGACCCCAAAATGTCGAATTTTCGTGTGTTTTGAGGTTGAATTTGGGATATAAACAGGTACAGAAGATGCATGCAAATATCGACTTTAGACACTTAAAATATCAATTTTTAGCATGTTTTAAGCCTATATTTGGAAAAATTCTAGCACTAAGTAGGCATGTACAGATCGCTTCTGGGACAAAAAAATATCGAATTTTCGGGTATTTTGAGTTTGAATTTGAGATATAAACGAGTGCTGAAGATGCATACACATATTGATTTTGGACACCTAATATATCGATTTTTAGCATGTTTTGAGCCTATATTTTGAAAACATTCTAGCACTGAGTAGGCATGTACAGATCGCTTCCGGGACCCAAAAATATTGAATTCGCGGGTGTTTTGAGGTTGAATTTGAGATATAAACAAGTGCAGAAGATGCATACACATATTGACTTTGGGCATCAGAAATATCGATTTTCAGCAGGTTTTGGGCCTGTATCTGAGTAGGCATGTACAGATCGCTTCTGGGACCCCAAAATATCGAATTTTCGGGTGTTTGGAGCCTGAATTTGAGATATAAATGGGTACAGAAGATGCATGCAATTATCGACTTTTGGGCTCCTAAAATATCGATTTTGAGCATGTTTTGGGTCTGTATCTTGAAAACATTCTAACTAGGAGTAGGCATGAACAGATCGCTTCTAGTACATAAAAATACCGAATTTTCGGGTGTTTTGAGCCTGAATTTAAGGTATAAACGGGTACAGAAGATGCATGAACATATCGAATTTGGACACTTAAAATATCGAATTTTAACATGTTTTGAGCCTATATTTTGAAAACATTCTAGCACTGAGTAGGCATGTACAGATCGCTTCCGGGACCCAAAAATATCGAATTTTTGGGTGTTTTGAGGTTGAATTTGGGATATAAACGTGTGCAGAAGATGCATACACATATTGACTTTGGGCACCTAAAATATCGATTTTCAGCATGTTTTGGGCCTGTATCTGAGTAGGCATGTACAGATCGCTTCTGGGACCTCAAAATATCGAATTTTCGGGTATTTGGAGCCTGAATTCGAGATATAAACGGGTACAGAAGATGTATGCACATATCGACTTTTGGGCACCTAAAATATCGATTTGCTGTATGTTTTGGTCCTGTATTTTAAAAATACTCTAACACGGAGTAGGCATGTACAGATCGCTTCTGGGACCCCAAAATAACAAATTTTCGGTAGTTTTGGGCCTAAATTTGAGATATCGACTATGGGCACCTAAAATATCGATTTTTAGCATGTTTTGGGCCTATATTTTGAAAATTTTCTAGCACTGAGTAGGCATGTACAGATCGCTTCTGGGACCTCAAAATATCGAATTTTCGGGTGTTTTGAGCCTGAATTTGAGATATAAACGGGTACAGAAACTGCACGCACATATTGACTTTGGTCACCTAAAATATCGATTTTTAGCATGTTTTGGGCCTGTATTTTAAAAATACTCTAAAACTGAGTAGGCATGTACAGATCGCTTCTAGGACCCAAAAATATCGAATTTTCGGGAGTTTTGAGCCTGAATTTGAGATATAAACAGGTACTGAAGTTGCATTCACATATCGACTTTTGGGCACCTAAAATATCGATTTTGAGCAAGTTTTGGGTCTGTATCTTGAAAACATTTTTAACTAGGAGTAGGCATGTACAGATCGCTTCTAGGACCCAAAAATACCGAATTTTCGGGTGTTTTGAGCCTGAATTTGAGATATAAACTGGTACAGAAGATTCATGCACATATCGACTTTGGACACTTAAAATATCGATTGTTAGCATGTTTTGAGCCAATGTTTTGGAAATATTATAGCACTGAGTAGGCATGTACAGATCGCTTCAGGGACACAAAAATATCGAATATTGGGGTGTTTTGAAGTTGAATTTGAGATATAAACGGGTGCAGAAGATTCATTCACATATTGACTTTTGGCACCTAAAATATCGATTTCCAGGATGTTTTGGGCCTTTATCTGAGTAGGCATGTACAGATCGCTTCTGGGACCCCAAAATATCGAATTTTCGGGTGTTTGGAGCCTGAATTTGAGATATAAACGGGTACAGAAGATACATGCACATATCGACTTTTGGGCACCTAAAATATCGATTTTGAGCATGTTTTGGGTCTGCATCTTGAAAACATTCTAACTAGGAGTAGGCATGTACAGATCGCTTTTCGGACATAAAAATACCGAATTTTCGGGTGTTTTGAGCCTGAATTTGAGATATAAACGGGTACAGAAGATGCATGCACATATCGACTTTGGACGCTTAAAAATATCGATTTTTAGCATGTTTTGAGCCCATATTTTGAAAATATTCTAGCACGGAGTATGCATGTACAGATCGCTTCTGGGCCCCAAAATTTTGAATTTTCGGGTGTTTTGGGCCTGAATTTGAGATATCGACTTTGGGCACCTAAAATATCGATTTTTAGCATGTTTTGGACCTATATATAAAAAATATTCTAGCACTGAGTACAGATCGCTTCTGGGACACAAAAATATCGAATTTTCGGGTGTTTTGAGCCTGAATTTGTGATATAAACAGGTACTGAAGTTGCATGCACATATCGACTTTTGGGCACCTAAAATATCGGTTTTGAGCATGTTTTGGGTCTTTATCTTGAAAACATTGTAACTAAGAGTAGGCATGTACAGATCGCTTCTAGGACATAAAAATACCGAATTTTCGGGTGTTTTGAGCCTGAATTTGAGATATAAACGGGTACAGAAGATGCAAGCACATATCGACTTTGGACACTTAAAATATCAATTTTTAGCATGTTTTGAACCTATATTTTGAAATCATTTTAGCACTGAGGAGGCATGTACACATCGCTTCTGGGACCCAAAAATATCGAATTTTCGGGTGTTTTGAGGTTGAATTTGGGATATAAACGGGTGCAGACGATGCATACACATATTGACTTTGGGCACCTAAAATATCGATTTTGAGCATGTTTTGGGCCTATATTTTGAAAATACTCTAACACGGAGTAGGTATGTACAGATCGTTTCTGGGACCCAAAAATATCGAATTTTCGGGTGTTTTGAGGTTGTATTTGAGATATAAACGAGTGCAGAAGATGCATACACATATTGACTTTGGGCACCTAAAATATCGATTTTCAGCATGTTTTGGGCCTGTATCTGAGTGTACAGATCGCTTCTGGGACCCCAAAATATCGAATTTTCGGGTGTTTGGAGACTGAATTTGAGATATAAACGGGTACAGATGATGCATGCACATATCGACTTTTGGGCACCTTAAATATCGATTTTGAACATGTTTTGGGTCTGTATCTTTCAAACATTCTAGCACTGAGTAGGCATGTACAGATCGCTTCTGGGACCCCAAAATATCGAATTTTCGGGTGTTTTGAGGTTGAATTTGAGATATAAACGGGTGCAGAAGATGCATACACATATTGACTTTGCGCACCTAAAATATCGATTTTCAGCATGTTTTGGGCCTGTATCTGAGTAGGCATGTACAGATCGCTTCTGGGACCCCAAAATATCGAATTTTTTGGTGTTTGGAGCCTGAATTTGAGATATAAACGGGTTCAGAAGATGCATGCACATATCGACTTTTGGGCACATAATATATCGATTTTCTGTATGTTTTGTTCGTGTATTTTGAAAATACTCTAACACAGAGTAGGCATGTACAGATCGCTTTTGGGACCCCAAAATATCGAATTTTCGGGTGTTTTGAGGTTGAATTTGTGATATAAACGGGTGCAGAAGATGCATACACATATTGACTTTGCGCACCTAAAATATCGATTTTCAGCATGTTTTGGGCCTGTATCTGAGTAGGCATGTACAGATCGCTTCTGGGACCCCAAAATATCGAATTTTTTGGTGTTTGGAGCCTGAATTTGAGATTTAAACGGGTACAGAAGATGCATGCACATATTGACTTTGGGCACCTAAAATATCGATTTTCAGCATGTTTTGGGCCTGTATCTTGAAAACATTCTAACTAGGAGTAGGCATGTAAAGATCGCTTCTAGGACATAAAAATACCGAGTTTTCGGGTGTTTTGAGCCTGAATTTGAGATATAAATGGGTACAGAAGATGCATGCACATATCGACTTTGGACGCTTAAAAATATCGATTTTTAGCATGTTTTGAGCCCATATTTTGAAAATATTCTAGCACGGAGTATGCATGTACAGATCGCTTCTGGGCCCCCAAATTTTGAATTTTCGGGTGTTTTGGGCCTGAATTTGAGATATCGACTTTGGGCACCTAAAATATCGATTTTTAGCATGTTTTGGACCTATATATAAAAAATATTCTAGCACTGAGTACAGATCGCTTCTGGGACACAAAAATATCGAATTTTCGGGTGTTTTGAGCCTGAATTTGTGATATAAACAGGTACTGAAGTTGCATGCACATATCGACTTTTGGGCACCTAAAATATCGGTTTTGAGCATGTTTTGGGTCTTTATCTTGAAAACATTCTAACTAAGAGTAGGCATGTACAGATCGCTTCTAGGACATAAAAATACCGAATTTTCGGGTGTTTTGAGCCTGAATTTGAGATATAAACGGGTACAGAAGATGCAAGCACATATCGACTTTGGACACTTAAAATATCAATTTTTAGCATGTTTTGAACCTATATTTTGAAATCATTTTAGCACTGAGGAGGCATGTACACATCGCTTCTGGGACCCAAAAATATCGAATTTTCGGGTGTTTTGAGGTTGAATTTGGGATATAAACGGGTGCAGACGATGCATACACATATTGACTTTGGGCACCTAAAATATCGATTTTGAGCATGTTTTGGGCCTATATTTTGAAAATACTCTAACACGGAGTAGGTATGTACAGATCGTTTCTGGGACCCAAAAATATCGAATTTTCGGGTGTTTTGAGGTTGTATTTGAGATATAAACGAGTGCAGAAGATGCATACACATATTGACTTTGGGCACCTAAAATATCGATTTTCAGCATGTTTTGGGCCTGTATCTGAGTGTACAGATCGCTTCTGGGACCCCAAAATATCGAATTTTCGGGTGTTTGGAGACTGAATTTGAGATATAAACGGGTACAGATGATGCATGCACATATCGACTTTTGGGCACCTTAAATATCGATTTTGAACATGTTTTGGGTCTGTATCTTTCAAACATTCTAGCACTGAGTAGGCATGTACAGATCGCTTCTGGGACCCCAAAATATCGAATTTTCGGGTGTTTTGAGGTTGAATTTGAGATATAAACGGGTGCAGAAGATGCATACACATATTGACTTTGCGCACCTAAAATATCGATTTTCAGCATGTTTTGGGCCTGTATCTGAGTAGGCATGTACAGATCGCTTCTGGGACCCCAAAATATCGAATTTTTTGGTGTTTGGAGCCTGAATTTGAGATATAAACGGGTTCAGAAGATGCATGCACATATCGACTTTTGGGCACATAAAATATCGATTTTCTGTATGTTTTGTTCGTGTATTTTGAAAATACTCTAACACAGAGTAGGCATGTACAGATCGCTTTTGGGACACCAAAATATCGAATTTTCGGGTGTTTTGAGGTTGAATTTGTGATATAAACGGGTGCAGAAGATGCATACACATATTGACTTTGCGCACCTAAAATATCGATTTTCAGCATGTTTTGGGCCTGTATCTGAGTAGGCATGTACAGATCGCTTCTGGGACCCCAAAATATCGAATTTTTTGGTGTTTGGAGCCTGAATTTGAGATTTAAACGGGTACAGAAGATGCATGCACATATTGACTTTGGGCACCTAAAATATCGATTTTCAGCATGTTTTGGGCCTGTATCTTGAAAACATTCTAACTAGGAGTAGGCATGTAAAGATCGCTTCTAGGACATAAAAATACCGAGTTTTCGGGTGCTTTGAGCCTGAATTTGAGATATAAATGGGTACAGAAGATGCATGCACATATCGACTTTGGACACTTAAAAATATCGATTTTTAGCATGTTTTGAGCCTATATTTTGAAAACATTCTAGCACGGAGTAGGCATGTACAGATCGCTTCTGGGAACCATAAATATCGAATTTTCGGGTGTTTAGCGCTTGAATTTTGAAAATATTCCAGCACTGAGTAGGCATGTACAGATCGCTTCTGGGACCCCAAAATATCGAATTTTCTGGTGTTTTGAGCCTGAATTTGAGATATAAACGGGTACAGAAAATGCATGAACATATTGACTTTGGGCACCTAAAATATCGATTTTCAGCATGTTTTGGGCCTGTATTTTGAAAATACTCTTGTACAGTACAGTATAGCTAGGAGGGTAACACACAGCTTCCCCACTTGAAGCAACAAAAACTAGAACACCTTCTGACAATAACAAACACAAGAGGGCCAACCTCCTTACCTCCAATTTCTCACTGTCATCTCTAAACTCAAGAGAGAGAGGGAGAGAAAGTAGAAAGAGAGAGAGAGAAGAATTGGGTGGAGCTTAGACAAGAACTCCACCCCTTTTCAAGAAGATAATAATAATAATAATATCTGAATAGACTTGGCATCTTCCAATAGAGAATGTATATAAGCAGTGAAGTTGAACTAATATGTAGGATTTCCTAAACTGACTCCCAGGGCTATAACCTGACTCCATAAGAGAGAGACACAGGCATATCAGACAAGGCATCAAATATAACTCCCTGTATAGAGATAAGTATGTATAAATAAATTAAGCCTAAAGAAACTTGTGCAGTCACTTTACCTAAGAACACCACAACGCCGAGCTCGCTACCTAATACCACAACAACCACAACAACAACAACAACTACTACGACTACAACTCCGGACTAAGGTACTGTATCAGATCCTGAACGAGTTAAAGCCTTAGAGGACTGGTACATTTTGATGGCAGCGGTGTTTTTGCAACAGAGCAACTTGCAAGGTAAAGACTTCACGGGAGTACAGTGACTAACATAGTTCAAGGACAAGTTGAAGGAATCTGCTTGTAAATTCTCTCAAGTAATTTCTTTAGTGGGTAATCTTACGACCTCTAACGAGGGAGATAAACCACAAATTCTTCACCTACAAGAAACACCTGCTTCAACATAACTGCAACTGACCTACAGAGAACCTCATCTACTTCACAACAAACAATCATCACTTCATCACTACGGCGATCCTGTTACGTAAATTCTTTCGTAAGGACAACGCCATCACTACATCACCTCCACGCTGACGCCTCCTTATACGTAAATTCTCCCGTAAAAGACAAGTCAATGTTCATCATCTTCACTCCAATTACGACTGTTAGTGTGTTAGTGTGCGAGCTAACTAATCATCGCTTCGTCACTTCACGGTCGTCGCCCCTTCACCACTCGTCGTCATCGTCGTTGCAACTACAGTCAACTAAAGTAGGTACACATTACATGTTACATTACATTATTTTTCACTTGTCCACGAACATGTTAGAAAATAGGTTCCTCAATAACAGCCCAGACAACAGAAAACAAGTGCCAAATTAAAACAAAAGTAAAGATATAATCCCCCATTAATCCAAAGGTATCATAACTAACTTCGAATATCCCTGATAATGATTCACTAGCCTTCAAGCTAGATTCCTCTACCTCCCTAAGTTTCGTTTGTGGTTCCAACACATTCGAGTACATTCCTTTCTTTCTCCAAACCTTACCCCCATTAAAGCCTCTATCTGGTATACTATATTAACTTGTATTTTCTCCAACAATGGCTACTCCTCCACAATCTCCGACTGTCTCTGCTCTTCTAACAACTTCTTCTAACCCCACTACCTCTACTATGCAGGCAATGAGAATTTTACCCACCCACAATTATTCAAAGTACTATACGGGAGATAATCCATAGTATGGGATTCATCTCTTCTTGCGTCATTTGGAGGATGTGTTTTACCAAGCGAATATAGATCAGGACGCACATAAGATAAGATTCGTGAGAGAGCATATTGCACCACATAGTCCAGCCAGTTATATATTAACTACAAGTGTTTTTTCTGATCCACAGAATTTAACGTCATATGCTACATTCAGACAGTCACTTATTGATGTTTTGGGGGATGGTAAACTACATAATTCATTATCATGGGTTCAGAGAATAATTAAAACAAAGGCTGACAACATAACTACAAGTGAACCAGCAAAAGCACTTGCACTATCAGGGTCTCTAGCTTTAAATTCGAAGGAATCTCGTATCATACATCGTGAATTACAGATTACTCAATCCAAGGGTACGAAGATTTTTAATTTTGATGCCACACCTGCTCAAGGGGAATCACAGGGAAAACGTTGCAAACACTGTAACGAAAGTAATCATAAATACAGTCATTTACATGAGTCACATTCGCATTCCTTAGATGAATGCATGATCCTTAACAGAATAAAACGGGACTGGCACAATCGAAACATGATGTATGAAACGAGACCACCATAATATTAAAACGTCCCGAAAATATAACTGTAGGCCCTGTCGTCGCATTTACCAATAATATACTATAATTCCCTGTCCTAGTATCACATAGTAACACCCCCTTAATGATAGACACAGGCGCCGCAGTTTCCTTGTTATCGGATAATTCCTTTAACAAATTGAGCAAATTAGGTCCCCAGCGGCATTTATAAACCAAGATTGAACAGGTGACATAGAATTGTCAACCATGACAGGCAATAAATTACAGGTCTTAGGGAAACTAACCCTTCCTGTACGGTTAGCCAAGGGAACTAACCAGATTCATAATGAATTTTATATAATACGAAATTATAAACTAGGTTTATCATACCTTATTAAACAAACCATAATAATAAACCCTAAACATAAAATAATACATTTTAGGAATTAATGTATTCCAATACAGGATTGTCCAGGCCAAAATATATAAGTCCAGGTAATGTTAACCCTATACGTATTGAAAATGAGGGAAATAACCCCATTATCATAAAGGCCATTGCTGCATATAATATTATATTAACTCCAAATTTCGTCCATAAATTTAAGGTACATCTTCCATCTCATGTACAGCCACATACTACCGTTCTATCCTTAATAGAACTAGTAAAATATTATATAACCAGGGATTAATTTACTTAACTAATGTAAATAGTGAAAATGTCACTGATATTAATAAACCATTTACCAATATTCATGTACAGAAAGGAACATACCTATGTGATCTGTACAGATGGAAGTTAGACCAATACCACAAGGAAATATTGTATCGGTTCTTACCGAAGGATATATATATAGTCATGTAAGGAACAACTTAGAAATATTGTCAGTGGACGCGATTTTCCACTTTATCGTGATAATCTCATCACTATACTAGCCACATATCGAAATGCGATTGCCCTACCTGTAAATTATTAGAACAAAAAATATACCATTACTCTAACATCTCCTTAACCCATTTACTCGAGCATAATTATAGACTACCGTACCGCATAGTACACAGAAAGTGGTAAACGAAATATTAAATGAAATGATGGATGAAGTCATTATTAAGAATTCTAACTCCCATTTTAACAGCCCAATGTTTTTGGTTTCAAGAAACAAATAATGGTGATTTTAGGCCAATCATTGATTGCAGAAAATTAAATAATGCTACACTTAAAAATAAATATTCCCTCCCTCCTTTAAGATGTTTAGTCTAACATTGATAAATCAAAGCCTATGATATTCTCCACATTAAACTTGGTCAGTGGAAACTGGCAAGTAACATTAGATGATAAAATTCAACCCATTACAACATTTAATACTTCCCATGGTTATTATGAATACATTCGTAGACCATTTGGTTTATGTAATGCTTCACCCACATTTCAGCATATGATCAATTTTCGTATTGGTTTTATTAATAACGTAGTCATCGCTAATCTCAACGATTTGATTATTTTCATACTAAGTAACTATAAAGACGGTTATACAGAGATTACATTAGGTAGGCCTCAAACTTTAAATGTCTATATCTCATTTTCTTACCAGGAACTTATCATTTTTAGGTTATCCATTTAACCGCCCCTGTGCTCCATACACAATCTGTTAAAATACGAGCAATGAGAGTATTCACTAATCTAAATAAATGTTACTAACATAAAATCATTCTTGGTCTTATGTTCTTATATAGAATCCTTGTAAAGTATTTTCCCAAGTAACTAAACACCTAAATAATCCCCTCGAGAAAGATACAAATTTTGTATGGATGCCAGAAAAACAGCTAAGCTTTGAATTATTAAAGGTTAATTAATGTAAGCTTCAATTCTTACGTTCCCAAATATTCATTGTCTTTTATCAAGTGTACAGATGCTTCTTCAGTAGGCTACGGCGCTGTACTTATGTAAGAGATAGCTATGGGACTATGTCAGGTATGTACTTATGCTTAAAGAATATTAAGTACGCAGATAACTCGTTACTCTGTAACAAAACAGGAAACTTAAGCAATATTATGGGCACTTCGTACTTTTAGAGAAATCATATTAGGCTATCCTTTACATGTTTTCGCAAATTATCAAACGATCCGTGGCTTACTATAACCTCAAACCCTAACGGGAAAATTAGCCAGATAATGTCTAACAATTCAGGAATTTCTCCCACATATTGATATTAACTATCTTTTAGGACGATTAAATAAAGTAGTAGATCCCTTAAACAGTCCTCTTGTCCTTTTAGTTCCGAGGACACCCATGGACTTTGACCTTAATGCGGTTCGTAAACATTAGCAAACAATTCTATGATGAATGTAATAAAATATTCATTAAAAACTGAGGATGAAAATAATGGCCCAGAACTAACCAGTCACTTAAATATATTTTCCCTTCATGATGATATCATTTACAGAAAACTTAGGAAAAGTGGCGTAAAAAAAAAACCAATCAAATAGTGATACAACAAATAATGATTCCCTCAGTATTAATTACCCTTATATCATAATACAGCAGCAAGGCATCCTGGGAGAGATAGGTACCTGACCACTCTCCTTACAATACACCATTAGCATAAACTAAGGGTAGATGATGAAACACATATATCGCTCAGTGCGAAGCATGCAATGCAAATAAAGGCCTAGATTTGGACCTGTTCCATGACGGGAATCCCTAATCCTGGACGAATCATGGGACGTAGTAGGAATAGATCTACTTTCCTTACCAATTCCGAATCACGACGCAAATAAGGTATTACCAATGGTTATCCATTTTCTAGATATTTGGTGGCGGCAACATTATGATAAAAACCGCAAAGGTAAGTGCACATATATATAAAAACCAACTTTATATGACCATATACATGTCTCGATATTATAAAAGGTATCTGATTTCTACGACATTAAGCAAACGTTTGTATTACCATATCTCCCAGCATTTAATGGGTTAACGAAACGGCAGCACCGTAAAATACTAGAAGTACTTCGTGGCACAAAAAACAAGGAAAATCCCTCCACATGGGAAGACTGCATCGATATGACGGTCAATAAACACTCGAAAATACGGAAATAAAGGGAAAAACTCCACATGATATACTATATGGCGTATGGATACGTCTTTCATATGACATAAAATTGCCACACGGAATCCATGTTACAACGTGGACAACTACACTGAACGACAGTGAGTTGCATTTCAACAATGTCATCATGATGTACAAAACGATCTACAGGCTTGCATGGATATAATGCATGATCGCCAACATAACAAAACAAATTATGAGCTTGCATGAATATAATGCGTGATTGCCGACATAACAAAACAAATTATGAGCTTGCATGGAAATATTGTGTAATCGCCGACATAATAAAGCAAATAACTCAATATGTTCACTCCAAGTGATAACGGGTACCCGATCGAATCTTCACACTTCTTTAGTAGGTAATAAACCTATAATAAAGTATAATATTACCAGGCGGTTGATATTGTTTATGTAAAGAGAATAAAGAAATTGGTAAAAAGCACGCAAAAACCCAACATCCACAATGAAACCAATCAATATCTCTTGAACAGTAACAATTCCTCTTCCTAGTAATTTTATCCCTACTATTGATGATAATAATATAAACAATTACAAACAAAAACTCCGATCGGTTTCCAATGATATATAATAATTTTTCTTACGGATGTGGCCCACATCAACCTATATAACGGTTTTCGTGTTTATACTCGCGGCGGCTACAAGCTCCGACGAAGTGCATCAAGCAGATAAAGATGACGTCTGCATTCTGAGAGCTCTCGTTTCCAATTTTATCAAACAGTTGAAAAGAAAAAGGAAATAATAAAATATTGGGGACGAACGATATTATCATTAATTTTTGATAAGGTATCTGTCTTATTACATAAATTTTCTGCCATTGAGCAGTGGGTACAGATAAGGTATTTAATGATACACTAGTTTTGTTTGACAGGTATCACACAAATGAAGTTCCCAATTTAAATGTATTATATTCTAAGGTGTCCTTTCACCATTGGGCGCCCTAGGAAGGAATTCAGTGACTCAGGTAATATTGCTCGCTTATTATACAAAAAAAAAAAAAATAATGGCTTAGAACCATCATCACAGCCCAGAGCGTGATTGGGATATTTTAAGCGGAATTTCATCAGCACTATTTGGTAAGGCTTAGATAGTAATATACAAGCATTATCCCATAAATAAAAAGGTTGCGGGACAAGCCGTTGCAAATCAAGATAAGATAAAGTAACAGGTATATACTATATTCGAGTGCAAATCATTGCACAGAAATTAAATATGATTTATATAACTTTACATGATCAACGAATGGAAAGAACTACATATATGGAATAATCATATCATATTTTAGGCTTCTAATTTCTGTGAATTAGCAGGAAATGAATTGCAGGTGAGGAACAGAGAGAAATGACAACCATTTATTTCTTAAGAGAGTATTTACTGCGACTAAGGTAAGATCACCTCACAATTATTACCACTCCAACAGCTACGAAATATAATGGTATAATCAATGATGAAATACCATCTTACTTATTATCTTCATACACCTACTTGGTATATTATTATACATTCATGCGTAGTATATTACTACAAGATCATAATCCCATTATTATTCACATAAAAGATAAAATGTTTTTCCCAAGCTACGTACTTCACCAATTCCCTATGAAAATGGAATAATCCTTTAACATTCGATTTTCATCCAATAAGTATTATACTTAGTGATGATGTCATCAGTGACACACAACACTTCAAGTGCCATGTTGCATATCTTCATATATGTTTGTCTTGCATATTTCTTTGCATTTAAGTTGCATATAAATCTCCTAAGGATGCAAAATCTCCACTTGCTTGGAATCAAAGTAATACTAATCAAGCCCTATATGCATGTACATTCATATCTATTACTAATCAGTATCTCTTTTCATCATCAATTTTAATTTCCACTATCTATACGTACCTGCTGATACACAATTAACATTGATTTACCCTAATCACACTACACATGGTATGGTTCAAGGCTACTATAAAGAAGCAGACTCATAGGAAATACGATCCAAAGGAATCGTTACCTTGCCTAATAAACATAAACGTGCTTGACAACATGACATAATCTTTTCCACCTTTAAACATATTTCATTTAAAGTCGACTTGTTTAACATCTCCTCATTATCAGTTGTTTCGGAAAAAGTGCAACTATTATGTTATTCAAGGAGAATAGGCTTCAATCATCCTTATTATATAATTTGATTCCTCCATATATTGATCAAAATAAAACTGAGTACCAATGTTTATTATCCACTGTCTTATCTTTCTGCCATGTACTATCATATTTATGTATTGTATAAGAACGAACTATCGAGGTATACTGAATTATGTTGTATTGAAAAGAATAGGACTGTTATTTCACAGTCTCAACATAACAACACGCCCCTTATTAATGTGTGAACCTTTAGCATAGGTTAGCTTATATACACACAATAACATGCACCTAGCTAAACACATTAATTTTAAGATGATTTTTATGTGACAATGTATTAATATTCATGTATTAATGATACTATCTATGTTCATTTATGTACAAGATGTGCCTATGTCTTAATGTCTATTTTAGGTTACTATACATGTCTTCATTGTTACTATCTTAATTATCATTTACCCTACCAACATTGTGAACTGGCCTTCTATTAAATAAAGCTTTAATGCCTGGGGGGCCAGGCAGGTAGCGGACTGAGCAAATGTACAGTACAGTATAGCTAGGAGGGTAACACACAGCTTCCCCACTTTAAGCAACAAAAACCAGAACACCTTCTGACAATAACAAACACAAGAGGGCCAACCTCCTTACCTCCAATTTCTCACTGTCATCTCTAAACTCAAGAGAGAGAGGGAGAGAAAGTAGAAAGAGAGAGAGAGAAGAATTGGGTGGAGCTTAGACAAGAACTCCACCCCTTTTCAAGAAGATAATAATAATAATAATATCTGAATAGACTTGGCATCTTCCAATAGAGAATGTATATAAGCAGTGAAGTTGAACTAATATGTAGGATTTCCTAAACTGACTCCCAGGGCTATAACCTGTCTCCATAAGAGAGAGACACAGGCATATCAGACAAGGCATCAAATATAACTCCCTGTATAGAGATAAGTATGTATAAATAAATTAAGCCTAAAGAAACTTTACCTAAGAACACCACAACGCCGAGCTCGCTACCTAATACCACAACAACCACAACAACAACAACAACTACTACGACTACAACTCAGGACTAAGGTACTGTATCAGATCCTGAACGAGTTAAAGCCTTAGAGGACTGGTACACTCTAACACTGAGTAGGCATGTACAGATCGCTTCTGGGACCCAAAAATATCGAATTTTCGGGCGTTTTGAGGTTGAATTTGAGATATAAACGGGTGCAGAAGATGCATACACATATTGACTTTGCGCACCTAAAATATCGATTTTCAGCATGTTTTGGGCCTGTACCTGAGTAGGCATGTACAGATCGCTTCTGGGACCCCAAAATATCGAATTTTTGGGTGTTTGGAGCCTGAATTTGAGATATAAACGGGTTCAGAAGATGCATGCACATATCGACTTTTGGACACATAAAATATCGATTTTCTGTATGTTTTTTTCGTGTATCTTGAAAATACTCTAACACAGAGTAGGCATGTACAGATCGCTTCTGGGACCCCAAAATATTGAATTTTCGGGTGTTTTGGGCCTGAATTTGAGATATCGACTTTGGGCACCTAAAATATCGATTTTTAGCATGTTTTGGGCCTATATTTTGAAAATATTCTTCGAGCACTGAGTAGGCATGTACAGATTGCTTCTGGGACCCCAAAATATCGAATTTTTGGGTGTTTTGGGCCTGAATTTGAGATATCGACTTTGGGCACCTAAAATATCGATTTTTAGCATGTTTTGGGCCTATATTTTGAAAATATTCTTCGAGCACTGAGTAGGCATGTACAGATTGCTTCTGGGATCCCAAAATATCGAATTTTTGGGTGTTTTGAGCCTGAATTTGAGATATAAACGGGTACAGAAAATGCATAAACATATTGACTTTGGGCAACTAAATTTTCGATTTTCAGCATGTTTTGGGACTGTATTTTGAAAATACTCTAACACGGAGTAGGCATGTACAGATCGCTTCTGGGACCCAAAAATATCGAATTTTCGGGTGTTTTGAGGTTGAATTTGAGATGTAAACGAGTGCAGAAGATGCATACACATATTGACTTTGGGCACCTAAAATTTAGATTTTCAGCATGTTTTGGGCCTGTATCTGATTTTCCGTACCCGTTTATATCTCAAATTCAGGCTCAAAACACCCGAAAATTCGATATTTTGGGGTCCCAGAAGCGATCTGTATATACCTACTCCTAGTTAGAATGTTTTCAAGATACAGACCCAAAACATGCTCAAAATCGATCTTTTAGGTGCCCAAAAGGCGATATGTGCATGCATCTTCTGTACCCGTTTATATCTCAAATTCAGGCTCAAAACACCTAAAAATTCGATATTTTGGGTTCCCAGAAGCGATCTGTACATGCGTACTCAGTGCTAGAATATTTTCAAAATATAGGCCCAAAACATGCTAAAAATCGATATTTTAGGTGCCCAAGTCGATATCTCAAATTCAGGCCCAAAACACCCGAAAATTCGATATTTTGGGGTCCCAAAAGCGATCTGTACATGCCTACTCCGTGTTAGAGTATTTTCAATATACAGTCCCAAAACATATTGAAAATCGATCTTTTAGGTGCCCAAAAGTCGATATGTGGATGCATCTTCTTTACCCGTTTATATCTCAAATTCAGGCTCCAAACACCCGAAAATTCGATATTTTGGGGTCCCAGAAGCGATCTGTACTTGCTTACTCCGTGTTAGAGTTTTTTCAAAATACAGGCCCAAAACATGCTGAAAATCGCGATTTTAGGTGGCCAAAGTCAATATGTGTATGCATCTTCTGCACCAGTTTATATCCCAAATTCAACCTCAAAACACCCGAAAATTCGATATTTTTGGGTCCCAGAAGCGATCTGTACATGCCTACTCAGATACAGGTCCAAAACATGCTTAAAATCGATATTTTAGGTGCCCAAAGTCAATATGTGTTAGCATCTTCTGCACTCGTTTATATCTCAAATTAAACCCCAAAACACCCGAAATTTCGATATTTTTGGGTCCCATAAGCGATCTGTACATGCCTACTCAGTGCTAGAATGTTTTCAAAATATAGGGTCAAAACATGGTAAAAATCGATATTTTAAGTGTCCAAAGTCGATATGTGCATGCATCTTCTGTATCCGTTTATATATCAAATTCAGGTTCAAAACACCCGAAAATTCGGTATATTTGGGTCCTAGAAGCGATCTGTACATTCCTACTCCTAGTTAGAATGTTTACAAGATACAGACCCAAAACATGCTCAAAATCGATATTTTATGTGCCCAAAAGTAGATATGTGCATGCATCTTCAGTACCTTTTTATATCTCAAATTCAGGATCAAAACACCCGAAAATTCATTATTTTTGGGTCCCAGAAGCAATCTGTACATGCCTACTCCTTGTTCAAGTATTTTCCAAATAATGGCCCAAAACATGCTGAAAATCGATATTTTAAGTGCCCAAAGTCAATATGTTTATGCATTTTCTGTACCCGTTTATTTCTCAAATTCAGGCTAAAAACACCCGAAAATTCGATATTTTGGGGTCCCAGTAGCGATCTGTACATACTTACTCCGTGTTAGAGTATTTTCAATATAGAGGCCCAAAACATACTGAAAATCGATCTTTTAGGTGCCCAAAAGTCGATATGTAGATGCATCTTCTGTACCCGTTTATATCTCAAATTCGGGCTCCAAACACCCGAAAATTCGATATTTTGGGGTCAAAGAAGCAATCTGTACATGCCTACTCAGTGCTAGAATGTTTTCAAAAAATAGGCTCAACACATGCTAAAAATCGATATTTTAAGTGTCCAAAGTCGATATGTGCATGCATCTTCTGTACCCGTTTATATCTCAAATTCAGGCTCAAAACACCCGAAAATTCGGTATTTTGGGGTCCCAGAAGTGATCTGTACATGCCTACTTAATGCTAGTATATTTTTAAAATATAGGCCCAAAACATGCTAAAATCGATATTTTAGGTGCCCAAAGTCGATATCTCAAATTCAGGCACAAAACACCCGAAAATTTTATATTCTTGGGTCCCAGAAGCGAACTGTACATGCCTACTCTGTGTTAGAGTATTATCAAAATACAGGCCCAAAACATACTGAAAATCGATTTTTTAGGTGCCCAAAAGTCGATATGTGCATCCATCTTCTGTACCCGTTTATATCTCAAATTCAGGCTCAAAACACCCGAAAATTCGATATTTTGGGGTCCCAGAAGCAATCTGTACATGCCTACTCAGATACAAGCCCATAACATGCTGAAAATCGATATTTTAGGTGCCCAAAGTCAATATCTCAAATTCAGGCCCAAAACCCCCGAAAATTTGATATTTTTGGGTCCTAGAAGCGATCTGTACATGCCTACTCCTAGTTAGAATGTTTTCAAGATACAGACCCAAAACATGCTCAAAATAGATATTTTAGGTGCCCAAAAGTCGATATGTGCATGCATCTTCAGTACCATTTTATATCTCCAATTCAGGTTCAAAACACCCGAAAATTCGGTATTTTGGGGTCCCAGAAGTGATCTGTACATGCCTACTTAATGATAGAATATTTTCAAAATATAGGCCCAAAACATACTGAAAATCGATCTTTCAGGTGCCCAAAAGTCGATATGTGCATGCATCTTCTGTACCCGTTTATATCTCAAATTCAGGCTCCAAACACCCGAAAATTCGATATTTTGGGGTCCCAGAAGCGATCTGTACATGCCTACTCAGATACAGGCCCAAAACATACTGAAAATCGATATTTTAGGTGCACTAAGTCAATATGTGTATGCATCTTCTGCACTCGTTTATATCTCAAATTCAACCTTAAAACACCCGAAAATTCGATATTTTTGGGTCCAAGAAGCGATCTGTACATGCCTACTCAGTGCTAGAATGTTTTCAAAATATCGGCTCAAAACATGCTAGAAATCGATATTTTAAGTTTACAAAGTCGATATGTGCATGCATATTCTGTACCCGTTTATATCTCAAATTCAGGCTCAAAACACCCGAAAATTCGGTATTTTTGGGTCCTAGAAGCGATCTGTACATGCCTACTCCTAGTTAGAATGTTTTCAAGATACAGAGCCAAAACATGCTCAAAATCGATATTTTAGGTGCCCAAAAGTCGATATGTGCATGCATCTTCAGTACCTTTTTATATCTCAAATTCAGGCTCAAAACACCCGAAAATTCATTATTTTTGGGTCCTAGAAGCGATCTGTACATGCCTACTCCTTGTTAAAGTATTTTCAAAATACAGGCCCAAAACATGCTGAAAATAGATATTTTAAGTGCCCAAAGTAAATATGTGCATGCATTTTCGGTACCCGTTTATATCTCAAATTCAGGCTCAAAAGACCCGAAAATTCGATATTTTGGGGTCCCAGAAGCGATCTGTACATGCCTACTCAGTGCTAGAAAATATTCATAATATAGGCCCAAAACATGCTGAAAATCGATATTTTAGGTGCATAAAGTCGATATCTCAAATTCAGGCCCAAAATTCCCGAAAATTCGATATTTTTGGGTCCCAGAAGCGATCTGTACATACTTACTCAGTGTTAGAGTATTTTCAATATACAGGTCCAAAACATACTGAAAATCGATCTTTTAGGTGCCCAAAAGTCGATATGTAGATGCATCTTCTGTACCCGTTTATATCTCAAATTCAGGCTCCAAACACCCGAAAATTCGATATTTTGGGGTCCCAGAAGCGATCTGTACATGCCTACTCAGATACAGGCCTAAAACATGCTGAAAATCGATATTTTAGGTGCCCAAAGTCAATATATGTATGCATCTTCTGCACTCGTTTATATCTCAAATTCTACCTCAAAACACCCGAAAATTCGATATTTTTGGGTCCCAGAAGCGATCTGTACATGCCTACTCAGTGCTAGAATGTTTTCAAAATATAGGTTCAAAACATGCTAAAAATCGATATTTTAAGGGTCCAAAGTCGATATGTGCATGAATCTTCTGTACCCGTTTATATCTCAAATTCAGGCTCAAAACACCCGAAAATTCAGTATTTTTGGGTCCTAGAAGCGATCTGTACATGCCTACTCCTAGTTAGAATGTTTTCAAGATACAGACCCAAAACATGCTCAAAATCGATATTTTCGGTGACCAAAAGTCGATATGTGCATGCATCTTCAGTACCATTTCATATCTCAAATTCAGGCTCAAAACACCTGATAATTCGATATTTGTGGGTCCCAGAAGCGATCTGTACATGCCTACTCGTTTGTAAAGTATTTTCAAAATACAGGCCCAAAACATGCTGAAAATCGATATTTTTGGTGCCCAAAGTCAATATGTGCATGCATTTTCTGTACCCGTTTATATCTCAAATTCAGGCTCTAACACCCGAAATTTCGATATTTTTTGGTCCTAGAAGCGATCTGTACATGCCTACTCCTAGTTACAATGTTTTTAAGATACAGACCCAAAACATGCTCAAAATTGATATTTTAGGTGCCCAAAAGTCGATATGGTCATGCATCTTCTGTACCCGTTTATATCCCAAATTCAGGCTCAAAACACTCGAAAATTCGATATTTTGGGGTCCCAGAATCGATCTGTACATGCTTACTCAGTGCTAAAATATTTTAAAAATATAGGCCCAAAACATGCTAAAAATCGATATTTTAGTTGACCAAAGTCAATATGTGTATGCATCTTCTGTACCCGTTTATATCTATTATTCAGGCTCAAAACACCCGAAAATTCGGTATTTTAGGGTCCTTGAAGCGATCTGTACATGCCTACTCCTAGTTACAATGTTTTTAAGATACAGACCCAAAACATGCTCAAAATCGATATTTTAGGTGCCCAAAGTCGATATCTCAAATTCAGGCCCAAAACTCCCGAAAATTCGATATTTTTGGGTCCCAGAAGCGAACTGTACATGCCTACTCTGTGTTAGAGTATTATTAAAATACAGGCCAAAAGCATACTGAAAATCGATCTTTTAGGTGCCCAAAAGTCGATATGTGGATGCATCTTTTGTTCCCGTTTATATCTCAAATTCAACCTCAAAACACCCGAAAATTCGATATTTTGGGGTCCCTGAAGCGATCTGTACTTGCCTACTCCGTGTTAGAGTATTTTCAATATACAGGACCAAAACATACTGAAATTCGATATTTTAGGTGACCAAAATCAATATGTGTATGCAACTTCTGCACCCGTTTATATCCCAAATTCAACCTCAAAGCACCCGAAAATTCGATATTTTTGGGTCCCAGAAGCGATCTGTACATGCCTACTCAGTGCTAGAATGTTTTCAAAATATAGGCTCAAAACATGCTCAAAATCGATATTTTAGGTGCCCAGAAGTCGATATGGTCATGCATCTTCTGTACCCGTTAATATCTCAAATTCAGGCTCAAAACACCCGAAAATTCGATATTTTGGGGTACCAGAAGCGATCTGTATATGCCTACTCAAATACAGGCCCAAATATGCTGAAAATCGAACTCTTAGGTGCCCAAAAGTCGATATGTGGATGCATCTTCTGTACCCGTTTATATCTCAAATTCAACCTCAAAACACCCGAAAATTCGATATTTTGGGGTCCCAGAAGCGATCTGTACTTGCCTACTCCGTGTTAGAGTATTTTCAATATACAGGCCCAAAACATACTGAAATTCGATATTTTAGGTGACAAAAATCAATATGTGTTTGCATCTTCTGCACCCGTTTATATCCCAAATTCAACCTCAAAACACCCGAAAATTCGATATTTTTGGGTCCCAGAAGCGATCTGTACATGCCTACTCAGTGCTAGAATGTTTTCAAAATATAGGCTCAAAACATGCTCAAAATCGATATTTTAGGTGCCCAGAAGTCGATATGGTCATGCATCTTCTGTACCCGTTAATATCTCAAATTCAGGCTCAAAACACCCGAAAATTCGATATTTTGGGGTCCCAGAAGCGATCTGTACATGCCTACTCAAATACAGGCCCAAATATGCTGAAAATCGATCTCTTAGGTGCCCAAAAGTCGTTATGTGGATGAATCTTCTGTACCCGTTTATATCTCAAATTCAGGCTCCAAACAACCGAAAATTCGATATTTTGGGGTCCCAGAAGAGATCTGTACTTGCCTACTCCGTGTTAGAGTATTTTCAAAATACAGGCCAAAAACATGCTGAAAATCGATATTTTAGGTGACCAAGGTCAATATGTGTATGCATCTTCTGCACCCGTTTATATCCCAAATTCAACCTCAAAACACCCGAAAATTCGATAATTTTTGGTCCTAGAAGCGATCTGTACATGCCTACTCAGTGCTAGAATGTTTTCAAAATATAGGCTCAAAACATGCTCAAAATCGATATTTTAGGTGCCCAAAAGTCGATATGGTCATGAATCTTCTGTACCCGTTAATATCTCAAATTCAGGCTCAAAACACCCGAAAATTCGATATTTTGGGGTCCCAGAAGCGATCTGTACATGCCTACTCAGATACAGGCCCAAATATGCTGAAAATCGATCTCTTAGGTGCCCAAAAGTCGATATGTGGATGCATCTTCTGTACCCGTTTATATCTCAAATTCAGGCTCCAAACAACCGAAAATTCGATATTTTGGGGGCCCAGAAGCGATCTGTACTTGCCTACTCCGTGTTAGAGTATTTTCAAAATACAGGCCCAAAACATGCTGAAAATCGATATTTTAGGTGACCAAGGTCAATATGTGTATGCATCTTCTGCACCCGTTTATATCCCAAATTCAACCTCAAAACACCCGAAAATTCGATAATTTTCGGTCCTAGAAGCGATCTGTATATGCATACTCAGTGCTAGAATTTTGTTTTAAATATTGGCTCAAAACATGCTAAAAATCGATATATTAAGTGTCCAAAGTCGATATGTGCATGCATCTTATGTACCTGTTTATATCTCAAATTCAGGCTCAAAATACCCGAAAATTCGATATTTTGGGGTCCCAGAAGGGATCTGTACATGCCTACTCAGTGCTAGAATATTTTCAAAATATAGGCCTAAAACATGCTCAAAATCGATATTTTAGGTGCCCAAAAGTCGATATGTGGATGCATCTTTTGTACCCGTTTATATCTCAAATTCAGGCTCAAAACACCCGAAAATTCGATATTTTGGGGTCCCAGAAGCGATGTGTACATGCCTACTCAGATACAGGCCCAAATATGCTGAAAATCGATCTCTTAGGTGCCCAAAAGTCGATATGTGGATGCATCTTCTGTACCCGTTTATATCTCAAATTCAGGCTCCAAACAACCGAAAATTCGATATTTTGGGGTCCCAGAAGCGATCTGTACTTGCCTACTCCGTGTTAGAGTATTTTCAAAATACAGGCCCAAAACATGCTGAAAATCAATATTTTAGGTGACCAAGGTCAATATGTGTATGCATCTTCTGCACCCGTTTATATCCCAAATTCAACCTCAAAACACCCGAAAATTCGATATTTTTGGGTCCCAGAAGCGATCTGTACAAGCCTACTTAGTGCTAGAATATTTTCAAAATATAGGCCCAAAACATGCTGAAAATCGATATTTTAGGTGCCCAAAGTCGATATCTCAAATTCAGGCCCAAAACACCCGCAAATTCGATATTTTGGGGTCCCAGAAGCGAACTGTACATGCCTACTCCGTGTTAGAGTATTTTCAAAATATAGGCCCAAAACATACTGAAAATCGATCTTTTAGGTGCCCAAAAGTCGATATGTGCATGCATCTTCTGTATCCGTTTATATCTCAAATTCAGGCCCAAAACACCCGAAAATTCGATATTTTGGGGTCCCAGAAGCGATCTGTACATGCTTACTCCGTGCTAGAGTATTTTCAAAATATAGGCTCAAAATATTCTGAAAATCGATCTTTTAGGTGCCCAAAAGTCGATATGTGCATGCATCTTCTGTATCCGTTGATATCTCAAATTCAGGCTCCAAACACCCGAAAATTCGATATTTTGGGGTCCCAGAAGCGATATGTACTTGCCTAATCCGTGTTAGAGTATTTTTAAAATACCGGCCCAAAACATGCTGAAAATCGATATTTTAGGTGACCAATGTCAATATGTGTATGCATCTTCTGCACCCGTTTATATCCCAATTTCAACCTCAAAACACCCAAAAATTCGATAATTTTCGGTCCTAGAAGCGATCTGTACATGCCTACTCAGTGCTAGAATGTTTTTAAAATATAGGCTCAAAACATGCTAAAAATCGATATATTATGTGTCCAAAGTCGATATGTTCATGCATCTTCTGTGCCCGTTTATATCTCAAATTCCGGCTCAAAACACACGAAAATTCGATATTTTGGGGTCCCAGAACTGATCTGTACATGCCTACTTAGTGCTAGATCATTTTCAAAATATAGGCCCAAAACATGCTAAAAATCGATTTTATAGGTTCCCAAAGTCGATATCTCAAATTCAGGCCCAAAACTCCCGAAAATTCGATATTTTGGGGTCCCAGAAGCGAACTGTACATGCCTACTCAGTGCTAGAATGTTTTTAAAATATAGGCTCAAAACATGCTAAAAATCGATATATTAAGTGTCCAAAGTCGATATGTGCATGCATCTTATGTACCTGTTTATATCTCAAATTCAGGCTCAAAACACCCGAAAAATCGATATTTTGGGGTCCCAGAAACGATCTGTACATGCCTACTTAGATACAGGCCCAAATATGCTGAAAATCGATCTCTTAGGCGCCCAAAAGTCGATTTGTGGATGCATCTTCTGTACCCGTTTATATCTCAAATTCAGGCTCCAAAAAACCGAAAATTCGATATTTTGGGGTCCCAGAAGCGATCTCTACTTGCCTACTCCGTGTTAGAGTATTTTCAAAATACAGGCCCAAAACATGCTGAAAATCGATATTTTAGGTGACCAAGGTCAATATGTGTATGCATCTTCTGCACCCGTTTATATCCCAAATTCAACCTCAAAACACCCGAAAATTCGATATTTTTGGGTCCCAGAAGCGATCTTTACAAGCCTACTTAGTGCTAGAATATTTTCAAAATATAGGCCCAAAACATGCTGAAAATCAATATTTTAGGTGCCCAAAGTCGATATCTCAAATTCAGGCCCAAAACACCCGCAAATTCGATATTTTGGGGTCCCAGAAGCGAACTGTACATGCCTACTCCGTGTTAGAGTATTTTCAAAATATAGGCTCAAAACATACTGAAAATCGATCTTTTAGGTGCCCAAAAGTCGATATGTGCATGCATCTTCTGTATCCGTTTATATCTCAAATTCAGGCTCCAAACACCCGAAAATTCGATATTTTGGGGTCCCAGAAGCGATATGTACTTGCCTAATCCATGTTAGAGTATTTTTAAAATACCGGCCCAAAACATGCTGAAAATCGATATTTTAGGTGACCAAAGTCAATATGTGTATGCATCTTCTGCACCCGTTTATATCCCAAATTCAACCTCAAAACACCCGAAAATTCGATAATTTTCGGTCCTAGAAGCGATCTGTACATGCCTACTCAGTGCTAGAATGTTTTTAAAATATAGGCTCAAAACATGCTAAAAATCGATATATTAAGTGTCCAAAGTCGATATGTGCATGCATCTTCTGTGCCCGTGTATATCTCAAATTCCGGCTCAAAACACACGAAAATTCGATATTTTGGGGTCCCAGAAGCGATCTGTACAAGCCTACTTAGTGCTAGAATATTTTCAAAATATAGGCCCAAAACATACTGAAAATCGATATTTTAGGTGCCCAAAGTCGATATCTCAAATTCAGGCCCAAAACACCCGCAAATTCGATATTTTGGGGTCCCAGAAGCGATCTGTACATGCTTACTCCGTGCTAGAGTATTTTCAAAATATAGGCTCAAAATATTCTGAAAATCGATCTTTTAGGTGCCCAAAAGTCGATATGTGCATGCATCTTCTGTATCCGTTGATATCTCAAATTCAGGCTCCAAACACCCGAAAAATCGATATTTTGGGGTCCCAGAAGCGATATGTACTTGCCTAATCCGTGTTAGAGTATTTTTAAAATACCGGCCCAAAACATGCTGAAAATCGATATTTTAGGTGACCAAAGTCAATATGTGTATGCATCTTCTGTGCCCGTTTATATCTCAAATTCCGGCTCAAAACACACGAAAATTCGATATTTTGGGGTCCCAGAACTGATCTGTACATGCCTACTTAGTGCTAGATCATTTTCAAAATATAGGCCCAAAACATGCTAAAAATCGATATTATAGGTTCCCAAAGTCGATATCTCAAATTCAGGCCCAAAACTCCCGAAAATTCGATATTTTGGGGTCCCAGAAGCGAACTGTACATGCCTACTCCGTGTTAGAGTATTTTCAATATTCAGGCCCAAAACATACTAAAAATTGATATTTAGGTGCCCAAAAGTCGATAAGTGCATGCATCTTCTGTACCCGTTTAGATCTTAAATTCAGGCTCCAAACACTCGAAAATTCGGTATTTTTGGGTCCTAGAAGCGATCTGTACATGCCTAATCAGTGCTAGAATGTTTTCAAAATATAGGCTCAAAACATGCTAAAAATCAATATTTTAAGTGTCCAAAGTCGATATGTGCATGCAACTTCTGTACCCGTTTATATCTCAAATTCAGGCTCCAAACACCCGAACATTTGATATTTTGGGGTCCCAGAAGCAATCTGTACATTCCTACTCAGATGCAGGCCCAAAACATGCTATAAATCAATATTTTAGGTGCCCAAAGTCAATATGTGTATGCATCTTCTCCACTCGTTTATATCTCAAATTCAACCTCAAAACACCCGAAAATTCGATATTTTTGGGTCCCAAAAGCGATCTGTACATGCCTACTCAGTGCTAGAATGTTTTCAAAATATAGGCTCAAAACATGCTCAAAATCGATATTTAAAGTGTCCAAAGTCGATATGTGCATGCATCTTCTGTACCCGTTTATATCTCAAATTCAGGCTCAAAACACCCGAAAATTCGGTATTTTTGGGTCCTAGAAGCGATCTGTACATGCCTACTCCTAGTTAGAATGTTTTCAAGATACAGACTCAAAACATGCTCAAAATCGATATTTTAGGTGCCCAAAAGTCGATATATGCATGCATCTTCAGTACCTATTTATATCTCAAATTCAGGCTCAAAAAACCCGAAAATTCGATGTTTTGGGGTCCCAGAAGCAAACTGTGCATGCCTACTGCGTGTTAGAGTATTTTCAAAATACAGGCCCTAAACATGCTGAAAATCGATATTTTAGGTGCCCAAAGTCGATATCTCAAATTCAGGCCCAAAACACCCGCAAATTCGATATTTTGGGGTCCCAGAAGCGAACTGTACATGCCTACTCCGTGTTAGAGTATTTTCAAAATATAGGCTCAAAACATACTGAAAATCGATCTTTTAGGTGCCCAAAAGTCGATATGTGCATGCATCTTCTGTATCCGTTTATATCTTAAATTCAGGCTCCAAACTCCCGAAAATTCGATATTTTGGGGTCCTAGAAGCGATCTGTACATGCCTACCCAGTGCTAGAAAGTTTTTAAAATATAGGCTCAAAACATGCTAAAAATCGATATATTAAGTGTCCAAAGTCGATATGTGCATGCATCTTCTGTGCCCGCTTATATCTCAAATTCCGGCTCAAAACACACGAAAATTCGATATTTTGGTTTCCCAGAAGCGATCTGTACAAGCCTATTTAGTGCTAGAATGTTTTCAAAATATAGGCCCAAAACATGCTGAAAATCGATATTTTAGGTGCCCAAAGTCGATATCTCAAATTCAGGCCCAAAACACCCGAAAATTCGATATTTTGGGGTCCCAGAAGCGAACTGTACATGCCTACTCCGTGTTAGAGTATTTTCAAAATATAGGCTCAAAACATTCTGAAAATCGATCTTTTAGGTGCCCAAAAGTCGATATGTGCATGCATCTTCTGTAACCGTTTATATCTCAAATTCAGGCTCCAAACACCCGAAAATTCGATATTTTGGGGTCCCAGAAGCGATATGTACTTGCCTAATCCGTGTTAGAGTATTTTTAAAATACCGGCCCAAAACATGCTGAAAATCGATATTTTAGGTGACCAAAGTCAATATGTGTATGCATCTTCTGCACCCGTTTATATCCCAAATTCAACCTCAAAACACCCGAAAATTCGATAATTTTCGGTCCTAGAAGCGATCTGTATATGCCTACTCAGTGCTAGAATGTTTTTAAAATATAGGCTCAAAACATGCTAAAAATCGATATATTAAGTGTCCAAAGTCGATATGTGCATGCATCTTCTGTGCCCGTTTATATCTCAAATTCCGGCTCAAAACACACGAAAATTCGATATTTTGGGGTCCCAGAACTGATCTGTACATGCCTACTTAGTGCTAGATTATTTTCAAAATATAGGCCCAAAACATGCTAAAAATCGATATTATAGGTTCCCAAAGTCGATATCTCAAATTCAAGCCCAAAACCCCCGAAAATTCGATATTTTGGGGTCCCAGAAGCGAACTGTACATGCCTACTCCGTGTTAGAGTATTTTCAATATTCAGGCCCAAAACATACTAAAAATCGATATTTAGGTGCCCAAAAGTCGATAAGTGCATGCATCTTCTGTACCCGTTTTGATCTTAAATTCTGGCTCCAAACACTCGTAAATTCGGTATTTTTGGGTCCTAGAAGCGATCTGTACATGCCTAATCAGTGCTAGAATGTTTTCAAAATATAGGCTCAAAACATGCTAAAAATCAATATTTTAAGTGTCCAAAGTCGATATGTGCATGCATCTTCTTTACCCGTTTATATCTCAAATTCAGGCTCAAAACACCCGAAAATTCGATATTTTGGGGTCCCAGAAGTGATCTGTACATGCCTACTTAGTGCTAGAATATTTTCAAAATATAGGCACAAAATATGCTAGAAATCGATATTTTAGGTGCCCAAAGTCGATATCTCAAATTCAGGCCCAAAACACCCGAAAATTCGATATTTTGGGGTCCCAGAAGCGAACTGAACATGCTTACTTCGTGTTAGAGTATTTTCAAAATACAGGCCCAAAACATACTGAAAATCGATCTTTAAGGTGCCCTAAAGTTGATAAGTGCATGCAACTTCTGTACCCGTTTATATCTCAAATTCAGGCTCCAAACACCCGAACATTTGATATTTTGGGGTCCCAGAAGCAATCTGTACATTCCTACTCAGATGCAGGCCCAAAACATGCTGAAAATCAATATTTTAGGTGCCCAAAGTCAATATGTGTATGCATCTTCTCTTTGTGATAATTTCTTTTAAATTTATGACCTTGTTTTTAGCTTTTGACAATGCCGACGGCCCGTGTCCCTCCGGGAATGAGCACTGCATTGGCCTTGCCAGCCATCAGTGGCCCCCCAATGGGGGAGTGGACAGATATGGCTACTGGCGGGGGAGGGTCTCCGGGTTGCCCTGTAGAGGGAGTAGGGAAGAGGGATTGTATGAGAGTGGTAGCTATGAATGTGAATGGAATGACGGATGGGACCAAGAGGCGAGAGATTGTAGAATGTTTTAAGAAAGGAAGAGTGGATGTGATGGGAGTGACGGAGACACACGTGAAAGGATGTGGAGTGGTTGAGTGTCAGGAAGGAAGGGAGAGTGGACTGTGGGAGGGAATGGAGGGAGGAGTAGTATGGACGGGCATGAATGAAAAGAGTAAAGGAAGAGGGAAGGAAGGGTGTGCGCTGTTGGTGTCTCCGTGGGTGTGGAAGGGAGTGGATGGACATGGGTGGAATGGATCGAGGATTGTATGGATGACTGGAAAGATTGGCTTGGTGAAGTATGTTTGGGTGTGTGCTTATGCACCAGTGAATGAAAAGAGTAAGACAGGGAGAGAGAAGATGAGAGTGTTTTGGGAAGAGCTGAATGCATGTCTGAGAGGAATTGATAATGGAAGGAGAATAGTGATGATGGGAGACATGAATGGAAAGGTGGGAGGTGAGGAAGTGGGGAATATTGTGGGTAAATGGGGTGTAGAAGGAACAAATGAGAATGGTGAATATCTGGTGGATGTCTGTGCTGAGAGGGGGTTGTTCTTGGCGAACACCTTCTTTCGGCACAAGATGATCCACAGGTATACATGGAAGAGAAGGGATGAGAGAGGAGAGCAGAAGAGTTTGATTGATTATGTGGCAGTGGATGAAAGGTTGAGGAAGGATGTGTATGACGCAAAAGTAGTGAGAGGAATGGTCCATTGCTCCGACCATTTTGCGGTGTTGGTGAGGATGAAGGTTAGGGTTAAGTGGGAGTATAGTAGGAGGGATGAAGGGGTGAGGAATAAGAGGGTGGTGGCTAGTGGGAAATTAGATGTAGAAGAGTATAGGGAGGAATATAAGAGGAGGGTGGGTGAGGCGCTGGGGGATGTAAGGATGGGGATAGGGGAGGGAGTGGGAGTGAATGCGGTGTATGAAATGTTTAAGATGAGAGTATTAAGGACAGCAGCAGAGGTAGTAGGATATAAGTCACAGAAGAGGGGCAAGAAAGGGAGTGCTTGGTGGACAGAAGAAGTGAAAGATGCTGTAGAGGATAAGAGGAAGGCATATCGGAGAACACTACAGAGGAATGTGCCGGAAGAAGTGAGAGAGAGATGGAAAAGAGAATATAATGTGTGTAAGAGACAAGTGAAAATGATGGTGAGTGAGAGTAAAAGGAGAGTGGATGAGGAGTTTGGTATGAAGCTGAGTGAAAAGTTTAAAGAGAACAAGAAATTATTCTGGAAGGAGGTTAAAAGAGAAAGAGGAGAAGGAAAGTCTGGTAGTGTGAGAATGAAGGGAGAGGATGGAGTTACTGTGAGTAGAAGTGAGGAAGTGAAAGAAGTGTGGAAGAGGCATTTTGATGGTCTGATGAATGGGGGGACGGGAGGGGAGGCGGTGGTGACATGCATGGGGATGGAGGCAGGTGGTAGACGACAGGGTGTACAGGGAGATTTAGGAAGGGAAGAGGTTAGGAAAGCAATAGGAAAGTTGAAGATGGAAAAGGCACCAGGGGTGGATGGGATAACTGCTGAAATGTTAAAGTGTGGGGGGGAGGTAGTGGTGGAGTGGATGTTGCTTATATGTACATTGGCCTGGAGGCAGGGAGAGGTGCCAGAGGATTGGAGGAGAGCCATAATTGTACCTTTGTATAAGGGAAAGGGGAGAAGTATATTGGGAAGGGTAAGAAGTTGTATGCTGCCTTCATGGACTTGGAGAAGGCATATGATAGAGTTGATAGGAAAGCTATGACAGAGGTGTTGAGAATTTATGGAGTTGGGGGGCCTTTACTGAAAGGCATTGAGGCTTTTTATGCAGATGCAAAAGCATGTGTACGGGTAGAGGGTGATCTAAGTGAGAGTTTTAATATTAGTGTAGGGCTGAGACAGGGGTGTGTTATGTCACCATGGCTGTTCAATATATATATGGATGGTTGTATGAGAGAGGTGAAAGCCAAAGTGAATGGTCTGGGGGTGAAGTTGAGGTTGAATGAAGCAAATTGGTCCCTGGTGGCAAGTTTGTTTGCGGATGACACTGTGCTGATGGCTGAGAGTGAAAGGAATTTACAGAGAGTGGTGGACGAATTTCAGTCTGTGTGTAAACGAAGGAAATTGAAGGTGAATGTGGGTAAAAGTAAAGTGATGGTATTTGAAAGAGCAGAAACTGAAGTGATTGACTTTGCTACACCGTACAGAGTGGCTGTACCAACTGGGACGAAGTGTGAGATAACTCTGAGGGGTGAGAGGATGGAGGAAGTGAAGGAGTTTAAGTACCTGGGTACAGTTATGTGTAAACATGGAAGTATGGAAGGAGAAATTAGGGAGAGAGCAGTGAAGGGTAGACAGGTCATAGGATCACTGGGGAGGATTATGAAGGGTAGAAGTGTGAGTATGGAAGTGAAAAGGGGACTACGAAATAGTATAATCCTGCCAACACTGACATATGCGTCGGAGACATGGACATGGAATAGGGCGCATCAGTCTAGAATAGGTGCTGTGGAAATGAGTTACTTGAGAGGAGCATGTGGACTTACTAGATGGGATGGAGAAAGTAATGAGAGTGTATATGAGAGATGTGGTATGAGTGAGAAGGCAATTGGTATTGAGTGTGGAGTGGTTGAGAGAGTGAAACGTAATACATTGAGATGGTATGGACATGTGGAGAGAATGCAAGGCGAGGAATTTGTAAAGAAGGTGTATGGAAGTGAAGTTGTAGGACCTGGTGTGAGAGGCAGACCTCCAGTTAGATGGCAGAACAGAGTGGAAGAGTATGTAAAGGAGAGTAACATGAGGGGCAGAGGAGGGCTTGAACAAGTAAGGAGGGAGTGTTGGAACAGGGAGAACTGGAGACACTTCTGCCGTGGCCACCCCCTTGAGGGGAGTTCCCGGAGGGAACGAGGCGTCGGAGCTATAGATAGATAGATAGATCTTCTCCACTCGTTTATATCTCAAATTCAACCTCAAAACACCCGAAAATTCGATATTTTTGGGTCCCAAAAGCGATCTGTACATGCCTACTCAGTGCTAGAATGTTTTCAAAATATAGGCTCAAAACATGCTCAAAATCGATATTTAAAGTGTCCAAAGTCGATATGTGCATGCATCTTCTGTACCCGTTTATATCTCAAATTCAGGCTCAAAACACCCGAAAATTCGGTATTTTTGGGTCCTAGAAGCGATCTGTACATGCCTACTCCTAGTTAGAATGTTTTCAAGATACAGACTCAAAACATGCTCAAAATCGATATATTAGGTGCCCAAAAGTCGATATATGCATGCATCTTCAGTACCTATTTATATCTCAAATTCAGGCTCAAAAAACCCGAAAATTCGATGTTTTTGGGTCCCAGAAGCAACCTGTGCATGCCTACTCCGTGTTAGAGTATTTTCAAAATACAGGCCCTAAACATGCTGAAAATCGATATTTTAGGTGCCCAAAGTCAATATGTGCATGTATTTTCTGTACCCGTTTATATCTCAAATTCAGGCTCAAAACACTAGAAAATTCGATATTTTGTGGTCCCAGAAGCGATCTGAACATGCCTAATCAGTGCTAGAATATTTTCAAAATATAGGCCCAAAACATGCTAAAAATCGATATTTTATGTGCCCAAACTCTATCGGATATCTCAAATTCAGGCCCAAAACACCCGAAAATTCGATATTTTATGGTCCCAGAGGCGATCTGTACATGCCTACTCCGTGTTAGAGTAATTTTAAATTACAGGCCCAAAACATACAAAAAATCGATATTTTAGGTGCCCAAAAGTCGATATGTGCATGCATCTTCTGTACCCGTTTATATTTAAAATTCAGGCTCCAAACACCCGAAAAATCGATATTTTCGGGTCCCAGAAACGATCTGTACATGCCTACTCAGATACAGGCCCAAATATGCTGAAAATCGATATCTTAGGTGCCCAAAAGTCAATATGTGGATGCATCTTCTTTACCTTGTTTATATCTCAAATTCAGGCTCCAAACAACCGAAAATTCGATATTTTGGGGTCCCAGAAGCGATCTGTACTTGCCTACTCCGTGTTAGAGTATTTTAAAAATATAGGCCCAAAACATGCTGAAAATCGATATTTTAGGTGCCCAAAGTCGATATCTCAAATTCAGGCCCAAAACACCCGCAAATTCGATATTTTGGGGTCCCAGAAGCGAACTGTACTTGCCTACTCCGTGTTAGAGTATTTTCAAAATATAGGCTCAAAACATACTGAAAATCGATCTTTTAGGTGCCCAAAAGTCGATATGTGCATGCATCTTCTGTATCCGTTTATATTTCAAATTCAGGCTCCAAACACCCGAAAATTCGATATTTTGGGGTCCCAGAAGCGATATGTACTTGCCTAATCCGTGTTAGAGTATTTTTAAAATACACGCCCAAAACATGCTGAAAATCTATATTTTAGGTGACCAAAGTCAATATGTGTATGCATCTCCTGCACCCGTTTATATCCCAAATTCAACCTCAAAACACCCGAAAATTCGATAATTTTCGGTCCTAGAAGCGATCTGTACATGCCTACTCAGTGCTAGAATGTTTTCAAAATATAGGCTCAAAACATGCTCAAAATCGATATTTAAAGTGTCCAAAGTCGATATGTGCATGCATCTTCTGTACCCGTTTATATCTCAAATTCAGGCTCAAAACACCCGAAAATTCGGTATTTTTGGGTCCTAGAAGCGATCTGTACATGCCTACTCCTAGTTAGAATGTTTTCAAGATACAGACTCAAAACATGCTCTAAATCGATATTTTAGGTGCCCAAAAGTCGATATATGCATGCATCTTCAGTACCTATTTATATCTCAAATTCAGGCTCAAAAAACCCAAAAATTCGATGTTTTTGGGTCCCAGAAGCAACCTGTGCATGCCTACTCCGTGTTAGAGTATTTTCAAAATACAGGCCCTAAACATGCTGAAAATCGATGTTTTAGGTGCCCAAAGTCAATATGTGCATGCATTTTCTGTACCCGTTTATATCTCAAATTCAGGCTCAAAACACTATAAAATTCAATATTTTGTGGCCCCAGAAGCGATCTGTACATGCCTAATCAGTGCTAGAATATTTTCAAAATATAGGCCCAAAACAAGCTAAAAATCGATATTTTATGTGCCCAAAGTCTATCGGATATCTCAAATTCAGGCCCAAAACACCCGAAAATTCGATATTTTATGGTCCCAGATGCGATCTGTACATGCCTACACCGTGTTAGAGTAATTTTAAAATACAGGCCCAAAACATACAGAAAATCGATATTTTAGGTGCCCAAAAGTCGATATGTGCATGCATCTTCTGTACCCGTTTATATTTAAAATTCAGGCTCCAAACACCCGAAAAATCGATATTTTCGGGTCCCAGAAACGATCTGTACATGCCTACTCAGACACAGGCCCAAATATGCTGAAAATCGATATCTTAGGTGCCCAAAATTCAATATGTGGATGCATCTTATGTACCTCGTTTATATCTCAAATTCAGGCCCCAAACAACCGAAAATTCGATATTTTGGGGTCCCAGAAGCAATCTGTACATGCCTACTCAGATACAGGCCCAAAACATGCTGAAAATCGATATTTTAGGTGCCCAAAGTCAATATGTGTATGCATCTTCTGCACTCGTTTATATCTCAAATTCAACCTCAAAACACCCGAAAATTCGATATTTTTGGGTCCCAGAAGCGATCTGTACATGCCTACTCAGTGCAAGAATAATTTTAAAATATAGGCTCAAAACATGCTAAAAATGATATTTTAAGTGTACAAAGTCGATATGTGCATGCATCTTCTGTACCCGTTTATATCTCAAATTCAGGCTCAAAACACCCGAAAATTCGGTATTTTTGGGTCCTAAAAGCGATCTGTACATGCCTACTCCTAGTTAGAATGATTTCAAGATACAGAGCCAAAACATGCTCAAAATCGATATTTTAGGTGCCCAAAAGTCGATATGTGCATGCATCTTCAGTACCTTTTTATATCTCAAATTCAGGCTCAAAACACCCGAAAATTCATTATTTTTGGGTCCCAGAAGCAATCTGTACATGCCTACTCCTTGTTCAAGTATTTTCCAAATACCGGTCCAAAACATGCTAAAAATCGATATTTTAAGTGCCCAAAGTCAATATGTGCATGCATTTTCTGTACCCGTTTATTTCACAAATTCAGGCTCAAAACACCCGAAAATTCGATATTTTGGGGTCCCAGTATCGATCTGTACATACTTACTCCGTGTTAGAGTATTTTCAATATAGAGGCCCAAAACATACTGAAAATCGATCTTTTAGGTGCCCAAAAGTCGATATGTAGATGCATCTTCTGTACCCGTTTATATCTCAAATTCGGGCTCCAAACACCCGAAAATTCGATATTTTGGGGTCAAAGAAGCAATCTGTACATGCCTACTCAGTGCTAAAATGTTTTCAAAAAATAGGCTCAACACATGCTAAAAATCGATATTTTAAGTGTCCAAAGTCGATATGTGCATGCATCTTCTGTACCCGTTTATATCTCAAATTCAGGCTCAAAACACCCGAAAATTCGGTATTTTGGGGTCCCAGAAGTGATCTGTACATGCCTACTTAATGCTAGTATATTTTTAAAATATAGGCCCAAAACATGCTAAAATCGATATTTTAGGTGCCCAAAGTCGATATCTCAAATTCAGGCACAAAACACCCGAAAATTTGATATTCTTGGGTCCCAGAAGCGAACTGTACATGCCTACTCCGTGTTAGAGTATTATCAAAATACAGGCCCAAAACATACTGAAAATCGATTTTTTAGGTGCCCAAAAGTCGATATGTGCATCCATCTTCTGTACCCGTTTATATCTCAAATTCAGGCTCAAAACACCCGAAAATTCGATATTTTGGGGTCCCAGAAGCAATCTGTACATGCCTACTCAGATACAAGCCCATAACATGCTGAAAATCGATATTTTAGGTGCCCAAAGTCAATATCTCAAATTCAGGCCCAAAACCCCCGAAAATTCGATATTTTTGGGTCCTAGAAGCGATCTGTACATGCCTACTCCTAGTTAGAATGTTTTCAAGATACAGACCCAAAACATGCTCAAAATAGATATTTTAGGTGCCCAAAAGTCTATATGTGCATGCATCTTCAGTACCATTTTATATCTCCAATTCAGGTTCAAAACACCCGAAAATTCGGTATTTTGGGGTCACCAGAAGTGATCTGTACATGCCTACTTAATGATAGAATATTTTCAAAATATAGGCCCAAAACATACTGAAAATCGATCTTTCAGGTGCCCAAAAGTCGATATGTGCATGCATCTTCTGTACCCATTTATATCTCAAATTCAGGCTCCAAACACCCGAAACTTCGATATTTTGGGGTCCCAGAAGCGATCTGTACATGCCTACTCAGATACAGGCCCAAAACATGCTGAAAATCGATATTTTAGGTGCCCTAAGTCAATATGTGTATGCATCTTCTGCACTCGTTTATATCTCAAATTCAACCTCAAAACACCCGAAAATTCGATATTTTTGGGTCCCAGAAGCGATCTGTACATGCCTACTCAGTGCTAGAAAATATTCATAATATAGGCCCAAAACATGCTGAAAATCGATATTTTAGGTGCATGAAGTCGATATCTCAAATTCAGGCCCAAAATACCCGAAAATTCGATATTTTTGGGTCCCAGAAGCGATCTGTACATACTTACTCAGTGTTAGAGTATTTTCAATATACAGGTCCAAAACATACTGAAAATCGATCTTTTAGGTGCCCAAAAGTCGATATGTAGATGCATCTTCTGTACCCGTTTATATCTCAAATTCAGGCTCCAAACACCCGAAAATTCGATATTTTTGGGTCCCAGAAGCAATCTGTACATGCCTACTCAGATACAGGCCTAAAACATGCTGAAAATCGATATTTTAGGTGCCCAAAGTCAATATATGTATGCATCTTCTGCACTCGTTTATATCTCAAATTCTACCTCAAAACACCCGAAAATTCGATATTTTTGGGTCCCAGAAGCGATCTGTACATGCCTACTCAGTGCTAGAATGTTTTCAAAATATAGGTTCAAAACATGCTAAAAATCGATATTTTAAGGGTCCAAAGTCGATATGTGCATGAATCTTCTGTACCCGTTTATATCTCAAATTCAGGCTCAAAACACCTGAAAATTCAGTATTTTTGGGTCCTAGAAGCGATCTGTACATGCCTACTCCTAGTTAGAATGTTTTCAAGATACAGACCCAAAACATGCTCAAAATCGATATTTTCGGTGACCAAAAGTCGATATGTGCATGCATCTTCAGTACCATTTCATATCTCAAATTCAGGCTCAAAACACCTGATAATTCGATATTTGTGGGTCCCAGAAGCGATCTGTACATGCCTACTCGTTTTTAAAGTATTTTCAAAATACAGGCCCAAAACATGCTGAAAATCGATATTTTTGGTGCCCAAAGTCAATATGTGCATGCATTTTCTGTACCCGTTTATATCTCAAATTCAGGCTCTAACACCCGAAATTTCGATATTTTTTGGTCCTAGAAGCGATCTGTACATGCCTACTCCTAGTTACAATGTTTTTAAGATACAGACCCAAAACATGCTCAAAATTGATATTTTAGGTGCCCAAAAGTCGATATGGTCATGCATCTTCTGTACCCGTTTATATCTCAAATTCAGGCTCAAAACACTCGAAAATTCGATATTTTGGGGTCCCAGAATCGATCTGTACATGCTTACTCAGTGCTAGAATATTTTAAAAATATAGGCCCAAAACATGCTAAAAATCGATATTTTAGTTGACCAAAGTCAATATGTGTATGCATCTTCTGTACCCGTTTATATCTATTATTCAGGCTCAAAACACCCGAAAATTCGGTATTTTAGGGTCCTTGAAGCGATCTGTACATGCCTACTCCTAGTTACAATGTTTTTAAGATACAGACCCAAAACATGCTCAAAATCGATATTTTAGGTGCCCAAAGTCGATATCTCAAATTCAGGCCCAAAACACCCGAAAATTCGATATTTTTGGGTCCCAGAAGCGGAATGTACATGCCTACTCTGTGTTAGAGTATTATTAAAATACAGGCCAAAAGCATACTGAAAATCGATCTTTTAGGTGCCCAAAAGTCGATATGTGGATGCATCTTTTGTTCCCGTTTATATCTCAAATTCAACCTCAAAACACCCGAATATTCGATATTTTGGGGTCCCTGAAGAGATCTGTACTTGCCTACTCCGTGTTAGAGTATTTTCAATATACAGGCCCAAAACATACTGAAATTCGATATTTTAGGTGACCAAAATCAATATGTGTATGCATCTTCTGCACCCGTTTATATCCCAAATTCAACCTCAAAACACCCGAAAATTCGATATTTTTGGGTCCCAGAAGCGATCTGTACATGCCTACTCAGTGCTAGAATGTTTTCAAAATATAGGCTCAAAACATGCTCAAAATCGATATTTTAGGTGCCCAGAAGTCGATATGGTCATGCATCTTCTGTACCCGTTAATATCTCAAATTCCGGCTCAAAACACCCGAAAATTCGATATTTTGGGGTACCAGAAGCGATCTGTACATGCCTACTCAAATACAGGCCCAAATATGCTGAAAATCGAACTCTTAGGTGCCCAAAAGTCGATATGTGGATGCATCTTCTGTACCCGTTTATATCTCAAATTCAACCTCAAAACACCCGAAAATTCGATATTTTGGGGTCCCAGAAGCGATCTGTACTTGCCTACTCCGTGTTAGAGTATTTTCAATATACAGGCCCAAAACATACTGAAATTCGATATTTTAGGTGACCAAGGTCAATATGTGTATGCATCTTCTGCACCCGTTTATATCCCAAATTCAACCTCAAAACACCCGAAAATTCGATATTTTTGGGTCCCAGAAGCGATCTGTACATGCCTACTCAGTGCTAGAATGTTTTCAAAATATAGGTTAAAAACATGCTCAAAATCGATATTTTAGGTGCCCAGAAGTCGATATGGTCATGCATCTTCTGTACCCGTTAATATCTCAAATTCAGGCTCAAAACACCCGAAAATTCGATATTTTGGGGTCCCAGAAGCGATCTGTACATGCCTACTCAAATACAGGCCCAAATATGCTGAAAATCGATCTCTTAGGTGCCCAAAAGTCGATATGTGGATGAATCTTCTGTACCCGTTTATATCTCAAATTCAGGCTCCAAACAACCGAAAATTCGATATTTTGGGGTCCCAGAAGAGATCTGTACTTGCCTACTCCGTGTTAGAGTATTTTCAAAATACAGGCCCAAAACATGCTGAAAATCGATATTTTAGGTGACCAAGGTCAATATGTGTATGCATCTTCTGCACCCGTTTATATCCCAAATTCAACCTCAAAACACCCGAAAATTTGATAATTTTTGGTCCTAGAAGCGATCTGTACATGCCTACTCAGTGCTAGAATGTTTTCAAAATATAGGCTCAAAACATGCTCAAAATCGATATTTTAGGTGCCCAAAAGTCGATATGGTCATGAATCTTCTGTACCCGTTAATATCTCAAATTCAGGCTCAAAACACCCGAAAATTCGATATTTTGGGGTCCCAGAAGCGATCTGTACATGCCTACTCAGTGCTAGAATGTTTTCAAAATATAGGTTAAAAACATGCTCAAAATCGATATTTTAGGTGCCCAGAAGTCGATATGGTCATGCATCTTCTGTACCCGTTAATATCTCAAATTCAGGCTCAAAACACCCGAAAATTCGATATTTTGGGGTCCCAGAAGCGATCTGTACATGCCTACTCAAATACAGGCCCAAATATGCTGAAAATCGATCTCTTAGGTGCCCAAAAGTCGATATGTGGATGAATCTTCTGTACCCGTTTATATCTCAAATTCAGGCTCCAAACAACCGAAAATTCGATATTTTGGGGTCCCAGAAGAGATCTGTACTTGCCTACTCCGTGTTAGAGTATTTTCAAAATACAGGCCCAAAACATGCTGAAAATCGATATTTTAGGTGACCAAGGTCAATATGTGTATGCATCTTCTGCACCCGTTTATATCCCAAATTCAACCTCAAAACACCCGAAAATTTGATAATTTTTGGTCCTAGAAGCGATCTGTACATGCCTACTCAGTGCTAGAATGTTTTCAAAATATAGGCTCAAAACATGCTCAAAATCGATATTTTAGGTGCCCAAAAGTCGATATGGTCATGAATCTTCTGTACCCGTTAATATCTCAAATTCAGGCTCAAAACACCCGAAAATTCGATATTTTGGGGTCCCAGAAGCGATCTGTACATGCCTACTCAGATACAGGCCCAAATATGCTGAAAATCGATCTCTTAGGTGCCCAAAAGTCGATATGTGGATGCATCTTCTGTACCCGTTTATATCTCAAATTCAGGCTCCAAACAACCGAAAATTCGATATTTTGGGGGCCCAGAAGCGATCTGTACTTGCCTACTCCGTGTTAGAGTATTTTCAAAATACAGGCCCAAAACATGCTGAAAATCGATATTTTAGGTGACCAAGGTCAATATGTGTATGCATCTTCTGCACCCGTTTATATCCCAAATTCAACCTCAAAACACCCGAAAATTCGATAATTTTCGGTCCTAGAAGCGATCTGTATATGCATACTCAGTGCTAGAATTTTTTTTAAAATATTGGCTCAAAACAAGCTAAAAATCGATATATTAAGTGTCCAAAGTCGATATGTGCATGCATCTTATGTACCTGTTTATATCTCAAATTCAGGCTCAAAATACCCGAAAATTCGATATTTTGGGGTCCCAGAAGGGATCTGTACATGCCTACTCAGTGCTAGAATATTTTCAAAATATAGGCCTAAAACATGCTCAAAATCGATATTTTAGGTGCCCAAAAGTCGATATGTGGATGCATCTTTTGTACCCGTTTATATCTCAAATTCAGGCTCAAAACACCCGAAAATTCGATATTTTGGGGTCCCAGAAGCGATGTGTACATGCCTACTCAGATACAGGCCCAAATATGCTGAAAATCGATCTCTTAGGTGCCCAAAAGTCGATATGTGGATGCATCTTCTGTACCCGTTTATATCTCAAATTCAGGCTCCAAACAACCGAAAATTCGATATTTTGGGGTCCCAGAAGCGATCTGTACTTGCCTACTCCGTGTTAGAGTATTTTCAAAATACAGGCCCAAAATATGCTGAAAATCAATATTTTAGGCGACCAAGGTCAATATGTGTATGCATCTTCTGCACCCGTTTATATCCCAAATTCAACCTCAAAACACCCGAAAATTCGATATTTTTGGGTCCCAGAAGCGATCTGTACAAGCCTACTTAGTGCTAGAATATTTTCAAAATATAGGCCCAAAACATGCTGAAAATCGATATTTTAGGTGCCCAAAGTCGATATCTCAAATTCAGGCCCAAAACACCCGCAAATTCGATATTTTGGGGTCCCAGAAGCGAACTGTACATGCCTACTCCGTGTTAGAGTATTTTCAAAATATAGGCCCAAAACATACTGAAAATCGATCTTTTAGGTGCCCAAAAGTCGATATGTGCATGCATCTTCTGTATCCGTTTATATCTCAAATTCAGGCCCAAAACACCCGAAAATTCGATATTTTGGGGTCCCAGAAGCGATCTGTACATGCTTACTCCGTGCTAGAGTATTTTCAAAATATAGGCTCAAAATATTCTGAAAATCGATCTTTTAGGTGCCCAAAAGTCGATATGTGCATGCATCTTCTGTATCCGTTGATATCTCAAATTCAGGCTCCAAACACCCGAAAATTCGATATTTTGGGGTCCCAGAAGCGATATGTACTTGCCTAATCCGTGTTAGAGTATTTTTAAAATACCGGCCCAAAACATGCTGAAAATCGATATTTTAGGTGACCAAAGTCAATATGTGTATGCATCTTCTGCACCCGTTTATATCCCAAATTCAACCTTAAAACACCCGAAAATTCGATAATTTTCGGTCCTAGAAGCGATCTGTACATGCCTACTCAGTGCTAGAATGTTTTTAAAATATAGGCTCAAAACATGCTAAAATTCGATATATTATGTGTCCAAAGTCGATATGTGCATGCATCTTCTGTGCCCGTTTATATCTCAAATTCCGGCTCAAAACACACGAAAATTCGATATTTTGGGGTCCCAGAACTGATCTGTACATGCCTACTTAGTGCTAGATCATTTTCAAAATATAGGCCCAAAACATGCTAAAAATCGATATTATAGGTTCCCAAAGTCGATATCTCAAATTCAGGCCCAAAACTCCCGAAAATTCGATATTTTGGGGTCCCAGAAGCGAACTGTATATGCCTACTCAGTGCTAGAATGTTTTTAAAATATAGGCTCAAAACATGCTAAAAATCGATATATTAAGTGTCCAAAGTCGATATGTGCATGCATCTTATGTACCTGTTTATATCTCAAATTCAGGCTCAAAACACCCGAAAAATCGATATTATGGGGTCCCAGAAACGATCTGTACATGCCTACTTAGATACAGGCCCAAATATGCTGAAAATCGATCTCTTAGGCGCCCAAAAGTCGATATGTGGATGCATCTTCTGTACCCGTTTATATCTCAAATTCAGGCTCCAAACAACCGAAAATTCGATATTTTGGGGTCCCAGAAGCGATATGTACTTGCCTAATCCATGTTAGAGTATTTTTAAAATACCGGCCCAAAACATGCTGAAAATCGATATTGTAGGTGACCAAAGTCAATATGTGTATGCATCTTCTGCACCCGTTTATATCCCAAATTCAACCTCAAAACACCCGAAAATTCGATAATTTTCGGTCCTAGAAGCGATCTGTACATGCCTACTCAGTGCTAGAATGTTTTTAAAATATAGGCTCAAAACATGCTAAAAATCGATATATTAAGTGTCCAAAGTCGATATGTGCATGCATCTTCTGTGCCCGTGTATATCTCAAATTCCGGCTCAAAACACACGAAAATTCGATATTTTGGGGTCCCAGAAGCGATCTGTACAAGCCTACTTAGTGCTAGAATATTTTCAAAATATAGGCCCAAAACATACTGAAAATCGATATTTTAAGTGCCCAAAGTCGATATCTCAAATTCAGGCCCAAAACACCCGCAAATTTTATATTTTGGGGTCCCAGAAGCGATCTGTACATGCTTACTCCGTGCTAGAGTATTTTCAAAATATAGGCTCAAAATATTCTGAAAATCGATCTTTTAGGTGCCCAAAAGTCGATATGTGTAAGCATCTTCTGTATCCGTTGATATCTCAAATTCAACCTCAAAACACCCGAAAATTCGATATTTTGGGGTCCCAGAAGCGATATGTACTTGCCTAATCCGTGTTAGAGTATTTTTAAAATACCGGCCCAAAACATGCTGAAAATCGATATTTTAGGTGACCAAAGTCAATATGTGTATGCATCTTCTGCACCCGTTTATATCCCAAATTCAACCTCAAAACACCCGAAAATTCGATAATTTTCGGTCCTAGAAGCGATCTGTACATGCCTACTCAGTGCTAGAATGTTTTTAAAATATAGGCTCAAAACATGCTAAAAATCGATATATTATGTGTCCAAAGTCGATATGTGCATGCATCTTCTGTGCCCGTTTATATCTCAAATTCCGGCTCAAAACACACGAAAATTCGATATTTTGGGGTCCCAGAACTGATCTGTACATGCCTACTTAGTGCTAGATCATTTTCAAAATATAGGCCCAAAACATGCTAAAAATCGATATTATAGTTTCCCAAAGTCGATATCTCAAATTCAGGCCCAAAACTCCCGAAAATTTGATATTTTGGGGTCCCAGAAGCGAACTGTACATGCCTACTCCATGTTAAAGTATTTTAAATATTCCGGCCCAAAACATACTAAAAATTGATATTTAGGTGCCCAAAAGTCGATAAGTGCATGCATCTTCTGTACCCGTTTAGATCTTAAATTCAGGCTCCAAACACTCGAAAATTCGGTATTTTTGGGTCCTAGAAGCGATCTGTACATGCCTAATCAGTGCTAGAATGTTTTCAAAATATAGGCTCAAAACATGCTAAAAATCAATATTTTAAGTGTCCAAAGTCGATATGTGCATGCAACTTCTGTACCCGTTTATATCTCAAATTCAGGCTCCAAACACCCGAACATTTGATATTTTGGGGTCCCAGAAGCAATCTGTACATTCCTACTCAGATGCAGGCCCAAAACATGCTGAAAATCAATATTTTAGGTGCCCAAAGTCAATATGTGTATGCATCTTCTCCACTCGTTTATATCTCAAATTCAACCTCAAAACACCCGAAAATTCGATATTTTTGGGTCCCAAAAGCGATCTGTACATGCCTACACAGTGCTAGAATGTTTTCAAAATATAGGCTCAAAACATGCTCAAAATCGATATTTAAAGTGTCCAAAGTCGATATGTGCATGCATCTTCTGTACCCGTTTATATCTCAAATTCAGGCTCAAAACACCCGAAAATTCGGTATTTTTGGGTCCTAGAAGCGATCTGTTCATGCCTACTCCTAGTTAGAATGTTTTCAAGATACAGACTCAAAACATGCTCAAAATCGATATTTTAGGTGCCCAAAAGTCGATATATGCATGCATCTTCAGTACCTATTTATATCTCAAATTCAGGCTCAAAAAACCCGAAAATTCGATGTTTTGGGGTCCCAGAAGCAACCTGTGCATGCCTACTGCGTGTTAGAGTATTTTCAAAATACAGGCCCTAAACATGCTGAAAATCGATATTTTAGGTGCCCAAAGTCGATATCTCAAATTCAGGCCCAAAACACCCGCAAATTCGATATTTTGGGGTCCCAGAAGCGAACTGTACATGCCTACTCCGTGTTAGAGTATTTTCAAAATATAGGCTCAAAACATACTGAAAATCGATCTTTTAGGTGCCCAAAAGTCGATATGTGCATGCATCTTCTGTATCCGTTTATATCTTAAATTCAGGCTCCAAACTCCCGAAAATTCGATATTTTGGGGTCCTAGAAGCGATCTGTACATGCCTACCCAGTGCTAGAAAGTTTTTAAAATATAGGCTCAAAACATGCTAAAAATCGATATATTAAGTGTCCAAAGTCGATATGTGCATGCATCTTCTGTGCCCGCTTATATCTCAAATTCCGGCTCAAAACACACGAAAATTCGATATTTTAGGGTCCCAGAAGCGATCTGTACAAGCCTATTTAGTGCTAGAATATTTTCAAAATATAGGCCCAAAACATGCTGAAAATCGATATTTTAGGTGCCCAAAGTCGATATCTCAAATTCAGGCCCAAAACACCCGCAAATTCGATATTTTGGGGTCCCAGAAGCGAACTGTACATGCCTACTCCGTGTTAGAGTATTTTCAAAATATAGGCTCAAAACATACTGAAAATCGACCTTTTAGGTGCCCAAAAGTCGATATGTGCATGCATCTTCTGTAACCGTTTATATCTCAAATTCAGGCTCCAAACACCCGAAAATTCGATATTTTGGGGTCCCAGAAGCGATATGTACTTGCCTAATCCGTGTTAGAGTATTTTTAAAATACCGGCCCAAAACATGCTGAAAATCGATATTTTAGGTGACCAAAGTCAATATGTGTATGCATCTTCTGCACCCGTTTATATCCCAAATTCAACCTCAAAACACCCGAAAATTCGATAATTTTCGGTCCTAGAAGCGATCTGTATATGCCTACTCAGTGCTAGAATGTTTTTAAAATATAGGCTCAAAACATGCTAAAAATCGATATATTAAGTGTCCAAAGTCGATATGTGCATGCATCTTCTGTGCCCGTTTATATCTCAAATTCCGGCTCAAAACACACGAAAATTCGATATTTTGGGGTCCCAGAACTGATCTGTACATGCCTACTTAGTGCTAGATCATTTTCAAAATATAGGCCCAAAACATGCTAAAAATTGATATTATAGGTTCCCAAAGTCGATATCTCAAATTCAGGCCCAAAACTCCCGAAAATTCGATATTTTGGGGTCCCAGAAGCGAACTGTACATGCCTACTCCGTGTTAGAGTATTTTCAATATTCAGGCCCAAAACATACTAAAAATCGATATTTAGGTGCCCAAAAGTCGATAAGTGCATGCATCTTCTGTACCCGTTTTGATCTTAAATTCTGGCTCCAAACACTCGAAAATTCGGTATTTTTGGGTCCTAGAAGCGATCTGTACATGCCTAATCAGTGCTAGAATGTTTTCAAAATATAGGCTCAAAACATGCTAAAAATCAATATTTTAAGTGTCCAAAGTCGATATGTGCATGCATCTTCTTTACCCGTTTATATCTCAAATTCAGGCTCAAAACACCCGAAAATTCGATATTTTGGGGTCCCAGAAGTGATCTGTACATGCCTACTTAGTGCTAGAATATTTTCAAAATATAGGCACAAAATATGCTAGAAATCGATATTTTAGGTGCCCAAAGTCGATATCTCAAATTCAGGCCCAAAACACCCGAAAATTCGATATTTTGGGGTCCCAGAAGCGAACTGAACATGCTTACTTCGTGTTAGAGTATTTTCAAAATACAGGCCCAAAACATACTGAAAATCGATCTTTAAGGTGCCCTAAAGTTGATAAGTGCATGCAACTTCTGTACCCGTTTATATCTCAAATTCAGGCTCCAAACACCCGAACATTTGATATTTTGGGGTCCCAGAAGCAATCTGTACATTCCTACTCAAATGCAGGCCCAAAACATGCTGAAAATCAATATTTTAGGTGCCCAAAGTCAATATGTGTATGCATCTTCTCTTTGTGATAATTTCTTTTAAATTTATGTCCTTGTTTTAAGTTTTTGACAATGCCGACGGCCCGTGTCCCTCCGGGAATGAGCACTGCATTGGCCTTGCCAGCCATCAGTGGCCCCCCAATGGGGGAGTGGACAGATATGGCTACTGGCGGGGGAGGGTCTCCGGGTTGCCCTGTAGAGGGAGTAGGGAAGAGGGATTGTATGAGAGTGGTAGCTATGAATGTGAATGGAATGACGGATGGGACCAAGAGGCGAGAGATTGTAGAATGTTTTAAGAAAGGAAGAGTGGATGTGATGGGAGTGACGGAGACACACGTGAAAGGATGTGGAGTGGTTGAGTGTCAGGAAGGAAGGGAGAGTGGACTGTGGGAGGGAATGGAGGGAGGAGTAGTATGGACGGGCATGAATGAAAAGAGTAAAGGAAGAGGGAAGGAAGGGTGTGCGCTGTTGGTGTCTCCGTGGGTGTGGAAGGGAGTGGATGGACATGGGTGGAATGGATCGAGGATTGTATGGATGACTGGAAAGATTGGCTTGGTGAAGTATGCTTGGGTGTGTGCTTATGCACCAGTGAATGAAAAGAGTAAGACAGGGAGAGAGAAGATGAGAGTGTTTTGGGAAGAGCTGAATGCATGTCTGAGAGGAATTGATAATGGAAGGAGAATAGTGATGATGGGAGACATGAATGGAAAGGTGCGAGGTGAGGAAGTGGGGAATATTGTGGGTAAATGGGGTGTAGAAGGAACAAATGAGAATGGTGAATATCTGGTGGATGTCTGTGCTGAGAGGGGGTTGTTCTTGGCGAACACCTTCTTTCGGCACAAGATGATCCACAGGTATACATGGAAGAGAAGGGATGAGAGAGGAGAGCAGAAGAGTTTGATTGATTATGTGGCAGTGGATGAAAGGTTGAGGAAGGATGTGTATGACGCAAAAGTAGTGAGAGGAATGGTCCATTGCTCCGACCATTTTGCGGTGTTGGTGAGGATGAAGGTTAGGGTTAAGTGGGAGTATAGTAGGAGGGATGAAGGGGTGAGGAATAAGAGGGTGGTGGCTAGTGGGAAATTAGATGTAGAAGAGTATAGGGAGGAATATAAGAGGAGGGTGGGTGAGGCGCTGGGGGATGTAAGGATGGGGATAGGGGAGGGAGTGGGAGTGAATGCGGTGTATGAAATGTTTAAGATGAGAGTATTAAGGACAGCAGCAGAGGTAGTAGGATATAAGTCACAGAAGAGGGGCAAGAAAGGGAGTGCTTGGTGGACAGAAGAAGTGAAAGATGCTGTAGAGGATAAGAGGAAGGCATATCGGAGAACACTACAGAGGAATGTGCCGGAAGAAGTGAGAGAGAGATGGAAAAGAGAATATAATGTGTGTAAGAGACAAGTGAAAATGATGGTGAGTGAGAGTAAAAGGAGAGTGGATGAGGAGTTTGGTATGAAGCTGAGTGAAAAGTTTAAAGAGAACAAGAAATTATTCTGGAAGGAGGTTAAAAGAGAAAGAGGAGAAGGAAAGTCTGGTAGTGTGAGAATGAAGAGAGAGGATGGAGTTACTGTGAGTAGAAGTGAGGAAGTGAAAGAAGTGTGGAAGAGGCATTTTGATGGTCTGATGAATGGGGGGACGGGAGGGGAGGCGGTGGTGACATGCATGGGGATGGAGGCAGGTGGTAGACGACAGGGTGTACAGGGAGATTTAGGAAGGGAAGAGGTTAGGAAAGCAATAGGAAAGTTGAAGATGGGAAAGGCACCAGGGGTGGATGGGATAACTGCTGAAATGTTAAAGTGTGGGGGGGAGGTAGTGGTGGAGTGGATGTTGCTTATATGTACATTGGCCTGGAGGCAGGGAGAGGTGCCAGAGGATTGGAGGAGAGCCATAATTGTACCTTCGTATAAGGGAAAGGGGAGAAGTATATTGGGAAGGGTAAGAAGTTGTATGCTGCCTTCATGGACTTGGAGAAGGCATATGATAGAGTTGATAGGAAAGCTATGACAGAGGTGTTGAGAATTTATGGAGTTGGGGGGCCTTTACTGAAAGGCATTGAGGCTTTTTATGCAGATGCAAAAGCATGTGTACGGGTAGAGGGTGATCTAAGTGAGAGTTTTAATATTAGTGTAGGGCTGAGACAGGGGTGTGTTATGTCACCATGGCTGTTCAATATATATATGGATGGTTGTATGAGAGAGGTGAAAGCCAAAGTGAATGGTCTGGGGGTGAAGTTGAGGTTGAATGAAGCAAATTGGTCCCTGGTGGCAAGTTTGTTTGCGGATGACACTGTGCTGATGGCTGAGAGTGAAAGGAATTTACAGAGAGTGGTGGACGAATTTCAGTCTGTGTGTAAACGAAGGAAATTGAAGGTGAATGTGGGTAAAAGTAAAGTGATGGTATTTGAAAGAGCAGAAACTGAAGTGATTGACTTTGCTACACCGTACAGAGTGGCTGTACCAACTGGGACGAAGTGTGAGATAACTCTGAGGGGTGAGAGGATGGAGGAAGTGAAGGAGTTTAAGTACCTGGGTACAGTTATGTGTAAACATGGAAGTATGGAAGGAGAAATTAGGGAGAGAGCAGTGAAGGGTAGACAGGTCATAGGATCACTGGGGAGGATTATGAAGGGTAGAAGTGTGAGTATGGAAGTGAAAAGGGGACTACGAAATAGTATAATCCTGCCAACACTGACATATGCGTCGGAGACATGGACATGGAATAGGGCGCATCAGTCTAGAATAGGTGCTGTGGAAATGAGTTACTTGAGAGGAGCATGTGGACTTACTAGATGGGATGGAGAAAGTAATGAGAGTGTATATGAGAGATGTGGTATGAGTGAGAAGGCAATTGGTATTGAGTGTGGAGTGGTTGAGAGAGTGAAACGTAATACATTGAGATGGTATGGACATGTGGAGAGAATGCAAGGCGAGGAATTTGTAAAGAAGGTGTATGGAAGTGAAGTTGTAGGACCTGGTGTGAGAGGCAGACCTCCAGTTAGATGGCAGAACAGAGTGGAAGAGTATGTAAAGGAGAGTAACATGAGGGGCAGAGGAGGGCTTGAACAAGTAAGGAGGGAGTGTTGGAACAGGGAGAACTGGAGACACTTCTGCCGTGGCCACCCCATTGAGGGGAGTTCCCGGAGGGAACGAGGCGTCGGAGCTATAGATAGATAGATAGATCTTCTCCACTCGTTTATATCTCAAATTCAACCTCAAAACACCCGAAAATTCGATATTTTTGGGTCCCAAAAGCGATCTGTACATGCCTACTCAGTGCTAGAATGTTTTCAAAATATAGGCTCAAAACATGCTCAAAATCGATATTTAAAGTGTCCAAAGTCGATATGTGCATGCATCTTCTGTACCCGTTTATATCTCAAATTCAGGCTCAAAACACCCGAAAATTCGGTATTTTTGGGTCCTAGAAGCGATCTGTACATGCCTACTCCTAGTTAGAATGTTTTCAAGATACAGACTCAAAACATGCTCAAAATCGATATTTTAGGTGCCCAAAAGCCGATATATGCATGCATCTTCAGTACCTATTTATATCTCAAATTCAGGCTCAAAAAACCCGAAAATTCGATGTTTTTGGGTCCCAGAAGCAACCTGTGCATGCCTACTCCGTGTTAGAGTATTTTCAAAATACAGGCCCTAAACATGCTGAAAATCGATATTTTAGGTGCCCAAAGTCAATATGTGCATGCATTTTCTGTACCCGTTTATATCTCAAATTCAGGCTCAAAACACTAGAAAATTCGATATTTTGTGGTCCCAGAAGCGATCTGAACATGCCTAATCAGTGCTAGAATATTTTCAAAATATAGGCCCAAAACATGCTAAAAATCGATATTTTATGTGCCCAAACTCTATCGGATATCTCAAATTCAGGCCCAAAACACCCGAAAATTCGATATTTTATGGTCCCAGAGGCGATCTGTACATGCCTACTCCGTGTTAGAGTAATTTTAAAATACAGGCCCAAAACATACAGAAAATCGATATTTTAGGTGCCCAAAAGTCGATATGTGCATGCATCTTCTGTACCCGTTTATATTTAAAATTCAGGCTCCAAACACCCGAAAAATCGATATTTTCGGGTCCCAGAAACGATCTGTACATGCCTACTCAGATACAGGCCCAAATATGCTGAAAATCGATATCTTAAGTGCCCAAAAGTCAATATGTGGATGCATCTTCTGTACCTTGTTTATATCTCAAATTCAGGCTCCAAACAACCGAAAATTCGATATTTTGGGGTCCAAGAAGCGATCTGTACTTGCCTACTCCGTGTTAGAGTATTTTAAAAATATAGGCCCAAAACATGCTGAAAATCGATATTTTAGGTGCCCAAAGTCGATATCTCAAATTCAGGCCCAAAACACCCGCAAATTCGATATTTTGGGGTCCCAGAAGCGAACTGTACTTGCCTACTCCGTGTTAGAGTATTTTCAAAATATAGGCTCAAAACATACTGAAAATCGATCTTTTAGGTGCCCAAAAGTCGATATGTGCATGCATCTTCTGTATCCGTTTATATTTCAAATTCAGGCTCCAAACAACCGAAAATTCGATATTTTGGGGTCCCAGAAGCGATATGTACTTGCCTAATCCGTGTTAGAGTATTTTTAAAATACACGCCCAAAACATGCTGAAAATCGATATTTTAGGTGACCAAAGTCAATATGTGTATGCATCTCCTGCACCCGTTTATATCCCAAATTCAACCTCAAAACACCCGAAAATTCGATAATTTTCGGTCCTAGAAGCGATCTGTACATGCCTACTCAGTGCTAGAATGTTTTCAAAATATAGGCTCAAAACATGCTCAAAATCGATATTTAAAGTGTCCAAAGTCGATATGTGCATGCATCTTCTGTACCCGTTTATATCTCAAATTCAGGCTCAAAACACCCGAAAATTCGGTATTTTTGGGTCCTAGAAGCGATCTGTACATGCCTACTCCTAGTTAGAATGTGTTCAAGATACAGACTCAAAACATGATCTAAATCGATATTTTAGGTGCCCAAAAGTCGATATATGCATGCATCTTCAGTACCTATTTATATCTCAAATTCAGGCTCAAAAAACCCAAAAATCCGATGTTTTTGGGTCCCAGAAGCAACCTGTGCATGCCTACTCCGTGTTAGAGTATTTTCAAAATACAGGCCCTAAACATGCTGAAAATCGATATTTTATGTGCCCAAAGTCAATATGTGCATGCATTTTCTGTACCCGTTTATATCTCAAATTCAGGCTCAAAACACTAGAAAATTCGATATTTTGTGGTCCCAGAAGCGATCTGTACATGCCTAATCAGTGCTAGAATATTTTCAAAATATAGGCCCAAAACATGCTAAAAATCGATATTTTATGTGCCCAAAGTCTATCGGATATCTCAAATTCAGGCCCAAAACACCCGAAAATTCGATATTTTATGGTCCCAGATGCGATCTGTACATGCCTACACCGTGTTAGAGTAATTTTAAAATACAGGCCCAAAACATACAGAAAATCGATATTTTAGGTGCCCAAAAGTCGATATGTGCATGCATCTTCTGTACCCGTTTATATTTAAAATTCAGGCTCCAAACACCCGAAAAATCGATATTTTCGGGTCCCAGAAACGATCTGTACATGCCTACTCAGACACAGGCCCAAATATGCTGAAAATCGATATCTTAGGTGCCCAAAAGTCAATATGTGGATGCATCTTCAGTACCTCGTTTATATCTCAAATTCAGGCTCCAAACAACCGAAAATTCGATATTTTGGGGTCCCAGAAGCGATCTGTACTTGCCTACTCCGTGTTAGAGTATTTTAAAAATATAGGCCCAAAACATGCTGAAAATCGATATTTTAGGTGCCCAAAGTCGATATCTCAAATTCAGGCCCAAAAAACCCGCAAATTCGATATTTTGGGGTCCCAGAAGCGAACTGTACATGCCTACTCCGTGTTAGAGTATTTTCAAAATATAGGCTCAAAACATACTGAAAATCGATCTTTTAGGTGCCCAAAAGTCGATATGTGCATGCATCTTCTGTATCCGTTGATATCTCAAATTCAGGCTCCAAACACCCGAAAATTCGATATTTTGCGGTCCCAGAAGCGATATGTACTTGCCTATTCCGTGTTAGAGTATTTTTAAAATACAGGCCCAAAACATGCTGAAAATCGATATTTTAGGTGACCAAAGTCAATATGTGTATGCATCTTCTGCACCCGTTTATATCCCAAATTCAACTTCGAAACACCCGAAAATTCGATAATTTTCGGTTCTAGAAGCGATCTGTACATGCCTACTCAGTGCTAGAATGTTTTTAAAATATAGGCTCAAAACATGCTAAAAATCGATATATTAATTGTCCAAAATCGATATGTGCATGCATCTTCTGTGCCCGTTTATATCTCAAATTCCGGCTCTAAACACACGAAAATTCGATATTTTGGGGTCCCAGAACTGATCGGTACATGCCTACTTAGTGCTAGATCATTTTCAAAATATAGGACCAAAACATGCTAAAAATCGATATTATAGGTTCCCAAAGTCGATAAGTGCATGCATATTCTGTACCCGTTTAGATCTCAAATTCAGGCTCCAAACACTCGAAAATTCGGTATTTTTGAGTCCTAGAAGCGATCTGTACATGCCTACTCATAGTTAGAATGTTTTCAAGATACAGACCCAAAACATGCTCAAAATCGATATTTTAGGTGCCCAAAAGTCGATATGTGCATGAATCTTCTGTACCCATTTATATCTCATATTCAGGCTCAAAACACCCGAAAATTCGATATTTTGAGGGTCTCAGAAGCGATCTTTACATGCCTACTCAGTGCTAGAATATTTTTAAAAACAGGCCATAAACATGCTAAAAATCGATATTTTAGGTGACGAAAGTAAATATCTCAAGTTCAGGCCCAAAACACCCGAAAATTCGATATTTTGGGGTCCCAGAAGCGATCTGTACATGCCTACTCAGTGCTAGAATGTTTTCAAAATATAGGCTCAAAACATGCTAAAAATCAATATTTTAAGTGTCCAAAGTCGATATGTGCATGCATCTTCTGTACCCGTTTATATCTCAAATTCAGGCTCAAAGCACCCGAAAATTCGATATTTTGGGGTCCCAGAAGTGATCTGTACATGCCTACTTAATGCTAGAATATTTTCAAAATATAGGCACAAAACATGCTAGAAATCGATATTTTAGGTGCCCAAAGTCGATATCTCAAATTCATGCCCAAAACACCCGAAAATTCGATATTTTGGGGTCCAAGAAGCAAACTGAACATGCCTACTTCGTGTTAGAGTATTTTCAAAATACAGACCCAAAACCTACTGAAAATCGATCTTTAAGGTGCCCAAAAGTCGATAAGTGGTTGCAACTTCTGTAACCGTTTATATCTCAAATTCAGGCTCCAAACACCCGAACATTTGATATTTTGGGGTGCCAGAAGCAATCTGTACATTCCTACTCAGTTGCAGGCCCAAAACATGCTGAAAATCAATATTTTAGGTGCCCAAATTCAATATGCGTATGCAGCTTCTGTACCCGTTTATATCTCAAATTCAGGCCCAAAACACCCGAAAATTCAATATTGTATGGTCCCAGATGCGATCTGTACATGCTTACTCCGTGTTAGAGTTTTTTTAAAATACAGGCCTAAAACATACAGAAAATCGATATTTTAGGTGCCCAAAAGTCGATATGTGCATGCACCTTCTGTACCCGTTTATATCTCAAATTCCGGTTTAAAACACACAAAAATTCGATATTTTGGGGTCCCAGAACTGATCTGTACATGCCTACTTAGTGCTTGAATATTTTCAAAATAAAGGACCAAAACATGCTAAAAATCGATATTAAAGGTGCCCAAAGTCGATATCTCAAATTCAGGCCCAAAACTCCCGAAAATTCGATATTTTGGGGTCTCAGAAGCGAACTGTATATGCCTATACTCCGTGTTAGAGTATTTTCAATATTCAGGCCCAAAACATTCTAAAAATCGATATTTAGGTGCCCAAAAGTCGATAAGTGCATGCATCTTCTGTACCCGTTTAGATCTTAAATTCAGGCTCCAAACACTTGAAAATTCGGTATTTTTGGGTCCTAGAAGCGATCTGTACATGCCTACTCATAGTTAGAATGTTTTCAAGATACAGACCCAAAACATGCTCAAAATCGATATTTTAGGTGCCCAAAAGTCGATATTTGCATACATCTTCTGTACCTGTTAATATCTCAAATTCAGGCTCAAAACACCCGAAAATTCGATATTTTGGGGTCCTAGAAGCGATCTGTACATGCCTACTCATAGTTAGAATGTTTTCAAGATACAGACCCAAAACATGCTCAAAATCGATCTTTTAGGTGCCCAAAATTCGATATGTGGATGCATCTTTTGTACCCGTTTATATCTCAAATTCAGGCTCCAAACACCCGAAAATTCGATATTTTGGGGTCACTGAAGCGATCTGTACTTGCCTACTCCGTGTTAGAGTATTTTCAATATACAGGCCCAAAACATGCTGAAAATCGATATTTTAAGTGACCAAAGTCAATATGTGTATGCATCTTCTGCACCCGTTTATATCTCAAATTCAGGCTCAAAACACCCGAAAATTCGATATTTTTGGGTCCTAGAAGCGATCTGTACATGCCTACTCCTAGTTAGAATGTTTTCAAGATACAGACTCAAAACATGCTCAAAATCGATATTTTAGGTGCCCAAAAGTCGATATGTGCATGCATCTTCAGTACCTGTTTATATCTCAAATTCAGGCTCAAAAACCCGAAAATTCGATATTTTTGGGTCCCAGAAGCGATCTGTGCATGCCTACTCCATGTTAGAGTATTTTCAAAATACAGGCCCTAAACAGGCTGAAAATCGATATTTTAGGTGCCCAAAGTCAATATGTGAATGCATTTTCTGTACCCGTTTATATCTCAAATTCAGGCTCAAAACACTCGGAAATTCGATATTTTTGGTCCCGGAAGCGATCTGTACATGCCTACTAAGTGCTAGAATATTTTCAAAGTATCGGCCAAAACATGCTAAAAATCGATATTTTCTGTGCCCAAAGTCGATATCTCAAATTCAGGCCCAAAACACCCGAAAAATCGATATTTTGGGGTCCCAGATGCGATCTGTACATGCCTACTCCGTGTTAGAGTATTTTCAATATACAGGCCCAAAAACATACAGAAAATCGATATTTTAGGTGCCCAAAAGTCGATATGTGCATGCATCTTCTGTACCCGTTTATATCTCAAATTCAGGCTCCAAACACCCGAAAAATCGATATTTTGGGGTCCCAGAAACGATCTGTACATGCTTACTCAGATACAGGCACAAATATGCTGAAAATCGATCTCTTAGGTGCCCAAAAGTCGATATGTGGATGCATCTTCTGTACCCGTTTATATCTCAAATTCAGGCTCAAAACAACCGAAAATTCGATATTTTGGGATCCCAGAAGCGATCTGTACATGCCTAATCAGTGCTAGAATATTTTCAAAATATAGGCCCAAAACATGCTAAAAATCGATATTTTATGTGCCCAAAGTCGATATTTCAAATTCAGGCCCAAAACACCCGAAAAATAGATATTTTGGGGTCCCAGATGCGATCTGTACATGCCTACTCCGTGTTAGAGTATTTTCAATATACAGGCCCAAAAACATACAGAAAATCGATATTTTAGGTGCCCAAAAATCGATATGTGCATGCATCTTCTGTACCCGTTTATATCTCAAATTCAGGCTCCAAACACCTGAAAATTCGATATTTTTGGGTCCCTGAAGCGATCTGTACTTGCCTACTCCGTGTTAGAGTATTTTCAAAATACAGGCCCAAAACATGCTGAAAATTGATATTTTAGGTGACCAAGGTCAATATGTGTATGCATCTTCTGCACACGTTTATATCCCAAATTCAACCTCAAAACACCCGAAAATTCGATATTTTTGGGTCTCAGAAGCGATCTGTACTTGCCTACTTAGTGCTAGAATATTTTCAAAATATAGGCCCAAAACATGCTAAAAATCGATATTATAGGTGCCCAAAGTCGATATCTCAAATTCAGGCCCAAAACTCCCGAAAATTCGATATTTTGGGGTCCCAGAAGCGAACTGTACATGCCTACTCCGTGTTAGAGTATTTTCAAAATACAGGCCCAAAACATACTGAAAATCGATATTTTAGGTGCCCAAAAGTCGATAAATGCATGCATCTTCTGTACCCATTTATATCTCAAATTCAGGCTCAAAACACCCGAAAATTCGATATTTTGGGGTCCCAGACGCGATCTTTACATGCCTACTCAGTGCTAGAATATTTTCAAAATACAGGCCCAAAACATGCTAAAAATCGATATTTTAGGTGACCAAAGTTTATATCTCAAGTTCAGGCCCAAAACACCCGAAAATTCGATATTTTGGGGTCCCAGAAGCGATCTGTACATGCCTACTCCGTGTTAGAGTATTTTCAATATACAGACCCAAAACATACTGAAAATCGATATTTTAGGTGCCCAAAATTCGATATGTGGATGCATCTTTTGTACCCGTTTATATCTCAAATTCAGGCTCCAAACACCTGAAAATTCGATATTTTTGGGTCCCTGAAGCGAGCTGTACTTGCCTACTCCGTGTTAGAGTATTTTCAAAATACAGGCTCAAAACATGCTGAAAATCGATATTTTAGGTGACCAAAGTCAATATGTGTATGCATCTTCTGCACCCGTTTATATCCCAAATTCAACCTCAAAACACCCGAAAATTCGATATTTTTGGGTCCCAGAAGCGATCTGTACATGCCTACTCAGTGCTAGAATGTTTTCAAAATATAGGCTCAAAACATGCTAAAAATCAATATTTTAAGTGTCCAAAGTCGATATGTGCATGCATCTTCTTTACCCGTTTATATCTCAAATTCAGGCTCCAAACACAAGAAAAATCGATATTTTGGGGTCCCAGAAACGATCTGTACATGCCTAGTCAGATACAGGCCCAAATATGCTGAAAATCGATCTCTTAGGTGCCCAAAAGTCGATATGTGGATGCATCTTCTGTACCCGTTTATATCTCAAATTCAGGCTCAAAACAACCGAAAATTCGATATTTTGGAGTCCCAGAAGCGATCTGTACTTGCCTACTCCGTGTTAGAGTATTTTCAAAATAAAGGCCCAAAACATGCTAGAAATCGATATTTTAGGTGACCAAGGTCAATATGTGTATGCATCTTCTGCACCCGTTTATATCCCAAATTCAACCTCAAAACACCCGAAAATTCGATATTTTTGGGTCTCAGAAGCGATCTGTACATGCCTACTTAGTGCTAGAATATTTTTTAAAATATAGGCCCAAAACATGCTAAAAATCGATATTATAGGTGCCCAAAGTCGATATCACAAATTCAGGCCCAAAACTCCCGAAAATTCGATATTTTGGGGTCCCAGAAGCGAACTGTACATGCCTACTCAGTGCTAGAATGTTTTCAAAATATAGGCTCAAAACATGCTAAAAATCAATATTTTAAGTGTCCAGAGTCGATATGTGCATGCATCTTATGTACCCGTTTATATCTCAAATTCTGGCTCAAAACACACAAAAATTTGATATTTTCGGGTCCCAGAACTGATCTGTACATGCCTACTTAGTGCTAGAATATTTTCAAAATATAGGCCCAAACATGCTAAAAATCGATATTATAGGTGCCCAAAGTCGATATCTCAAATTCAGGCCCAAAACTCCCGAAAATTTGATATTTTGTGGTCTCAGAAGCGAACTGTACATGCCTACTCCGTGTTAGAGTATTTTCAAAATCCAGGCCCTAAACATACTGAAAATCGATATTTTAGGTGCCCAAAAGTCGATATGTGCATGCATCTTCTGTACCCATTTATAACTCAAATTCAGGCTAAAAACACTCGAAAATTCGATATTTTGGGGTCCCAGAAGCTATCTTTACATGCCTACTCAGTGCTAGAATATTTTCAAAATACAGGCCCTAAACATGCTAAAAATCGATATTTTAGGTGACCAAAGTAAATATCTCAAGTTCAGGCTCAAATCACCCGAAAATTCGATATTTTGGGGTCCCAGAAGCGATCTGTACATGCCTACTCCGTGTTAGAGTATTTTCAATATACAGGTCCAAAACATACTGAAAATCGATATTTTAGGTGCCCAAAATTCGATATGTGGATGCATCTTTTGTACCCGTTTATATCTCAAATTCAGGCTCCAAACACCCGAAAATTCGATATTTTGGGGTCCCTGAAGCGATCTGTACTTGCCTACTCCGTGTTAGAGTATTTTCAATATACAGGCTCAAAACATGCTGAAAATCGATATTTTAGGTGACCAAAGTCAATATGTGTATGCATCTTCTGCACCCGTTTATATCCCAAATTCAACCTCAAAACACCCGAAAATTCGATATTTTTGGGTCCCAGAAGCGATCTGTAAATGCCTACTTAATGCTAGAATATTTTCAAAATATATGCACAAAACATGCTAGAAACCGATATTTTAGGTGCCCAAAGTCGATATCTCAAATTCATGCCTAAAATACCCGAAAATTCGATATTTTGGGGTCCCAGAAGCGAACTGAACATGCCTACTTCGTGTTAGAGTATTTTCAAAATACAGGCCCAAAACCTACTGGAAATCGATCTTTAAGGTGCCCAATAGTCGATAAGTGCATGCAACTTCTGTACCCGTTTATATCTCAAATTCAACCTCAAAACACCCGAAAATTCTATATTTTTGGGTTCCAGAAGCGATCTGTACATGCCTACTCAGTGCTAGAATGTTTTCAAGATACAGACTGAAAACATGCTCAAAATCGATATTTTAGGTGCCCAAAAGTCGATATGTGCATGCATCTTCAGTACCTATTTATATCTCAAATTCAGGCTCAAAAAACCCGAAAATTCGATATTTTTGGGTCCCAGGAGCGACCTGTGCATGCCTACTCCGTGTTAGAGTATTTTCAAAATACAGGCCCTAAACATGCTGAAAATCGATATTTTAGGTGCCCAAAGTTAATATGTGCATGCATTTTCTGTACCCGTTTATATCTCAAATTCAGGATCAAAACACTCGAAAATTCGATATTTTGTGGTCCCAGAAGCGATCTGTACATGCCTAATCAGTGATAGAATATTTTCAAAATATAGGCCGAAAACATGCAAAAAATCGATATTTTATGTGCCCAAAGTCGATATCTCAAATTCAGGCCTAAAACACCCGAAAATTCGATATTTTATGGTCCCAGATGCGATCTGTACATGCCTACTCCGTGTTAGAGTATTTTTAAAATACAGGCCCAAAACATACAGAAAATCGATATTTTAGGTGCCCAAAAGTCGATATGTGCATGCCTACTCAGATACAGGCCCAAATATGCTGAAAATCGATCTCTTAGGTGCCCAAAAGTCAATATGTGCATGCATATTCTGTACCTCGTTTATATCTCAAATTCAGGCTCCAAACAACCGAAAATTCGATATTTTGGGGTCCCAGAAGCGATCTGTACTTGCCTACTCCGTGTTAGAGTATTTTTAAAATACAGGCCCAAAAATGCTGAAAATCGATATTTTAGGTGACCAAGGTCAATATGTGTATGCATCTTCTGCACCCGTTTATATCCCAAATTCAACCTCAAAACACCCGAAAATTCGATATTTTTGGGTCCCAGAAGCGATCTGTACATGCCTACTTAGTGCTAGAATATTTTCAAAATATAGGCCCAAAACATGCTAAAAATCGATATTTTAGGTGCCCAAAGTCGATATCTCAAATTCAGGCACAAAACACCCGCAAATTCGATATTTTGGGGTCCCAGAAGCGAACTGTACATGCCTACTCCGTGTTAGAGTATTTTCAAAATAAAGGCCCAAAACATACTGAAAATCGATCTTTTAGGTGCCCATAGTCGATATGTGCATGCATCTTCTGTATCCGTTTATATCTCAAATTCAGGCTCAAAATCCCGAAAATTCTATATTCTGGGGTCCCATAAGCGATCTGTGCATGCCTACTCCATGTTATAGTATTTTCAAAATACAGGCCCTAAACAGGCTGAAAATCGATATTTTAGGTGCCCAAAGTCAATATGTGCATGCATTTTCTGTACCCGTTTATATCTCAAATTCAGGCTCAAAGCACTCGAAAATTCGATATTTTTAGTCTCGGAAGCGATCTGTACATGCCTACTAAGTGCTAGAATATTTTCAAAATATAGGCCCAAAACATGCTAAAAATCGATATTTTATGTGCCCAAAGTCGATATCTCAAATTCCGGCCCAAAACACCCGAAAATTCGATATTTTGGGGTCCAAGATGCGATCTGTACATGCCTACTCCATGTTAGAGTATTTTCAAAATACAGGCCCAAAAACATACATAAAATCGATATTTTAGGTGCCCAAAAGTCGATATGTGCATGCATCTTCTGTTCCCGTTTATATCTCATATTCAGGCTCCAAACACCCGAAAAATCGATATTTTCGGGTCCTAGAAACGATCTGTACATGCCTACTCAGATACAGGCCCAAATATGCTGAAAATCGATCTCTTAGGTGCCCAAAAGTCGATATGTGGATGCATCTTCTGCACCCGTTTATTTTCCAAATTCAACCTCAAAACACCCGAAAATTCGATATTTTGGGGTCCCAGAAGCGAACTGTACATGCCTACTCAGTGCTAGAATGTTTTCAAAATATAGGCTCAAAACATGCTAAAAATCAATATTTTAAGTGTCCAGAGTCGATATGTGCATGCATCTTCTGTACCCGTTTATATCTCAAATTCCGGCTCAAAACACACGAAAATTTGATTTTTTCGGGTCCCAGAACTGATCTGTACATGCCTACTTAGTGCTAGAATATTTTTAAAATATAGGCCCAAAACATGCTAAAAATCGATATTATAGGTGCCCAAAGTCGATATCTCAAGTTCAGGCCAAAAACACCCGAAAATTCGATATTTTGGGTTCCAGAAGGGATCTGTACATGCCTAGTCCGTGTTAGAGTATTTTCAATATACAGGTCCAAAACATACTGAAAATCGATATTTTAGGTGCCCAAAATTCGATATGTGGATGCATCTTTTGTACCCGTTTATATCTCAAATTCAGGCTCCAAACACCCGAAAACTCGATATTTTGGGGTCCCAGAAGCGATCTGTACTTGCCAACTCCGTGTTAGAGTATTTTCAAAATACAGGCCCAAAACATGCTGAAAATCGATATTTTAGGTGATAAAGGTCAATATGTGTATGCATCTTCTGCACCCGTTAATATCCCAAATTCAACCTCAAAACACCCGAAAATTCGATATTTTTGGGTCCCAGAAGCGATCTGTACATGCCTACTTAGTGCTAGAATATTTTCAAAATATAGGCCCAAAACATGCTGAAAATCGATATTTTAGGTGCCCAAAGTCGATATCTCAAATTCAGGCCCAAAACACCCGCAAATTCGATATTTTGGGGTCCCAGAAGCGAACTGTACATGCCTACTCCGTGTTAGAGTATTTTCAAAATAAAGGCCCAAAACATACTGAAAATCGATCTTTTAGGTGCCCAAAAGTCGATATGTGCATGCATCTTCTGTACCACGTTTATATATCAAATTCAGGCTCCAAACACCCGAAAATTCGATATTTTGGGGTCCCAGAAGCGATCTGTACTTGCCAACTCCGTGTTAGAGTATTTTCAAAATACAGGCCCAAAACATGCTGAAAATCGATATTTTAGGTGATAAAGGTCAATATGTGTATGCATCTTCTGCACCCGTTAATATCCCAAATTCAACCTCAAAACACCCGAAAATTCGATATTTTTGGGTCCCAGAAGCGATCTGTACATGCCTACTTAGTGCTAGAATATTTTCAAAATATAGGCCCAAAACATGCTGAAAATCGATATTTTAGGTGCCCAAAGTCGATATCTCAAATTCAGGCCCAAAACACCCGCAAATTCGATATTTTGGGGTCCCAGAAGCGAACTGTACATGCCTACTCCGTGTTAGAGTATTTTCAAAATAAAGGCCCAAAACATACTGAAAATCGATCTTTTAGATGCCCAAAAGTCGATATGTGGATGCATCTTCTGTATCCGTTTATATCTCAAATTCAGGTTCCAAACACCCGAAAATTCAATATTTTGGGGTCCCAGAAGCGATCTGTACTTGCCTAATCCGTGTTAGAGTATTTTCAAAATACAGTCCTAAAACATGCTGAAAATCGATATTTTAGGTGACCAAAGTCAATATGTGTTGCATCTTCTGCACCCGTTTATATCCCAAATTCAACCTCAAAACACCCGAAAATTCGATAATTATCGGTCCTAGAAGCGATCTGTACATGCCTACTCAGTGCTAGAATGTTTTTAAAATATAGGCTCAAAACATGCTAAAAATCGATATATTAAGTGTCCAAAGTCGATATGTGCTTGCATCTTCTGTACCCATTTATATCTCAAATTCCGGCTCAAAACACACGAAAAATTGATATTTTCGGGTCCCAGAACTGATCTGTACATGCCTATTTAGTGCTAGAATATTTTCAAAATATAGGCCCAAAACATGCTAAAAATCGATATTATAGGTGCCCAAAGTAGATATCTCAAATTCAGGCCCACAACTTCCGAAAATTCGATATTTTGGGGTCCCAGAAGCGAACTGTACATGCCTACTCTGCGTTAGAATATTTTCAAAATACAGGCCCAAAACATACTGAAAATCGATATTTTAGGTGCCCAAAAGTCGATAAGTGCATGCATCTTCTGTACTCGTTTAGATCTCAAATTCAGGCTCCAAACACTCTAAAATTCGGTATTTTTGGGTCCTAGAAGCGATCTGTACATGCCTACTCATAGTTAGAATGTTTTCAAGATACAGACCCAAAACATGCTCAAAATCGATATTTTAGGTGCCCAAAAGTCGATATGTGCATGCATCTTCTGTACCCATTTATATCTCAAATTCAGGCTCAAAACACCCGAAAATTCGATATTTTGGGGTCCCAGAAGCGATCTTTACATGCCTTCTCAGTGCTATAATATTTTCAAAATATAGGCCCAAAACATGTTAAAAATCGATATTTTAGGTGACCAAAGTAAATATCTCAAGTTCAGGGCCAAAACACCCGAAAATTCGATATTTTGGGGTCCCAGAAGCGATCTGTATATGCCTACTCCGTGTTAGAGTATTTTCAATATACAGGCCCAAAACATAGTGAAAATCGACCTTTTAGGTGCCCAAAATTCGATATGTGGATGCATCTTTTGTACCCGTTTATATCTCAAATTCAGGCTCAAAACACCCGAAAATTCGATATTTTGGGGTCCCTGAAGCGATTTGTACTTGCCTACTCCGTGTTAGAGTATTTTCAATATACAGGCCCAAAACATGCTGAAAATCGATATTTTAGGTGACCAAAGTCAATATGTGTATGCATCTTCTGCACCCGTTTATATCCCAAATTCAACCTAAAAACACCCGAAAATTCGATATTTTTGGGTCCCAGAAGCGATCTGTACATGCCTACTCAGTGCTAGAATGTTTTCCAAATATAGGCTTAAAACATGCTAAAAATCAATATTTTAAATGTCCAAAGTCGATATGTGCATGCATCTTCTGTACCCGTTTATATCTCAAATTCAGGCTCAAAACACCCGAAAATTCGATATTTTGGGGTCCCAGAAGTGATCTGTACATGCCTACTTAGTGCTAGAATATTTGCAAAATATAGGCACAAAACATGCTAGAAATCGATATTTTAGGTGCCCAAAGTCGATATCTCAAATTCAGGCCCAAAACACCCGAAAATTCGATATTTTGGGGTCCTAGAAGCGAACTGTACATGCCTACTTCGTGTTAGAGTATTTTCAAAATACAGGCCCAAAACATACTGAAAATCGATATTTTAGGTGACCAAGGTCAATATGTGTATGCATCTTCTGCACCCGTTAATATCCCAAATTCAACCTCAAAACACCCGAAAATTCGATATTTTTGGGTCCCAGAAGCGATCTGTACATGCCTACTTAGTGCTAGAATATTTTCAAAATATAGGCCCAAAACATGCTGAAAATCGATATTTTAAGTGCCCAAAGTCGATATCTCAAATTCAGGCCCAAAACACCCGCAAATTCGATATTTTGGGGTCCCAGAAGCGAACTGTACATGCCTACTCCGTGTTAGAGTATTTTCAAAATAAAGGCCCAAAACATACTGAAAATCGATCTTTTAGGTGCCCAAAAGTCGATATGTGCATGCATCTTCTGTATCCGTTTATATCTCAAATTCAGGCTCCAAACACCCAAAAATTCGATATTTTGGGGTCCCAGAAGCGATCTGTACTTGCCTAATCCGTGTTAGAGTATTTTCAAAATACAGGCCTAAAACATGATGAAAATCGATATTTTAGGTGACCAAAGTCAATATGTGTTGCATCTTCTGCACCCGTTTATATCCCAAATTCAACCTCAAAACACCCGAAAATTCGATAATTTTCGGTCCTAGAAGCGATCTGTACATGCCTACTCAGTGCTAGAATGTTTTTAAAATATAGGCTCAAAACATGCTAAAAATCGATATATTAAGTGTCCAAAGTCGATATGTGCATGCATCTTCTTTACCCGTTTACATCTCAAATTCCGGCTCAAAACACACGAAAATTTGATATTTTCGTGTCCCAGAACTGATCTGTACATGCCTACTTAGTGCTAGAATATTTTCAAAATATAGGCCCAAAACATGCTAAAAATCGATATTATAGGTGCCCAAAGTCGATATCTCAAATTCAGGCCCAAAACTTCCGAAAATTCGATATTTTGGGGTCCCAGAAGCGAACTGTACATGCCTACTCCGCGTTAGAGTATTTTCAAAATACAGTCACAAAACATACTGAAAATCGATATTTTAGGTGCCCAAAAGTCGATAAGTGCATGCATCTTCTGTACCCGTTTAGATCTCAAATTCAGGCTCCAAACACTCGAAAATTCGGTATTTTTGGGTCCTAGAAGCGATCTGTACATGCCTACTTATAGTTAGTATTTTTTCAAGATACAGACCCAAAACATGCTCAAAATCGATATTTTAGGTGCCCAAAACTCGATATGTGCATGCATCTTCTGTACCCATTTATATCTCAAATTCAGGCTCAAAACACCCGAAAATTCGATATTTTGGGGTTCCAGAAGTGATCTGTACATGCCTACTTAGTGCTAGAATATTTTCAAAATATAGGAACAAAACATGCTAGAAATCGATATTTTAGGTGCCCAAAGTCGATATCTCAAATTCAGGCCTAAAACACCCGAAAATTCGATATTTTGGGGTCCCAGAAGTGAACTGTACATGCCTACTTCGTGTTAGAGTATTTTCAAAATACAGGCCCAAAACATACTGAAAATCGATATTTTAGGTGCCCAAAAGTCGATATGTGAATGCATCTTCAGTACCCGTTTATATCTCAAATTCAGGCTCCAAACACCCGAAAAATCGATATTTTGGGGTCCCAGAAACGATCTGTACATGCCTACTCAGATACAGGCCCAAATATGCTGAAAATCGATCTCTTAGGTGCCCAAAAGTTAATATGTGCATGCATCTTCTGTATCCGTTTATATCTCAAATTCAGGCTCCGAACACTCGAAAATTCGATATTTTGCGGTCCCAGAAGCGATCTGTACTTGCCTAATCCGTGTTAGAGTATTTTCAAAATACAGGCCTAAAACATGCTGAAAATCGAAATATTAGGTGACCAAAGTCAATATGTGTTTCATCTTCTGCACCCGTTTATATCCCAAATTCAACCTCAAAACACCCGAAAATTCGATAATTTTCGGTCCTAGAAGCGATCTGTACATGCCTACTCAGTGCTAGAATGTTTTTAATATATAGGCTCAAAACATGCTAAAAATCGATATATTAAGTGTCCAAAGTCGATATGTGCATGCATCTTCTTTACCCGTTTATATCTCAAATTCCTGCTCAAAACACACGAAAATTTGATATTTTCGGGTCCCAGAACTGATCTGTACATGCCTACTTAGTGCTAGAATATTTTCAAAATATAGGCCCAAAACATGCTAAAAATCGATATTATAGGTGCCCAAAGTCGATATCTCAAATTCAGGCCCAAAACTTCCGAAAATTCGATATTTTGGGGTCCCAGAAGCGAACTGTACATGCCTACTCCGCGTTAGAGTACTTTCAAAATACAGTCACAAAACATACTGAAAATCGATATTTTAGGAGCCCAAAAGTCGATAAGTTCATGCATCTTCTGTACCGGGTACGTTTAGATCTCAAATTCAGGCTCCAATCACTCGAAAATTCGGTATTTTTGGGTCCTAGAAGCGATCTGTACATGCCTACTTATAGTTAGAATTTTTTCAAGATACAGACCCAAAACATGCTCAAAATCGATATTTTAGGTGCCTAAAACTCGATATGTGCATGCATCTTCTGTACCCATTTATATCTCAATTTCAGGCTCAAAACACCCGAAAATTCGATATTTTGGGGTCCCAGAAGCCATCTTTACATGCCTTCTCAGTGCTATAATATTTTCAAAATATAGGCCCAAAACATGTTAAAAATCGATATTTTAGGTGACCAAAGTAAATATCTCAAGTTCAGGGCCAAAACACCCGAAAATTCGATATTTTGGGGTCCCTGAAGCGATCTGTACTTGCCTACTATGTGTTAGAGTATTTTCAATATACAGGCCCAAAACATGCTCAAAATCGATATTTTAGGTGACCAAAGTCAATATGTGTATGCATCTTCTGCACCCGTTTATATACCAAATTCAACCACAAAACACCCGAAAATTCGATATTTTTGGGTCCCAGAAGCGATCTGTACATGCCTACTCAGTGCTAGAATGTTTTCCAAATATAGGCTTAAAACATGCTAAAAATCAATATTTTAAATGTCCAAAGTCGATATGTGCATGCATCTTCTGTACCCGTTTATATCTCAAATTCAGGCTCAAAACACCCGAAAATTCGATATTTTGGGGTTCCAGAAGTGATCTGTACATGCCTACTTAGTGCTAGAATATTTTCAATATATAGGCACAAAACATGCTAGAAATCGATATTTTAGGTGCCCAAAGTCGATATCTCAAATTCAGGCCCAAAACACCCGAAAATTCGATATTTTGGGGTCCCAGAAGCGAACTGTACATGCCTACTTCGTGTTAGAGTATTTTCAAAATACAGGCCCAAAACATACTGAAAATCGATATTTTAGGTGCCCAAAAGTCGATAAGTGCATGCATCTTCTGCACCCGTTTAGACCTCAAATTCAGGCTCCGAACACTCGAAAATTCGGTATTTTTGGGTCCTAGAAGCGATCTGTACATGCCTACTCATAGTTAGAATGTTTTCAAGATACAGACCCAAAACATGCTCAAAATCGATATTTTAGGTGCCCAAAATTCGATATGTGCATGCATCTTCTGTACCCATTTATATCTCAAATTCAGGCTCAAAACACCCGAAAATTCGATATTTTGGGGTCCCAGAAGCGATCTGTACATGCCTACTCCGTGTTAGAGTATTTTCAATATACAGGCCCAAAACATAGTGAAAATCGATATTTTAGGTGCCAAAAATTCGATATGTGGATGCATCTTTTGTACCCGTTTATATCTCAAATTCAGGCTCCAAACACCCGAAAATTCGATATTTTGGGGTCCCTGAAGCGATCTGTACTTGCCTACTCCGTGTTAGAGTATTTTCAATATACAGGCTCATAACATGCTGAAAATCGATATTTTAGGTGACCAAAGTCAATATGTGATGCATCTTCTGCACCCGTTTATATCTCAAATTCAGGCTCCAAACTCCCGAAAATTCGATATTTTTGGGTCCCTGAAGTGATCTGTACTTGCCTACTCCTTGTTAGAGTATTTTCAATATACAGGCCCAAAACATGCTGAAAATCGATATTTTAGGTGACCAAAGTCAATATGTGTATGCATCTTCTGCACCCGTTTATATCCCAAATTCAACCTCAAAACACCCGAAAATTCGATATTTTTGGGTCCCAGAAGCGATCTGTACATGCCTACTTAGTGCTAGAAAATTTTCAAAATATAGGCCTAAAACATGCTAAAAATCGATATTTTAGGTGCCCAAAGTCGATATCTCAAATTCAGGCCCAAAACACCCGCAAATTCGATATTTTGGGGTCCCAGAAGCGAACTGTACATGCCTACTCCGTGTTAGAGTATTTTCAATATACAGGTCCAAAACATACTGAAAATCGATATTTTAGGTGCCAAAAATTCGATATGTGGATGCATCTTTTGTACCCGTTTATATCTCAAATTCAGGCTCCAAACACCCAAAAATTCGATATTTTGGGGTCCCTGAAGCGATCTGTACTTGCCTACTCCGTGTTAGAGTATTTTCAATATACAGGCTCAAAACATGCTGAAAATCGATATTTTAGGTGACCAAAGTCAATATGTGATGCATCTTCTGCACCCGTTTATATCCCAAATTCAACCTCAACACAACCGAAAATTCGATATTTTTTGTTCCCAGAAGCGATCTGTACATGCCTACACAGTGCTAGAATGTTTTCAAAATATAGGCTCAAAACATGCTAAAAATCAATATTTTAAGTGTCCAAAGTCGATATGTGCATGCATCTTCTGTACCCGTTTATATCTCAAATTCAGGCTCAAAACACTCGAAAAATCGATTTTTTTGGGTCCCAAAAGCGAACTGAACATGCCTACTTCGTGTTAGAGTATTTTCAAAATACAGGCCCAAAACATACTGAAAATTGATCTTTAAATTGCCCAAAAGTCGATAAGTGCATGCAACTTCTGTACCCGTTTATATCTCAAATTCAGGCTCCAAACACCCGAACATTTGATATTTTGGGGTCCCAGAAGCAATCTGTACATTCCTACTCAGATGCAGGCCCAAAACATGCTGAAAATCAATATTTTAGGTGCCCAAAGTCAATATGTGTATGCATCTTCTGCACTCGTTTATATCTCAAATTACACCTCAAAACACCCGAAAATTCGATATTTTTGGGTCCCAGAAGCGATCTGTACATGCCTACTCAGTGCTAGAATGTTTTCAAAATATAGGCTCAAAACATGCTCAAAATCGATATTTTAGGTGCCCAAAGTCGATATCTCAAATTCAGGCCCAAAACACCCGCAAATTTGATATTTTCGGGTCCCAGAACTGATCTGTACAGGCCTACTTAGTGCTAGATTATTTTCAAAATACAGGCCCAAAACATACTGAAAATCGATATTTTAGGTGCCCAAAAGTCGATAAGTGCATGCATCTTCTGTACCCGTTTAGATCTCTAATTCAGGCTCCAAACACTCGAAAATTCGGTATTTGTGGGTCCTAGAAGCGATCTGTACATGCCTACTCATTGTTAAAATGTTTTCAAAATAAAGGCCCAAAACATACAGAAAATCGATATCTTAGGTGCCCAAAAGTCGATATGCGCATGCATCTTCTGTACCCGTTTATATCTCAAATTCAGGCTCCAAACACCCGAAAAATCGATATTTTGGGGTCCCTGAAATGATCTGTACATGCCTACTCAGATACAGGCCCAAATATGCTGAAAATCGATCTCTTAGGTGCCCAAAAGTCAATATGTGGATGCATCTTCTGTACCTCGTTTATATCTCAAATTCAGGCTCCAAACAACCGAAAATTCGATATTTTGGGGTCCCAGAAGCGATCTGTACTTGCCTACTCCGTGTTAGAGTATTTTCAAAATACAGGCCCAAAACATGCTGAAAATCAATATTTTAGGTGCCCAAAGTCAATATGTGATGCATCTTCTGCACCCGTTTATATCCCAAATTCAACCTCAAAACAACCGAAAATTCGATATTTTTAGGTCCCAGAAGCGATCTGTACATGCCTACACAGTGCTAGAATGTTTTCAAAATATAGGCTCAAAACATGCTAAAAATCAATATTTTAAGTGTCCAAAGTCGATATGTGCATGCATCTTCTGTACCCGTTTATATCTCAAATTCAGGCTCAAAACACTCGAAAAATCGATTTTTTTGGGTCCCAGAAGCGAACTGAACATGCCTACTTCGTGTTAGAGTATTTTCAAAATACAGGCCCAAAACATACTGAAAATTGATCTTTAAATTGCCCAAAAGTCGATAAGTGCATGCAACTTCTGTACCCGTTTATATCTCAAATTCAGGCTCCAAACACCCGAACATTTGATATTTTGGGGTCCCAGAAGCAATCTGTACATTCCTACTCAGATGCAGGCCCAAAACATGCTGAAAATCAATATTTTAGGTGCCCAAAGTCAATATGTGTATGCATCTTCTGCACTCGTTTATATCTCAAATTACACCTCAAAACACCCGAAAATTCTATATTTTTGGGTCCCAGAAGTGATCTGTACATGCGTACTCAGTGCTAGAATGTTTTCAAAAAATAGGCTCAAAACATGCTCAAAATCGATATTTTAGGTGCCCAAAGTCGATATCTCAAATTCAGGCCCAAAACACCCGCAAATTTGATATTTTCGGGTCCCAGAACTGATCTGTACAGGCCTACTTAGTGCTAGATTATTTTCAAAATACAGGCCCAAAACATACTGAAAATCGATATTTTAGGTGCCCAAAAGTCGATAAGTGCATGCATCTTCTGTACCCGTTTAGATCTCTAATTCAGGCTCCAAACACTCGAAAATTCGGTATTTGTGGGTCCTAGAAGCGATCTGTACATGCCTACTCATTGTTAAAATGTTTTCAAAATAAAGGCCCAAAACATACAGAAAATGGATATCTTAGGTGCCCAAAAGTCGATATGCGCATGCATCTTCTGTACCCGTTTATATCTCAAATTCAGGCTCCAAACACCCGAAAAATCGATATTTTGGGGTCCCAGAAATGATATGTACATGCCTACTCAGATACAGGCCCAAATATGCTGAAAATCGATCTCTTAGGTGCCCAAAAGTCAATATGTGGATGCATCTTCTGTACCTCGTTTATATCTCAAATTCAGGCTCCAAACAACCGAAAATTCGATATTTTGGGGTCCCAGAAGCGATCTGTACTTGCCTACTCCGTGTTAGAGTATTTTCAAAATACAGGCCCAAAACATGCTGAAAATCAATATTTTAGGTTCCCAAAGTCAATATGTGTATGCATATTCTGCACTCGTTTATATCTCAAATTCAACCTCAAAACACCCTAAAATTCGATATTTTTGGGTCCCAGAAGCGATCTGTACATGCCTACTCAGTGCTAGAATGTTTTCAAAATATAAGCTCAAAACATGCTCAAAATCGATATTTTAGGTGCCCAAAGTCGATATCTCAAATTCAGGCCCAAAACACCCGCAAATTCGATATTTTGTGGTCCCAGAAGCGAACTGTACATGCCTACTCCGTGTTAGAGTATTTTCAAAATATAGGCCCAAAACATACTGAAAATCGATCTTTTAGGTGCCCAAAAGTCGATATGTGCATGCATCTTCTGTATCCGTTTATATCTCAAATTCAGGCTCCAAACACCCGAAAATTCGATATTTTGGGGTCCCAGAAGCGATCTTTACTTGCCTAATCCGTGTTAGAGTATTTTCAAAATACAGGCCTAAAACATACTGAAAATCGATATTTTAGGTGACCAAAGTCAATATGTGTTGCATCTTCTGCACCCGTTTATATATCAAATTCCCGCTCAAAACTCCCGAAAATTCGATAATTTTCGGTCCTAGAAGCGATCTGTACATGCTTACTCAGTGCTAGAATGTTTTTAAAATATAGGCTCAAAACATGCTAAAAATTGATATATTATGTGTCCAAAGTCGATATCTCAAATTCAGGCCCAAAACTCCCGAAAATTCGATATTTTGGGGTCCTAGAAGCGATCTGTACATGCCTACTCATAGTTAGAATGTTTTCAAGATACAGACCCAAAACATGCTCAAAATCGATATTTTAGGTGCCCAAAATTCGATATGTGCATGCATCTTCTGTACCCATTTATATCTCAAATTCAGGCTCAAAACACCCGTAAATTCGATATTTTGGGGTCCCAGAAGCGATCTTTACATGCCTTCTCAGTGCTATAATATTTTCAAAATACAGGCCCAAAACATGCTAAAAATCGATATTTTAGGTGACCAAAGTAAATATCTCAAGTTCAGGCCCAAAACACCCGAAAATTCGATATTTTGGGGTCCCAGAAGCGATCTGTACATGCCTACTCCGTGTTAGAGTATTTTCAATATACAGGCCCAAAACATAGTGAAAATCGATATTTTAGGCGCCAAAAATTCGATATGTGGATGCATCTTTTGTACCCGTTTATATCTCAAATTCAGGCTCCAAACACCCGAAAATTCGATATTTTGGGGTCCCTGAAGCGATCTGTACTTGCCTACTCCGTGTTAGAGTATTTTCAATATACAGGCTCAAAACATGCTGAAAATCGATATTTTAGGTGACCAAAGTCAATATGTGATGCATCTTCTGCACCCGTTTATATCTCAAATTCAGGCTCCAAACTCCCGAAAATTCGATATTTTTGGGTCCCTGAAGCGATCTGTACTTGCCTACTCCTTGTTAGAGTATTTTCAATATACAGGCCCAAAACATGCTGAAAATCGATATTTTAGGTGACCAAAGTCAATATGTGTATGCATCTTCTGCACCCGTTTATATCCCAAATTCAACCTCAAAACACCCGAAAATTCGATATTTTGGGGTCCCTGAAGCGATCTGTACTTGCCTACTCCGTGTTAGAGTATTTTCAATATACAGGCTCAAAACATGCTGAAAATCGATATTTTAGGTGACCAAAGTCAATATGTGATGCATCTTCTGCACCCGTTTATATCCCAAATTCAACCTCAAAACAACCGAAAATTCGATATTTTTGGGTCCCAGAAGCGATCTGTACATGCCTACACAGTGCTAGAATGTTTTCAAAATATAGGCTCAAAACATGCTAAAAATCAATATTTTAAGTGTCCAAAGTCGATATGTGCATGCATCTTCTGTACCCGTTTATATCTCAAATTCAGCTCAAAACACTCGAAAAATCGATTTTTTGGGGTCCCAGAAGCGAACTGAACATGCCTACTTCGTGTTAGAGTATTTTCAAAATACAGGCCCAAAACATACTGAAAATTGATCTTTAAAGTGCCCAAAAGTCGATAAGTGCATGCAACTTCTGTACCCGTTTATATCTCAAATTCAGGCTCCAAACACCCGAACATTTGATATTTTGGGGTCCCAGAAGCAATCTGTACATTCCTACTCAGATGCAGGCCCAAAACATGCTGAAAATCAATATTTTAGGTGCCCAAAGTCAATATGTGTATGCATCTTCTGCACTCGTTTATATCTCAAATTACACCTCAAAACACCCGAAAATTCGATATTTTTGGGTCCCAGAAGCGATCTGTACATGCCTACTCAGTGCTAGAATGTTTTCAAAATATAGGGTCAAAACATGCTCAAAATCGATATTTTAGGTGCCCAAAGTCGATATCTCAAATTCAGGCCCAAAACACCCGCAAATTTGATATTTTCGGGTCCCAGAACTGATCTGTACAGGCCTACTTAGTGCTAGATTATTTTCAAAATACAGGCCCAAAACATACTGAAAATCGATATTTTAGGTGCCCAAAAGTCGATAAGTGCATGCATCTTCTGTACCCGTTTAGATCTCTAATTCAGGCTCCAAACACTCGAAAATTCGGTATTTGTGGGTCCTAGAAGCGATCTGTACATGCCTACTCATTGTTAAAATGTTTTCAAGATACAGACCCAAAACATGCTCAAAATCGATATTTTAGGTGCCCAAAATTCGATTTGTGCATGCATCTTTTGTACCCATTTATATCTCAAATTCAGGCTCAAAACACCCGAAAATTCGATATTTTGGGGTCCCAGAAGCGATCTTTACATGCCTTCTCAGTGCTATAATATTTTCAAAATATAGGCCCAAAACATGCTAAAAATCGATATTTTAGGTGACCAAAGTAAATATCTCAAGTTCAGGCCCAAAACACCCGAAAATTCGATATTTTGGGGTCCCAGAAGCGATCTGTACTTGCCTACTCCGGTTTAGAGTATTTTCAATATACAGGCCCAAAACATGCTGAAAATCGATATTTTAGGTGACCAAAGTCAATATGTGTATGCATCTTCTGCACCCGTTTATATCCCAAATTCAACCTCAAAACACCCGAAAATTCGATATTTTGGGGTCCCTGAAGCGAACTGTACATGCCTACTTCGTGTTAGAGTATTTTCAAAATACAGGCCCAAAACATACTGAAAATCGATCTTTTTGGTGCCCAAAATTCGATATGTGTATGCATCTTCTGTACCCGTTTATATCTCAAATTCAGGCTCCAAACACCCTAAAAATCGATATTTTGGGGTCCCAGAAACGATCTGTACATGCCTACTCAGATACAGGCCCAAATATGCTGAAAATCGATCTCTTAGGTGCCCAAAAGTCGATATATGGATGCATCTTCTGTACCTCGTTTATATCCCAAATTAAGGCTCCAAACAACCGAAAATTAGATATTTTGGGGTCCCAGAAGCGATCTGTACTTGCCTACTCCGTGTTAGAGTATTTTCAAAATACAGGCCCAAAACATGCTGAAAATCGATATTTTAGGTGACCAAGGTCAATATGTGTATGCATCTTCTGCACCCGTTTATATCCCAAATTCAACCTCAAAACACCCGAAAATTCGATATTTTTGGGTCCCAGACGCGATCTGTACAGGCCTACTTAGTGCTAGAATATTTTCAAAATATAGGACCAAAACATGCTGAAAATCGATATTTTAGGTGCCAAAAGTCGATATCTCAAATTCAGGACCAAAACACCCGCAAATTCGATATTTTGGGGTCCCAGAAGCGAACTGTACATGCCTACTCCGTGTTAGAGTATTTTCAAAATATAGGCCCAAAACATACTGAAAATCGATCTTTTAGGTGCCAAAAATTCGATATGTGGATGCATCTTTTGTACACGTTTATATCTCAAATTCAGGCTCAAAACACCCGAAAATTCGGTATTTTTGGATTCTAGAAGCGATCTGTACATGCCTACTCCTAGTTAGAATGTTTTCAAGATACAGACTCAAAACATGCTCAAAATCGATATTTTAGGTGCCCAAAATCGATATGTGCATGCATCTTCAGTACCTGTTTATATCTCAAATTCAGGCTCCAAACTCCCGAAAATTCGATATTTTTGGGTCCCAGAAGCGATCTGTGCATGCCTACTCCGTGTTAGAGTATTTTCAAAATACAGGCCCTAAACAAGCTGAAAATCGATATTTTAGGTGCCCAAAGTCAATATGTGCATGCATTTTCTGTACCCGTTTATATCTCAAATTCAGGCACAAAACACTCGAAAATTCGATATTTTGTGGTCCAAGAAGCGATCTGTACATGCCTACTCAGTGCTAGAATATTTTTAAAATATAGGCCCAAAACATGCTAAAAATCGATATTTTATGTGCCCAAAGTCGATATCTCAAATTCAGGTCCAAAACACCCGAAAATTCGATATTTTGGGGTCCCAGATGCGATCTGTACATGCCTACTCCGTGTTAGAGTATTTTCAAAATAAAGGCCCAAAACATACAGAAAATCGATATCTTAGGTGCCCAAAAGTCGATATGCGCATGCATCTTCTATACCCGTTTATAACTCAAATTCAGGCTCCAAACACCCGAAAAATCGATATTTTGGGGTCCCAGAAATGATCTGTACATGCATACTCAGATACAGGCCCAAATATGCTGAAAATCGATCTCTTAGGTGCTCAAAAGTCAATATGTGGATGCATCTTCTGTACCTCGTTTATATCTCAAATTAAGGCTCCAAACAACCGAAAATTCGATATTTTGGGGTCCCAGAAGCGATCTGTACATGCCTACTCCGTGTTAGAGTATTTTCAAAATACAGGCCCAAAACATGCTGAAAATCGATATTTTAGGTGACCAAGGTCATGTGTATGCATCTTCTGCACCCGTTTATATCCCAAATTCAACCTCAAAACACCCGAAAATTCGATATTTTTGGGTCCCAGAAGCGATCTGTACATGCCTACTTAGTGCTAGAATATTTTCAAAATATAGGACCAAAACATGCTGAAAATCGATATTTTAGGTGCCCAAAGTCGATATCTCAAATTCAGGCCCAAAACACCCGAAAATTCGATATTTTGGGGTCCCAGAAGCGATCTGTACATGCCTACTCCATGTTAGAGTATTTTCAAAATACAGGCCTAAAACATGCTGAAAATCGATATTTTAGGTAACCAAAGTCAATATGTGTATGTATCTTCTGCACCCGTTTATATCCAAAATTCAACCTCAAAACACCCGAAAATTCGATAATTTTCGGTCCTAGAAGCGATCTGTACATGCCTACTCAGTGCTAGAATGTTTTCAAAATATAGCCCCAAAACATGCTGAAAATCGATATTTTAGGTGCCCAAAGTCCATATCTCAAATTCAGGCCCAAAACACCCGCAAATTCGATATTTTGGGGTCCCATATGCGATCTGTACATGCCTATGCCGTGTTAGAGTATTTTCAATATATAGGCCCAAAACATACTGAAAATCGATCTTTTAGGTGCCCAAAAGTCGATATGTGCATGCATCTTATGTATCCGTTTATATCTCAAATTCAGGCCCAAAACACCCGAAAATTCGGTATTTTTGGGTCCTAGAAGCGATCTGTACATGCCTACTCATTGTTAGAATGTTTTCAAGATACAGACCCAAAACATGCTCAAAATCGATATTTTAGGTGCACAAAAGTCGATATGTGCATGCATCTTCAGTACCCGTTTATATCTCAAATTCAGGCTCCAAACACCCGAAAATTCGATATTTTGGGGTCCCAGAAGTGATCTGTACATGCCTACTTCGTGTTAGAGTATTTTCAAAAGACAGGTCCAAAACATATTGAAAATCGATCTTTTAGGTGCCCAAAATTCGATATGTGTATGCATCTTTTGTACCCGTTTATATCTCAAATTCAGGCTCCAAACACCCGAAAATTCGATATTTTGGGGTCCTAGAAGCGATCTGTACATGCCTACTCCTAGTTAGAATGTTTTCAAGATACAGACTCAAAACATGCTCAAAATCGATATTTTAGGTGCCCAAAATCGATATGTGCATGCATCTTCAGTACCTGTTTATATCTCAAATTCAGGCTCAAAAAAACCCGAAAATTCGATATTTTTGGGTCCCAGAAGCGATCTGTGCATGCCTACTCCGTGTTAGAGTATTTTCAAAATACAGGCCCTAAACATGCTAAAAATCGATATTTTAGGTGCTCAAAGTCAATATGTGCATGCATTTTCTGTACCCGTTTATATCTCAAAATCAGGCTCAAAACACCCTAAAATTCGATATTTCGGGGTCCAAGAAGCGATCTGTACTTGCCTACTCCGTGTTAGAGTATTTTCAAAATTCAGGCCCAAAACATGCTGAAAATCGATATTTTAGGAGACCAAAGTCAATATGTGTATGCATCTTCTGCACCCGTTTATATCTGAAATTCAACCTTAAAACACCCGAAAATTCGATATTTTTTTTGTCCCAGAAGCGATCTGTACATGCCTACTCAGTGCTAGAATGTTTTCAAAATATAGGCACAAAACATGCTAAAAATCAATATTTTAAGTGTAAAAAGTCGATATGTGCATGCATCTTCTGTACCCGTTTATATCTCAAATTTAGGCTCAAAACACCCGAAAATTCAATATTTTAGGGTCTCAGAAGCGATCTGTACATGCCTACTCAGTGCTAGAATATTTTCAAAATAAAGGCCCAAAACATACTGAAAATCGATATTTTAGGTGACCAAAGTCAATATGTGTATGCATCTTCTGCACCCGTTTATATATAAAATTCAACCTCAAAACACCCGAAAATTCGATATTTTTTGGTCCCAGAAGAGATCTGTACATGCCTACTCAGTGCTAGAATGCTTTCAAAATGTAGGCTCAAAACATGCTCAAAATCGATATTTAAAGTGTCCAAAGTCGATATGTGCATGCATCTTCTGTACTCGTTTATATCTCAAATTCAGGCTCCAAACACCCGAAAATTCGGTATTTTTGGATTCTAGTAGCGATCTGTACATGCCTACTCCTAGTTAGAATGTTTTCAAGATACAGACTCAAAACATGCTCAAAATCGATATTTTAGGTGCCCAAAATCGATATGTGCATGCATCTTCAGTACCTGTTTATATCTCAAATTCAGGCTCAAAAATCCCGAAAATTCGATATTTTTGGGTCCCAGAAGCAATCTGTGCATGCCTACTCCGTGTTAGAGTATTTTCAAAATACTGGCGCTAAACATGCTGAAAATCGATATTTTAGGTGCTCAAAGTCAATATGTGCATGCATTTTCTGTACCCGTTTATATTTCAAATTCAGGCTCAAAACACTCGAAAATTCGATATTTTGTTGTCCAAGAAGCGATCTGTACATGCCTACTCAATGCTAGAATATTTTTAAAATATAGCCCCAAAACTTGCTGAAAATCGATATTTTAGGTGCCAAAAGTCGATATCTCAAATTCAGGCCCAAAACACCCGCAAATTCGATATTTTGGGGTCCCAGAAGCGAACTGTACATGCCTACTCCGTGTTAGAGTATTTTCAAAATATAGGCCCAAAACATACTGAAAATCGATCTTTTAGGTGCCAAAAATTCGATGTGTGGATGCATCTTTTGTACCCGTTTATATCTCAAATTCAGGCTCAAAACACCCGAAAATTCGGTATTTTTGGATTCTAGAAGCGATCTGTACATGCCTACTCCTAGTTAGAATGTTTTCAAGATACAGACTCAAAACATGCTCAAAATCGATATTTTAGGTGCCCAAAATCGATATGTGCATGCATCTTCAGTACCTGTTTATATCTCAAATTCAGGCTCAAAAATCCCTAAAATTCGATATTTTTGGGTCCCAGAAGCGATCTGTGCATGCCTACTCCGTGTTAGAGTATTTTCAAAATACAGGCCCTAAACATGCTGAAAATCGATATTTTAGGTGCCCAAAGTCAATATGTGCATGCATTTTCTGTACCCGTTTATATCTCAAATTCAGGCTCAAAACACTCGAAAATTCGATATTTTGTGGTCCAAGAAGCGATCTGTACATGCCTACTCAGTGCTAGAATATTTTTAAAATATAGGCCCAAAACATGCTAAAAATCGATATTTTATGTGCCCAAAGTCGATATCTCAAACTCAGGTCCAAAACACCCGAAAATTCGATATTTTGGGGTCCCAGATGCGATCTGTACATGCCTACTCCGTGTTAGAGTATTTTCAAAATAAAGGCCCTAAACATACAGAAAATCGATATTTTAGGTGCCCAAAAGTCGATATGCGCATGCATCTTCTATACCCGTTTATAACTCAAATTCAGGCTCCAAACACCCAAAAATTCGATATTTTGGGGTCCCAGAAACGATCTGTACATGCATACTCAGATACAGGCCCAAATATGCTGAAAATCGATCTCTTAGGTGCCCAAAAGTCGATATGTGGATGCATCTTCTGTACCTCGTTTATATCTCAAATTAAGGCTCCAAACAACCGAAAATTCGATATTTTGGGGTCCCAGAGGCGATCTGTACATGCATAATCCGTGTTAGAGTATTTTCAAAATACAGGCCCAAAACATGCTGAAAATCGATATTTTAGGTGACCAAGGTCAATATGTGTATGCATCTTCTGCACCCGTTTATATCCCAAATTCAACCTCAAAACACCCGAAAATTCGATATTTTTGGGTCCCAGAAGTGATCTGTACATGCCTACTTAGTGCTAGAATATTTTCTAAATATAGGACCAAAACATGCTGAAAATCGATATTTTAGGTGCCCAAAGTCGATATCTCAAATTCAGGCCCAAAACACCCGAAAATTCGATATTTTGGGGTCCCAGAAGCGAACTGTACATGCCTACTCCGTGTTAGAGTATTTTCAAAATATAGGCCCAAAACATACTGAAAATCGATCTTTTAGGTGCCTAAAAGTCGATATGTGCATGCATCTTCTGTATCCGTTTATATTTAAAATTCAGGCTCCAAACACCCGAAAACTCGATATTTTTAGGTCCCAGAAGCGATCTGTACTTGCCTACTCTGTGTTAGAGTATTTTCAAAATACAGGCCTAAAACATGCTGAAAATCGATATTTTAGGTAACCAAAGTCAATATGTGTATGTATCTTCTGCACCCGTTTATATCCAAAATTCAACCTCAAAACACCAGAAAATTCGATAATTTTCGGTCCTAGAAGCGATCTGTACATGCCTACTCAGTGCTTGAATGTTTTCAAAATATAGCCCCAAAACATGCTGAAAATCGATATTTTAGGTACCCAAAAACCATATCTCAAATTCAGGCCCAAAACACCCGCAAATTCGATATTTTGGGGTCCCATATGCGATCTGTACATGCCTATGCCGTGTTAGAGTATTTTCAATATATAGGCCCAAAACATACTGAAAATCGATCTTTTAGGTGCCCAAAAGTCGATATGTGCATGCATCTTCAGTACCCGTTTATATCTCAAATTCAGGCTCCAAACACCCGAAAATTCGATATTTTCGGGTAACAGAAGTGATCTGTACATGCCTACTTCGTGTTAGAGTATTTTCAAAAGACAGGTCCAAAACATACTGAAAATCGATCTTTTAGGTGCCCAAAATTCGATATGTGTATGCATCTTTTGTACCCGTTTATATCTCAAATTCAGGCTCCAAACACCCGAAAATTCGATATTTTGGGGTCCTAGAAGCGATCTGTACATGCCTACTCCTAGTTAGAATGTTTTCAAGATACAGACTCAAAACATGCTCAAAATCGATATTTTAGGTGCCCAAAATCGATATGTGCATGCATCTTCAGTACCTGTTTATATCTCAAATTCAGGCTCAAAAAACCCGAAAATTCGATATTTTTGGGTCCCAGAAGCGATCTGTGCATGCCTACTCCGTGTTAGAGTATTTTCAAAATACAGGCCCTAAACATGCTAAAAATCGATATTTTAGGTGCTCAAAGTCAATATGTGCATGCATTTTCTGTACCCGTTTATATCTCAAATTCAGGCTCAAAACACCCTAAAATTCGATATTTCGGGGTCCAAGTAGCGATCTGTACTTGCCTACTCCGTGTTAGAGTATTTTCAAAATACAGGCCCAAAACATGCTGAAAATCGATATTTTAGGTGACCAAAGTCAATATGTGTATGCATCTTCTGCACCCGTTTATATCTCAAATTCAACCTCAAAACACCCGAAAATTCGATATTTTTGGGTCCCAGAAGCGATCTGTACATGCCTACTCAGTGCTAGAATGTTTTCAAAATATAGGCACAAAACATGCTAAAAATCAATATTTTAAGTGTCCAAAGTCGATATGTGCATGCATCTTCTGTACCCGTTTATATCTCAAATTAAGGCTCCAAACAACCGAAAATTCGATATTTTGGGGTCCCAGAAGCGATCTGTACATGCATACTCCGTGTTAGAGTATTTTCAAAATACAGGCCCAAAACATGCTGAAAATCGATATTTTAGGTGACCAAGGTCAATATGTGTATGCATCTTCTGCACCCGTTTATATCCCAAATTCAACCTCAAAACACCCGAAAATTCGATATTTTTGGGTCCCAGAAGTGATCTGTACATGCCTACTTAGTGCTAGAATATTTTCAAAATATAGGACCAAAACATGCTGAAAATCGATATTTTAGGTGCCCAAAGTCGATATCTCAAATTCAGGCCCAAAACACCCGAAAATTCGATATTTTGGGGTCCCAGAAGCGAACTGTACATGCCTACTCCGTGTTAGAGTATTTTCAAAATATAGGCCCAAAACATACTGAAAATCGATCTTTTAGGTGCCTAAAAGTCGATATGTGCATGCATCTTCTGTATCCGTTTATATCTAAAATTCAGGCTCCAAACACCCGAAAATTCGATATTTTTAGGTCCCAGAAGCGATCTGTACTTGCCTACTCTGTGTTAGAGTATTTTCAAAATACAGGCCTAAAACATGCTGAAAATCGATATTTTAGGTAACCAAAGTCAATATGTGTATGTATCTTCTGCACCCGTTTATATCCAAAATTCAACCTCAAAACACCCGAAAATTCGATAATTTTCGGTCCTAGAAGCGATCTGTACATGCCTACTCAGTGCTTGAATGTTTTCAAAATATAGCCCCAAAACATGCTGAAAATCGATATTTTAGGTACCCAAAAACCATATCTCAAATTCAGGCCCAAAACACCCGCAAATTCGATATTTTGGGGTCCCATATGCGATCTGTACATGCCTATGCCGTGTTAGAGTATTTTCAATATATAGGCCCAAAACATACTGAAAATCGATCTTTTAGGTGCCCAAAAGTCGATATGTGCATGCATCTTCAGTACCCGTTTATATCTCAAATTCAGGCTCCAAACACCCGAAAATTCGATATTTTGGGGTAACAGAAGTGATCTGTACATGCCTACTTCGTGTTAGAGTATTTTCAAAAGACAGGTCCAAAACATACTGAAAATCGATCTTTTAGGTGCCCAAAATTCGATATGTGTATGCATCTTTTGTACCCGTTTATATCTCAAATTCAGGCTCCAAACACCCGAAAATTCGATATTTTGTGGTCCTAGAAGCGATCTGTACATGCCTACTCCTAGTTAGAATGTTTTCAAGATACAGACTCAAAACATGCTCAAAATCGATATTTTAGGTGCCCAAAATCGATATGTGCATGCATCTTCAGTACCTGTTTATATCTCAAATTCAGGCTCAAAAAACCCGAAAATTCGATATTTTTGGGTCCCAGAAGCGATCTGTGCATGCCTACTCCGTGTTAGAGTATTTTCAAAATACAGGCCCTAAACATGCTAAAAATCGATATTTTAGGTGCTCAAAGTCAATATGTGCATGCATTTTCTGTACCCGTTTATATCTCAAATTCAGGCTCAAAACACCCTAAAATTCGATATTTCGGGGTCCAAGAAGCGATCTGTACTTGCCTACTCCGTGTTAGAGTATTTTCAAAATACAGGCCCAAAACATGCTGAAAATCGATATTTTAGGTGACCAAAGTCAATATGTGTATGCATCTTCTGCACCCGTTTATATCTCAAATTCAACCTCAAAACACCCGAAAATTCGATATTTTTGGGTCCCAGAAGCGATCTGTACATGCCTACTCAGTGCTAGAATGTTTTCAAAATATAGGCACAAAACATGCTAAAAATCAATATTTTAAGTGTCCAAAGTCGATATGTGCATGCATCTTCTGTACCCGTTTATATCTCAAATTTAGGCTCAAAACACCCGAAAATTCAATATTTTAGGGTCTCAGAAGCGATCTGTACATGCCTACTCAGTGCTAGAATATTTTCAAAATAAAGGCCCAAAACATACTGAAAATCGATATTTTAGGTGACCAAAGTCAATATGTGTATGAATCTTCTGCACCCGTTTATATATAAAATTCAACCTCAAAACACCCGAAAATTCGATATTTTTTGGTCCCAGAAGAGATCTGTACATGCCTACTCAGTGCTAGAATGTTTTCAAAATGTAGGCTCAAAACATGCTCAAAATCGATATTTAAAGTGTCCAAAGTCGATATGTGCATGCATCTTCTGTACTCGTTTATATCTCAAATTCAGGCTCCAAACACCCGAAAATTCGGTATTTTTGGATTCTAGTAGCGATCTGTACATGCCTACTCCTAGTTAGAATGTTTTCAAGATACAGACTCAAAACATGCTCAAAATCGATATTTTAGGTGCCCAAAATCGATATGTGCATGCATCTTCTGTACCCGTTTATATCTCAAATTCAGACTCCAAACACTCGAAAATTCGATATTTTGTGGTCCCAGAAGCGATCTGTACATGCCTACTCAGATACAGGCCCAAATATGCTGAAAATCGATCTCTTAGGTGCCCAAAAGTCGATATGTGGATGCATCTTCTGTACCTCGTTTATATCTCAAATTCAGGCTCCAAACAACCGAAAATTCGATATTTTGGGGTCCCAGAAGCGATCTGTACATGCCTACTACGTGTTAGAGTATTTTCAAAATACAGGCCCAAAACATGCTGAAAATCGATATTTTAGGTGACCAAGGTCAATATGTGTATGCATCTTCTGCACCCGTTTATATCCCAAATTCAACCTCAAAACACCCGAAAATTCGATATTTTTGGGTCCCAGAAGCGATCTGTACATGCCTACTCAGTGCTAGAATGTTTTGAAAATATAGCCCCAAAACATGCTGAAAATCGATATTTTAGGTGCCTAAAGTCGATATCTCAAATTCAGGCCCAAAACACCCGCAAATTCGATATTTTGGGGTCCCAGATGCAATCTGTACATGCCTACTCCGTGTTAGAGTATTTTCAATATATAGGCCCAAAACATACTGAAAATCGATCTCTTAGGTGCCCAAAAGTCGATATGTGCATGCATCTTCTGTATCCGTTTATATCTCAAATTCAGGCTCCAAACACCCGAAAATTCAGTATTTTTGGGTCCTAGAAGCGATCTGAACATGCCTACTCATTGTTAGAATGTTTTCAAGATACAGACCCAAAACATGCTCAAAATCGATATTTTAGGTGCCCAAAAGTCGATATGTGCATGCATCTTATGTACCCGTTTATATCTCAATTTCAGGCTCCAAACACCCGAAAATTCGATATTTTGGGGTCCCAGAAGCGATCTGTACATGCCTACTTCGTGTTAGAGTATTTTCAAAAGACAGGCCAAAAACATACTGAAAATCGATCTTTTAGGTGCCCAAAATTCGATATGTGGATGCATCTTTTGTACCCGTTTATATCTCAAATTCAGGCTCCAAACACCCGAAAATTCGATATTTTGGGGTCCTAGAAGCGATCTGTACATGCCTACTCCTAGTTAGAATGTTTTCAAGATACAGACTCAAAACATGCTCAAAATTAATATTTTAGGTGCCCAAAATCGATATGTGCATGCATCTTCAGTACCTGTTTATATCTTAAATTCAGGCTCAAAAAACCCGAAAATTCGATATTTTTGGGTCCCATAAGCGATCTGTGCATGCCTACTCCGTGTTAGAGTATTTTCAAAATACAGGGTCTATACATGCTGAAAATCGATATTTTAGGTGCCAAAAGTCAATATGTGCATGCATTTTCTGTACCCGTTTATATCTCAAATTCAGGCTCAAAACACCCTAAAATTCGATATTTCGGGGTCCCAGAAGCGATCTGTACATGCCTACTCAGTGCTAGAATGTTTTCAAAATATAGGCTCAAAACATGCTAAAAATCAATATTTTAAGTGTCCAAAGTCGATAAGTGCATGCATCTTCTGTACCCGTTTATATCTCAAATTTAGGCTCAAAACACCCGAAAATTCGATATTTTAGGGTCTCAGAAGCGATCTGTACATGCCTACTCAGCGCTAGAATATTTTCAAAATAAAGGACAAAAACATACTGAAAATCGATCTTTTAGGTGCCCAAAAGTCGATATGTGCATGCATCTTTAGTACCTGTTTATATCTGAAATTCAGGCTTAAAACACCCGAAAATTCGATATTTTTGGGTCCCAGAAGCTATCTGTACATGTTTACTCCGTGTTAGAGTATTTTCAAAATACAGCCCCAAAACATGCAGAAAATCGACATTTTATGTAAGTGCCAAAAGTCAATATGTGCATGCATTTTCTGTACCCGTTCATATTTCAAATTCAGGCTCAAAACACCCGAAAATTCGATATTTCGGGGTCCCAGAAGCGATCTGTACATGCCTACTCCGTGTTAGAGTATTTTCAAAATGCAGGCCCAAAACAAACTGAAAATCGATATTTTAGGTGCTCAAAGTCAATATGTGCATGCAGTTTCTGTACCCGTTTATATCTCAAATTCAGGCTCAAAACACCCGAAAATTCGATATTTTGGGGTCCCAGAAGAGATCTGTACATGCCTACTAAGATACAGGCCAAAAACATGCTCAAAATCGATATTTTAGGTGCCCAAAAGTCGATATGTGCATGCATCTTCTGTACCCGTTTATATCACAAATTCAGGCTCAAAACACCCGAAAATTCGATATTTTGGGGTCCCAGAAGCGATCTGTATTTGCCTACTCCGTGTTAGAGTATTTTCAAAATACAGGCCCAAAACATGCTGAAAATCGATATTATAGGTGCCCAAAGTCGATATCTCAAATTCAGGCCCAAAACACCCGCAAATTCGATATTTTGGGGTCTCAGAAGCAAACTGAACATGCCTACTCCGCGTTAGAGTATTTTCAAAATACAGGCCCAAAACATACTGAAAATCGATCTTTTAGGTGCCGAAAAGTCGATATGAGCATGCTTCTTGTGTACCCGTTTATATCTCAAATTCAGGCTCCAAACACCCGAAAATTCGATATTTTGGGGTCCCAGAAGCGGTCCGTACATGCCTACTCAGTGTTAGAGTATTTTCAAAATGCAGGCCCAAAACATATTGAAAATCGATATTTTAGGTGCCCAAAGTAAAAATGTGCATGCATTTTATGTACCGGTTTATATCTCAAATTCCAGCTCAAAACACCCGAAAATTCAATATTTTGGGGTCCCAGAAGAGATCTGTACATGCCTACTCAGATACAGGCCAAAAAAATGCTCAAAATCGATATTTTAGGTGCCCAAAAGTCGATATGTGCATGCATCTTCTGTAACCGTTTATATCTCAAATTAAGGCTCAAAACACCCGAAAATTCGATATTTTGGGGTCCCAGGAGCGGTCTGTACATGCCTACTCCGTGTTAAAGTATTTACAAAACACAGGCCCAAAACATACTGAAAATCGATATTTTAGGTGCCCAAAAGTCGATATGTGCATGTATCTTCTGTAACCGTTTATATCTTAAATTCAGGCTCCAAACACCCGAAAATTCGATATCTTGAGGTCCCAGAAGCAATCTGTACATGCCTACTCAGCGCTAGAATGTTTTTAAAATATAGGCTCAAAACATGCTAAAAATCGATATTTTATGTTTCCAAAATCGATATGTGCATGCATCTTCTGTACCCGTTTATGTCTCAAATTCAGGCTCAAAACACCCGAAAATTCGGTATTTTTGGGGTCCTAGAAGCGATCAGTACATGCTTACTCCTAGTTAGAATGTTTTCAAAATACAGACCCAAAACATGCTCAAAATCGATATTTTAGGTGCCCAAAAGTCGATATGTTCATGCATCTTTGGTACCTGTTTATACCTCAAATTCAGGCTCAAAACACCCGACAATTTGATATTTTTGGGCCCCAGAAGCGATCTGTAGATGCCTACTCAGTGCTAGAATATTTTCAAAATATAGGCTCAAAACATGCTAAAAATCGATATTTTAGGTGCCCAAAGTCGATATCACAAATTCAGGCCCAAAACACCCGAAAATTCGATATTTTGGGGTCCCAGAAGCGATCTGTACATGCCTACTCCGTGTTAGAGTATTTTCAAAATACAGGCCTAAAACATACAGAAAATCGATATTTTAGGTGCCCAAAAGTCGATATGTTCATGCATCTTCTGTACCCGTTCATATCTCAAATTTAGGCTCAAAACACCCGAAAATTCGGTATTTTTGGGTCCTAAAAGCGATCTGTACATGCCTACTCCTAGTTAGAATGTTTTCAAGATACAGACCCAAAACATGCTCAAAATCGATATTTTAAGATCCCAAAAGTCGATATGTGCATGCATCTTCTGTACCCGTTTATATCTCAAATTCAGGCTCCAAACACCCGAAAATTCGATATTTTGGGGTCCCAGAAGCGATCTGTACATGTCTACTCAGTGCTAGAATATTTTCAAAATATAGGCCCAAAACATGCTAAAATCGATATTTTAGGTGCCTAAAGTCGATATCTCAAATTCAGGCCCAAAACATCCGAAAATTCGATATTTTGGGGTCCCATATGCGATCTGTACATGCCTACTCCGTGTTAGAGTATTTTCAAAATACAGGCCCAAAGAATGCTGAAAATCGATATTTTAGGTGACTAAAGTTTGCAATATGTGTATGCATCTTCTGCACCCGTTTATATCCCAAATTCAAGCTCAAAAAACCCGAAAACTTGATATTTTGGGGTCCCAGAAGTTATCTGTACATGCCTACTTAGTGCTAGAATATTTTCAAAATATAGGCCCAAAACATACAGAAAATCGATCTTTTAGGTGTAAAAAACAATTAATGTGAATGCATCTTCTGTACCCGTTTATATCTCAAATTCAGGCCCCAAACACGCGAAAATTCGATATTTTGGGGTCCCAGAAGCAATCTGTACATGCCTACTCAGATACAGGCCCAAAACATGCTGAAAATCGATATTTTAGGTTCCCAAAGTCAATATGTGTATGCATCTTCTGCACACGTTTATATCTCAAATTCTACCTCAAAACACCCTAAAATTCGATATTTTTGGGTCCCAGAAGCGATCTGTACATGCCTACTCAGTGCTAGAATGTTTTCAAAATATAGGCTCAAAACATGCTAAAAATCTATATTTTAAGTGTCCAAAGTCGATATGTGCATGCATCTTCTGTACCCGTTTATATCTCAAATTCAGGCTCAAAACACCGGAAAATTCGATATTTTTGGGTCCCTGAAGCAATCTGTTCATGCATACTCCGTGTTAGAGTATTTTCAAAATACTGGACTAAAACATGCTGAAAATCGATATTTTAAGTGCCCAAAGTCAATATGTGCATGCATTTTCTGTACCCGTTTATATCTCAAATTCAGGCTCAAAACACCCGAAATTTCGATATTTTTGAGGACCAGAAACGATCTGTACTCAGTGCTAGAATATTTTCAAAATATAGGCTCAAAACATGCTAAAAATCGATATTTAAGATGCCCAAAGTATATATTACAAATTCAGGCCCAAAACACCCGATTATTCGATATTTTGGGGTCCCATAACTGATCTGTACATGCCTACTCCGTTTTAGAGTATTTTCAAAATACAGGCCCAAAACATACAGAAAATCGATATTTTAGGTGCCCAAAAGTCGATATGTGCATGCATCTTCTGTACCCGTTTATATCTCAAATTCAGGCTCAAAACACCCGAAAATTCGGTATTTTTGGGTCCTAAAAGCGATCTGTACATGCCTACTCCTAGTTAGAATGTTTTCAAGATACAGACCCAAAACATGCTCAAAATCGATATTTTAAGTTCCCAAAAGTCGATATGTGCATGCATCTTTTGTACCCGTTTATATCTCAAATTCAGGCTCAAAACACCCGAAAATTCGATATTTTGGGGTCCCAGAAGCGATCTGTACATGTCTACTCAGTGCTAGAATATTTTCAAAATATAGGCCCAAAACATGCTAAAAATCGATATTTTAGGTGCCTAAAGTCGATATCTCAAATTCAGGCCCAAAACATACAGAAAATCGATATTTTAGGAGCCCAAAAGTCGGTATGTGCATGCATCTTCTTTACCTGTTTATATCTTAAATTTAGGCTCCAAACACCTGAAAATTCGATATTTTGGGGTCCTGGAAGCAATCTGTACATGCCTACTCAGTGCTAGAATGTTTTCAAAATATACGCTCAAAACATGCTAAAAATCGATATTTTAAGTGTCCAAAGTCGATATGTGCATGCATCTTCTGTACCCCAAAATATTGAATTTTCGGGTGTTTTGAGGTTGAATTTGAGATATAAACGAGTGCAGAAGATGCATACACATATTGACTTTGGGCACCTATAATATTGATTTTCAGCATGTTTTGGGCCTGTATCTGTGTAGGCATGTACAGATTGCTTCTGGGAACCCAAAATATCGAATTTTCGGGTGTTTTGTGCCTGAATTTGAGATATAAACGGGTACAGAAGATGCATGCACATATCGACTTTTGGGCACCTAAAATATCGATTTTGAGCATGTTTGGGTCTGTATCTTGAAAACATTCTAACTAGGAGTAGGCATGTACAGATCGCTTCTAGGACCCAAAAATACCGAATTTTCGGGTGTTTTCAGCCTGATTTTGAGATATAAACAGGTACAGAAGATGCATGCACATATCGACTTTGGACACTTAAAATATCGATTATGAGCATGTTTTGAGCCTATATTTTGAAAAAATTCTAGCACTGAGGAGGCATGTACAGACCGCTTCTGGGACCAAAAAATATCGAATTTTCGGGTGTTTTGAGGTTGAATTTGAGATATAAACGAGTGCAGAAGATGCATACACATATTGAATTTGGGCACCTAAAATATCGATTTTTAGCATGTTTTGGGCCTGTATCTAAGTAGGCATGTACAGATCACTTCTGGGACCCAAAAATATCGAATTTTCGTGTGTTTTGAGCCTGAATTTGAGATATAAACGGGTACAGAAGATGCATGCACATATCGACTTTTGGTCACCTAAAATATCGATTTTGAGCATGTTTGGGTCTGTATCTTGAAAACATTCTAACTAGGAGTAGGCATGTACAGATCGCTTCTAGAACCCAAAAATACCAAGATTTCGGGTGTTTTCAGCCTGAATTTGAGATATAAACTGGTACAGAAGATGAATGCACATATCGACTTTTGGGCACCTAAAAGATCAATTTTCAATATGTTTTGGGCCTGTTTTTTGAAAATATTCTAACACGGAGTAGGCATGCACAGTTCGCTTCTGGGACCCCAAAATATCGAATTTTCTTGTGTTTTGGGCCTGAAATTGAGATATCGACTTTGGGCACCTAAAATATCGATTTTTAGCATGTTTTGGGCCTATATTTTGAAAATATTCTAGCACTAAGTAGGCATGTACAGATCACTTTTGGAACCCCAAAATATCGAATTTTCGGGTGTTTTTAGCCTGAATTTGAGATATAAACGGGTACAGAAGATTCATGCACATATCGACTTTGGACACTTAAAATATCGATTTTTAGCATGTTTTGAGCCTATATTCTGAAAATATTCTAGCACTGAGTAGGCATGTACAGATCGCTTCTGGGACCCAAAAATATCGAATATTCGGGTGTTTAGGGCCAGAATTTGAGATATCGACTTTGGGCACCTAAAATATCGATTTTTAGCATGTTTTGGGCCTATATTTTGAAAATATTCTAGCACTGAGTAGGCATGTACAGATCGCTTCTGGGACCCCAAAATATCGAATTTTCGGGTGTTTTGAGCCTGAATTTGATATATAAACGGGTACAGAAAATGCATGCACATATCGACTTTTGGGCACCTAAAATATCGATTTTGAGCATGTTTGGGTCTGTATCTTTAAAACATTCTAACTAGGAGTAGGCATGTACAGATCGCTTCTAGGACCCAAAAATATCGAATTTTTGGGTGTTTTGAGGTTGAATTTGAGATATAAACGAGTGCAGAAGATGCATACACATATTGACTTTGGGCACCTAAAATATCGATTTTCAGAAAGTTTTGGGCCTGTATCTGAGTAGGCATGTACAGATCACTTCTGGGACCCAAAAATATCGAATTTTCGGGTGTTTTGAGGTTGAATTTGAGATATAAACGGGTACAGAAGATGCATGCACATATCGACGTTTGGGCACCTAAAAGATCGATTTTCAGTATGTTTTGGGCCTGTTTTTTGAAAATACTCTAACACGGAGTAGGCAAGTTCAGTTCGCTTCTGGGACCCCAAAATATCGAATTTTCGGGAGTTTTGGGCCTGAATTTGAGATATCGACTTTGGGCACCTAAAATATCGATTTTGAGCATGTTTTGGTCTGTATCTTGAAAACATTCTAACTAGGAGTAGGCATGTACATATCGCTTCTAGGACCCAAAAATATCGAGTTTTCGGGTGTTTTGAGCCTGATTTTGAGATATAAACAGGTACAGAAGATGCATGCACATATCGACTTTGGACACTTAAAATATCGATTTTAAGCATGTGTTGTGCCTATATTTTAAAAACATTCTAGCACTGAGTAGGCATGTACAGATCGCTTCTGGGACCTAAAAATATCGAATTTTCGGGTGTTTTGAGGTTGAATTTGAGATATAAACGAGTGCAGAAGATGCATACACATATTGACTTGGGGCACCTAAAATATCGATTTTTAGCATGTTTTGGGCCTGTATCTGAGTAGGCATGTACAGATCACTTCTGGGACCCAAAAATATCGAATTGTCGGGTGTTTGGAGCCTGAATTTGAGATATAAACGGGTACAGAAGATGTATGCACATATCGACTTTTGGGCACCTAAAAGATCGATTTTCAGTATGTTTTGGGCCTGTTTTTTGAAAATATTCTAACACGGAGTAGGCATGCACAGTTCGCTTCTGGGACCCCTAAATATCGAATTTTCGGGTGTTTTGGGCCTGAATTTGAGATATCGACTTTGGGCACCTAAAATATCGATTTTTTAGCATGTTTTGGGCCTATATTTTGAAAATATTCTAGCACTAAGTAGGCATGTACAGATCACTTTTGAAACCCCAAAATATCGAATTTTCGGTTGTTTTGAGCCTGAATTTGAGATATAAACGGGTACAGAAGATGCATGCACATATCGACTTTGGACACTTAAAATATCGATTTTTAGCATGTTTTGAGCCTATATTCTGAAAACATTCTAGCACTGAGTTGGCATGTACAGATCGTTTCTGGGACCCAAAAATATCGAATTTTCGGGTGTTTTGAGGTTGAATTTGGGATATAAACGGGTGCAGAAGATCCATACACATATTGACTTTGGTCACCTAAAATATCGATTTTCAGCATGTTGCAGGCCTTAATTTTGAAAATACTCTAACACGGAGTAGGCAAGTACAGATCGCTTCTGGGACCCCAAAATATCGAATTTTCGAGTGTTTTGGGCCAGAATTTGAGATATCGACTTTGGGCACCTAAAATATCGATTTTTTAGCATGTTTTGGGCTTATATTTTGAAAATATTCTAGCACTGAGTAGGCATGTACAGATCGCTTCTGGGACCCCAAAATATCGAAATTTCGGGTGTTTTGAGCCTGAATTTGAGATATAAACGGGTACAGAAGATGCATGCACATATCGAGTTTTGGGCACCTAAAATATCGATTTTGAGCATGTTTGGGTCTGTATCTTGAAAACATTCTAACTATGAGTAGGCATGTACAGATCGCTTCTAGGACCCAAAAATACCGAATTTTCGGGTGTTTTGGGCCTGAATTTGAGATATCGACTTTGGGCACCTAAAATATCGATTTTTAGCATGTTTTGGGCCTATATTTTGAAAATATTCTAGCACTGAGTAGGCATGTACATATCGCTTCTGGGACCCAAAATATCGAATTTTCGGGTGTTTTGAGCCTGAATTTGAGATATAAACGGGTACAGAAAATGCATGCACATATCGACTTTTGGGCACCTAAAATATCGATTTTGAGCATGTTTGGGTCTGTATCTTTAAAACATTCTAACTAGGAGTAGGCTTGTACAGATCGCTTCTAGGACCCAAAAATACCGAATTTTCGGGGGTTTTGAGCCTGATTTTGAGATATAAACGGGTACAGAAGATGCATGCACATATCGACTTTGGACACTTAAAATATCGATTTTTTGCATGTTTTGAGCCTATATTTTGAAAACATTCTAGCACTGAGTTGGCATGTACAGATCGTTTCTGGGACCCAAAAATATCGAATTTTTGGGTGTTTTGAGGTTGAATTTGAGATATAAACGAGTGCAGAAGATGCATACACATATTGACTTTGGGCACCTAAAATATCGATTTTAGCATGTTTTGGGCCTGTATCTGAGTAGGCATGTACAGATCACTTCTGGGACCCCAAAATATCGAATTTTCGGGTGTTTTGGGCCTGAATTTGAGATATCGACTTTGGGCACGTAAAATATTGATTTTTAGCATGTTTTGGGCCTGTATTTTGAAAATATTCTAGCACTGAGTAGGCATGTACAGATCGCTTCTGGGACCCAAAAATATCGAATTTTCGGGTGTTTTGAGGAGGAATTTGGGATATAAACGGGTGCAGAAGATGCATACACATATTGACTTTGGTCACCTAAAATATCGATTTTCAGCATGTTTTGGGCCTGTATTTTGAAAATACTCTAACACGGAGTAGGCAAGTACAGATCGCTTCTGGGACCCCAAAATATCGAATTTTCGGGTGTTTTGGGCCTGAATTTAAGATATCGACTTTGGGCACGTAAAATATCGATTTTAGCATGTTTTGGGCCTATATTTTGAAAATATTCTAGCACTGAGTAGGCATGTACAGATCGCTTCTGGGACCCCAAAATATCGAATTTTCGGGTGTTTTAAGCCTGAATTTGAGATATAAACGGGTACAGAAAATGCATGCACTTATCGACTTTTGTGCACCTAAAATATCGATTTTGAGCATGTTTGGGTCTGTATCTTGAAAACATTCTAACTAGGAGTAGGCATGTACAGATCGCTTCTAGGTCCCAAAAATACCGAATTTTCGGGTGTTTTTGGCGAGATTTTGAGATATAAACGGGTACAGAAGATGCATGCACATATCGACTTTTGGGCACCTAAAATATCGATTTTTAGCATGTTTTGAGCCGATATTTTTAAAACATTCTAGCACTGAGTTGGCATGTACAGATCGTTTCTGGGACCCAAAAATATCGAATTTTTCGGTGTTTTGAGGTTGAATTTGAGATATAAACGAGTGCAGAAGATGCATACACATATTGACTTTGGGCACCTAAAATATCGATTTTCAGCATGTTTTAGCCCTGTATCTGAGTAGGCATGTACAGATCGCTTCTGGGACCAAAAAATATCGAATTTTCGGGTGTTTGGAGCCTGGATTTGAGATATAAACGGGTACAGAAGATGCATGCACATATCGACGTTTGGGCACCTAAAGGATCGATTTTCAGTATGTTTTGGGCCTGTTTTTTGAAAATACTCTAACACGGAGTAGGCAAGTTCAGTTCGCTTCTGGGACCCCAAAATATCGAATTTTCGGGTGTTTTGGGCCTGAATTTGAGATATCGACTTTGGGCACCTAAAATATCGATTTTTAGCATGTTTTGAGCCTATATTTTGAAAACATTCTAGCACTGAGTATGCATGTACAGATCGCATCTGGGACCCAAAAATATCGAATTTTCGGGTGTTTGGAGCCTGAATTTGAGATATAAACGGGTACAGAAGATGCATGCACATATCGACGTTTGGGCATCTAAAAGATCGATTTTCAGTATGTTTTGGGACTGTTTTTTGAAAATACTCTAACACGGAGTAGGCAGGTTCAGTTCGCTTCTGGGACCCCAAAATATCGAATTTTCGGGTGTTTTTTGGCCTGAATTTGAGATATCGACTTTGGGCACCTAAAATATCGATTGTTAGCATGTTTTGAGCCTATATTTTGAAAACATTCTAGCACTGAGTATGCATGTACAGATCGCTTCTGGGACCCAAAAATATCGAATTTTCGGGTGTTTTGAGGTTGAATTTGGGATATAAACGGGTGTAGAAGATGCATACACATATTGACTTTGGTCACCTAAAATATAGATTTACAGCATGTTTGGGTCTGTATCTTGAAAACATTCTAACTAGGAGTAGGCATGTACAGATCGCTTCTAGGAGCCAAAAATACCGAATTTTCGGGTGTTTTGAGCCTGATTTTGAGATATAAATAGGAACAGAAGATGCATGCACATATCGACTTTGGACACTTAAAATATCGATTTTGAGAATGTTTTGAGCCTATATATTGAAAACATTCTAGCACTGAGTTGGCATGTACAGATCGTTTCAGGGACCCAAAAATATCGAATTTTTCGGTGTTTTGAGGTTGAATTTGAGATATAAACGAGTTCAGAAGATGCATACACATATTGACTTTGGGCACCTAAAATATCGATTTTCAGCATGTTTTGGGCTTGTATCTGAGTAGGCATGTACAGATCACTTCTGGGACCAAAAAATATCGAATTTTCGGGTGTTTGGAGCCTGAATTTGAGATATAAACGGGTACAGAAGATGCATGCACATATCGACGTTTGGGCACCTAAAGGATCGATTTTCAGTATGTTTTGGGCCTGTTTTTTGAAAATACTCTAACACGGAGTAGGCAAGTTCAGTTCGCTTCTGGGACCCCAAAATATCGAATTTTCGGGTGTTTTGGGCCTGAATTTGAGATATCGACTTTGGGCACCTAAAATATCGATTTTTAGCATGTTTTGAGCCTATATTTTGAAAACATTCTAGCACTGAGTATGCATGTACAGATCGCATCTGGGACCCAAAAATATCGAATTTTCGGGTGTTTTGAGGTTGAATTTGGGATATAAACGGGTGTAGAAGATTCATACACATATTGACTTTGGTCACCTAAAATATCGATTTTCAGCATGTTTTCGGCCTGTATTTTGAAAATACTCTAACACGGAGTAGGCAAGTACAGATCGATTCTGGGACCCCAAAATATCGAATTTTCGGGTGTTTTGGGCCAGAATTTGAGATATCGACTCTGGGCACCTAAAATATCGATTTTTATCATGGTTTGGGCCTATATTTTGAAAATATTCTAGCACTGAGTAGGCATGTACAGATCGCTTCTGGGACCCCAAAATATCGAATTTTCGGGTATTTGGAGCCTGGAATTGAGATATAAACGGGTACACAAGATGCATCCACATATCGCCTTTTGGGCACCTAAACGATCGATTTTCATTATGTTTTGGGCCTGTATATTGAAAATACTCTAATACGGAGTAGGCAAGTACAGATCGCTTTTGGGACCCCAAAATATCGAATTTTCGGGTGTTTTGGGCCTGAATTTGAGATATCGACTTTAAGCACCTAAAATATCGATTTTCAGCATGTTTTGGGCCTATATTTTGAAAAAAATCTAGCACTAAGTAGGCATGTACAGATCACTTCTGGGATCCAAAAATATCGAATTATCGGGTGTTTTGAGCCTGAACTTGAGATATAAACGGGTACACAAGATGCATCCACTTTTCGACTTTTGGGCACCTAAACGATCGATTTTCAGTATGTTTTGGGCCTGTATATTGAAAATACTCTAACACGGAGTAGGCATGTTCAGATCGCTTCTGGGACCCCAAAATATCAAATTTTCGGGTGTTTTGGGCCTGAATTTGAAATATCGACTTTGGGCACCTAAAATATCGATTTTTAGCATGTTTTGGGCCTATATTTTGAAAATATTCTAGCATTGAGTAGGCATGTACAGATCGCTTCTGGGACCCCAAAATATCGAATTTTCGGGTGTTTTGAGCCTGAATTTGAGATATAAACGGGTACAGAAGATGCATGCACATATCGACTTTTGGGCACCTAAAATATCGATTTTGAGCATGTTTGGGTCTGTATCTTGAAAACATTCTAACTAGGAGTAGGCATGTACAGATCGCTTCTAGGACCCAAAAATACCGAATTTTCGGGTATTTTGAGGTTGAATTTAATATATAAACGGGTGCAGAAGATGCATACACATTGACTTTGGGCACCTAAAATATCGATTTTCAGCATGTTTTGGGCCTGTATTTTAAAAATACTCTAACACGGAGTAGGCAAGTACAGATCGCTTCTGGGACCCCAAAATATCGAATTTTCGGGTGTTTGGAGCCTGAATTTGAGATATAAACGGGTACAGAAGATGCATGCACATATCGACTTTTGGGCACCTAAAAGATCGATTTTCAGTATGTTTTGGGCCTGTATTTTAAAAATACTCTAACACGGAGTAGGCATGTACAGATCGCTTCTGGGACCCCAAAATATCGAGTTTTCGTGTGTTTTGGGCCTGAATTTGAGATATCGTCTTTGGGCACCTAAAATATAGATTTTTAGCATGTTTTGGGCCTATATTTTGAAAATATTCTAGCACTGAGTAGGCATGTACAGATCGCTTCTGGGACCCCAAAATATCGAATTTTCGGGATTTTTGAGCCTGAATTTGAGATATAAACGGGTACAGAAAATGCATGCACATATTGACTTTGAGCACCTAAAATATCGATTTTTAGCATGTTTTGGGCCTGTATCTGAGTAGGCAAGTACAGATTGCTTCTGGGACCCCAAAATATCAAATTTTCGGGTGTTTGGAGCCTGAACTTGAGATATAAACGGGTACAGAAGATGCATCCACATATCGACTTTTGGGTACCTAAACGATCGATTTTCAGTATGTTTTGGTCCTGTATATTGAAAATACTCTAACACGGAGTAGGCAAGTACAGATCGCTTCTGGGACCCCAAAATATCGAATTTACGGGTGTTTTGGGCCTGAATTTGAGATATCGACTTTAAGCACCTAAAATATCGATTTTAAGCATGTTTTGGGCCTATATTTTGAAAATATTCTAGCACTAAGTAGGCATGTACAGATCACTTCAGGGATCCCAAAATATCGAATTTTCGGGTGTTTGGAGCCTGAACTTGAGATATAAACGGGTACAGAAGATGCATCCACTTTTCGATTTTTGGGCACCTAAACGATCGATTTTCAGTATGTTTTGGGCCTGTATATTGAAAATACTCTAACACGGAGTAGGCATGTACAGATCGCTTCTGGGACCCCAAAATATCGAATTTTCAGGTGATTTGGGCCTGAATTTGAAATATCGACTTTGGGTACCTAAAATATCGATTTTGAGCATGTTTTGGGCCTATATTTTCAAAATATTCTAGCACTGATTAGGCATGTACAGATCGATTCTGGGACCCCAAAATATCGAATTTTCGGGTGTTTTGAGCCTGAATTTGAGATATAAACGGGTACAGAAAATGCATGCACATATTGACTTTGGGCACCTAAAATATCGATTTTCAACATGTTTTGGGCCTGTATTTTGAAAATACTTTAACACGGAGTAGGCATGGACAGATCGTTTCTGGGACCCAAAAATATCGAATTTTCGGTCGTTTTGAGCCTGAATTTGAGATATAAATAAGTACAGAAGATGCATGAAGATATCGACTTTGGATACTTAAAATATCGATTTTTAGCATGTTTTGAGCCTATATTTTGAAAACATTCTAGCACTGAGTAGGCATGTACAGATCGCTTCTGGTACCCAAAAATTTCGAATTTTCGGGTGTTTTGAGGTTGAATTTGGGATATAAACGGGTGTAGAAGATGCATACACATATTGACTTTGGTCACCTAAAATATCGATTTTCAGCATGTTTTGGGCCTGTATTTTGAAAATTCTCTAACATGGAGTAGGCAAGTACAGATCGCTTCTGGGACCCCAAAATATCGAATTTTCGGGTGTTTTGGGCCTGAATTTGAGATATCGACTTTGGGCACCTAAAATATCGATTTTAGCATGTTTTGGGCCTATATTTTGAAAATATTCTAGCACTGAGTAGGCATGTACAGATCGCTTCTGGGACCCCAAAATATCGAATTTTCGGGTGGTTTGGGCATGAATTTGAGATATCGACTTTTGGCACCTAAAATATAGATTTTTAGCATGTTTTGAGCCTATATTTTGAAAATATTCTAGCACTAAGTAGGCTTGTACCGATCACTTATGGGACCCCAAAATATCGAATTTTCGCGTGTTTTGAGCCTGAATTTGAGATATAAACGGGTACTGAAGATGCATGCACATATCGACTTTTGGGCACCTAAAAGATCGATTTTCAGTATGTTTTGGGCCTGTATTTTGAAAATACTCTAACACTGAGTAGGCAAGTACAGATCGCTTCTAGGACCCCAAAATATCGAATTTTCGGGTGTTTTGGGCTTGAATTTGAGATATCGTCTTTGGGCACCTAAAATATCGATTTTGAGTATGTTTTGGGCCTATAATTTAAAAATATTGTAGCACTGAGTAGGCATGTACAGATCGCTTCTGGGACCCCAAAATATCGAATTTTCGGGTGTTTTGAGCCTGAATTTGAGATATAAACGGGTACTGAAAATGCATGCACATATTGACTTTGGGCACCTAAAATATCGATTTTCAGCATGTTTTGGGCCTGTATTTTGAAAATACTTTAACATGGAGTAGGCATGTACAGATCGCTTTTGGGACCCAAAAATATCGAATTTTCGGTCGTTTTGAACCTGAATTTGAGATATAAATGGGTACAGAAGATGCATGCACATATCCACTTTGGACACTTAAAATATCGATTTTTAGCATGTTTTGAGCCTATATTTTGAAAACATTCTAGCACTGAGTAAACATGTACAGATCGCTTCTGGGACCCAAAAATTTCGAATTTTAGGGAGTTTTGAGCCTAAATTTGAGATATAAACGAGTGCAGAAGATGCATACACATATTGACTTTGAGCACCTAAAATATCGATTTTGAGCATATTTTGGGCCTGTATCTGAGTAGGCATGTACAGATCGCTTCTGGGACCCCAAAATATCGAATTTTCGGGTGTTTGGAGCCTGAATTTAAGATATAAACGGGTACAGAAGATGCATGCACATATCGACTTTTGAGCACCTAAAAGAACGATTTTCAGTATGTTTTGGGCCTGTATTTTGAAAATACTCTAACACGGAGTAGGCAAGTACAGATGGCTTCTAGGACCCAAAAATACTGAATTTTCGGGTGTTTTGAGCCTGATTTTGAGATATAAACGGATACAGAAGATGCATGCACATATCGACTTTGGACACTTAAAATATCTATTTTTAGCATGTTTTGAGCCTATATTTTGAAAAAATTCTAGCACTGAGTAGGCATGTACAGATCGCTTCTGGGATCCAAAAATATCGAATTTTCGGGTATTTTGAGGTTGAATTTAATATATAAAAGATGCATACACAGTGACTTTGGGCACCTAAAATATCGATTTTGAGCATGTTTTGGGCTTGTATCTGAGTAAGCATGTACAGATTGCTTCTGGGACCCCAAAATATCGAATTTTCGGGTGTTTGGAGCCTGAATTTGAGATATAAACGGGTACGGAAGATGCATGCACATATCGACTTTTGGGCACCTAAAGGATCGATTTTCATTATGTTTTGGGCCTGTATTTTGAAAATACTCTAACACGGAGTAGGCAAGTACAGATCGCTTCTGGGACCCCAAAATATCGAATTTTCGGTTGTTTTGGGCCGGAATTTGAGATATCGTCTTTGGTCACCTAAAATATCGATTTTGAGCATGTTTTGGGCCTATATTTTGAAAATATTCTAGCACTCAGTAGGCATGTACAAAGCGCTTCAGGGACCCCAAAATATCGAATTTTCGGGTGATTTGGGCATGAATTTGAGATATCGACTTTGGGCACCTAAAATATCGATTTTTAGCATGTTTTGGGCCTATATTTTGAAAATATTCTAGCACTTAGTAGGCTTGTACAGATCACTTCTGGGACCCCAAAATAACGAATTTTCGGGTGTTTTGAGCCTGAATTTGAGATCTAAACGGGTACGGAAGATGCACATATCGACTTTTGGGCACCTAAAATATCGATTTTGAGCATGTTTTGAGCCGATATTTTGAAAACATTCTAGCACTGAGTAGGCATGTACAGATCGCTTCTGGAACCCAAAAATATCGAATTTTCGGGTATTTTGAGGTTGAATTTAATATATAAACGGGTGCAGAAGATGCATACACATTGACTTTGGGCACCTAAAATATCGATTTTCAGCATGTTTTGGGCCTGTATCTGAGTAGGCATGTATAGATCGCTTCTGGGACCCAAAAATATCGAATTTTCGGGTGTTTGGAGTTTGAATTTGAGATATAAACGGGTACAGAAGATGCATCCACATATCGACTTTTGGGCTCCTAAAATATCGATTTTCAGTATGTTTTGGGCCTGTATTTTGAAAATACTCTAACACGGAGTAGGCATGTACAGATCGCTTCTGGGACCCCAAAATATCAAATTTTCGGGTGTTTTGGGCCTGAATTTGTGATATCGAGTTTGGGCACCTAAAATATCGATTTTTAGCATGCTTTGGGCCTATATTTTGAAAACATTCTAGCACTGAGTAGGCATGTACAAATCGCTTCTGGGACAACAAAATATCGAATTTTCGGGTGTTTTGAGCCTGAATTTGAGACATAAACGGGTACAGAAGATGCATGCACATATCGACTTTTGGGCACGTAAAATATCGATTTTGAGCATGTTTTGGGTCTGTATCTTGAAAACATTCTAACTAGGAGTAGGCATGTAGAGATTGCTTCTAGGACTCAAAAATACCGAATTTTCGGGTGTTTTGAGGTTGAATTTGGGATATAAACTTGTGCAGAAGATCCATACACATAATGACTATGGGGACCTAAAATATCGATTTTCAGCATGTTTTGGACCTGTATCTGAGTAGGCATGTACAGATCGCTTCTGGGACCCAAAAATATCGAATTTTCGGGTGTTTGGAGCTTGAATTTGAGATATAAACGGGTACAGAAGATTCATGCACATATCGACTTTTGGGCACCTAAAATATCGATTTTCAGTATGTTTTGGGCCTGTACTTTGAAATACTCTAACACGGAGTAGGCATGTACAGTTCGCTTCTGGGACCCCAAAATATCGAATTTTCGGGTGTTTTGGGCCTGAATTTTAAATATCGACTTTGGACACCTAAAATATCGATTTTAGCATGTTTTGGGCCTATATTTTGAAAATATTCTAGCACTGAGTAGGCATGTACAGATCGCTTCTGGGACCCAAAAATATCGAATTTTCGGGTGTTTTGAGGTTGAATTTGGGATATAAACGGGTGTAGAAGATGCATACACATATCGACTTTTGGGCACCTAAAATATCGATTTTCAGTATGTTTTGGGCCTGTACTTTGAAATACTCTAACAAGGAGTAGGCATGTACAGTTCTCTTCTGGGACCCCAAAATATCGAATTTTCGGGTGTTTTGGACCTGAATTTTAAATATCGACTTTGGGCACCTAAAATATCGATTTTAGCATGTTTTGGGCCTATATTTTGAAAATATTCTAGCACTGAGTAGGCATTTACAGATCGCTTCTGGGACCCAAAAATATCGAATTTTCGGGTGTTTTGAGGTTGTATTTGGGATAAAACGGGTGTAGAAGATGCATACACATATTGACTTTGGTCACCTAAAATATCGATTTTAAGCAGGTTTTGGGCCTGTATTTTGAAAATACTCTAACATGGAGTAGGCAAGTACAGATCGCTTCTGGGACCCCAAAATATCGAATTTTCGGGTGTTTTGGGCCTGAATTTGAGATATCGTCTTTGGGCACCTAAAATATCGATTTTTAGCATGTTTTGGGCCTATATTTTGAAAATATTCTAGCACTGAGTAGGCATGTACAGATCGCTTTTGGGACCCCAAAATATCGAATTTTCGGGTGATTTGGGCATGAATTTGAGATATCGACTTTGGGCACCTAAAATATAGATTTTTAGCATGTTTTGGGCCTATATTTTGAAAATATTCTAGCACTAAGTAGGCTTGTACAAATCACTTCTGGGACCCCAAAATATTGAATTTTCGGGTGTTTTGAGCCTGAATTTGAGATATAAACGAGTACGGAAGATGAATGCACATATCGACTTTTGGGCACCTAAAAGATCGATTTTTAGTATGTTTTGGGCCTGTATTTTGAAAATACTCTAACACGGTGTAGGCAAGTACAGATCGCTTCTAGGACCACAAAATATCGAATTTTCGGTTGTTTTGGGCCTGAATTTGAGATATCGACTTTGGGCAACTAAAATATCGATTTTGTGCATGGTTTGAGCCTATATTTTGAAAACATTCTAGCACTGAGTAGGCATGTAAAGATCGCTTCTATGACCCAAAAACACCGAATTTTCGGGTGTTTTGAGCCTGATTTTGAGATATAAACGGATACAGAAGATGCTTGCACATATCGACTTTGGACACTTAAAATATCGATTTTTAGCATGTTTTGAGACTATATTTTGAAAACATTCTAGCACTGAGTAGGCATGTACAGATCGCTTCCGGGACCCAAAAATATCGAATTTTCGGGTATTTTGAGGTTGAATTTAATATATAAACGGGTGCAGAAGATTCATACACATTGACTTTGGGCACCTAAAATAACGATTTTCAGCATGTTTTGGGCCTGTATCTTAGTAGGCATGTACAGATCGCTTCTGGGACCCCAAAATATCGAATTTTCGGGCGTTTGGAGCCTGAATTAGAGATATAAACGGGTACAGAAGAGGCATGCACATATCGACTTTTGGGCACCTAAAAGATCGATTTTCGGTATGTTTTGGGCCTGTATTTTGAAAATACTCTAACACGGAGTAGGCAAGTACAGATGGCTTCTGGGAACCCAAAATATCGAATTTTCGGGTGTTTTGGGCCTGAATTTGAGATATCGTCTTTGGGCACCTAAAATATCGATTTTGAGCATGTTTTGGGCCTATATTTTGAAAATATTCTAGCACTGAGTAGGCATGTACAGATCGCTTCAGGGACCCCAAAATATCGAATTTTCGGGTGATTTGGGCATGAATTTGAGATAACGACTTTGAGCACCTAAAATATAGATTTTTAGCATGTTTTGGGCCTATATTTTGAAAATATTCTAGCAATAAGTAGGCTTGTACAGATCACTTATGGGACCCCAAAATTTAGAATTTTCGGGTGTTTTGAGCATGAATTTCAGATATAAACGGGTACGGAAGATGAATGAACATATCAACTTTTGGGCACCTAAAAGATCGATTTTTAGTATGTTTTGAGCCTATATTTTGAAAATATTCTAGCACTGAGTATGCATGTACAGATCGCTTCTGGGACCCAAAAATATCGAATTTTCGGGTGTTTTGAGGTTGAATTTGGGATATAAACGGGTGTAGAAGATTCATACACATATTGACTTTGGTCACCTAAAATATCAATTTTCAGCATGTTTTCGGCCTGTACTTTGAAAATACTCTAACACGGAGTAGGCAAGTACAGATCGCTTCTGGGACCCCAAAATATCGAATTTTCGGGTGTTTTGGGCCAGAATTTGAGATATCGACTCTGGGCACCTAAAATATCGATTTTTATCATGGTTTGGGCCTATATTTTGAAAATATTCTAGCACTGAGTAGGCATGTACAGATCGCTTCTGGGACCCCAAAATATCGAATTTTCGGGTATTTGGAGCCTGGAATTGAGATATAAACGGGTACACAAGATGCATCCACATATCGCCTTTTGGGCACCTAAACGATCGATTTTCATTATGTTTTGGGCCTGTATATTGAAAATACTCTAATACGGAGTAGGCAAGTACAGATCGCTTTTGGGACCCCAAAATATCGAATTTTCGGGTGTTTTGGGCCTGAATTTGAGATATCGACTTTAAGCACCTAAAATATCGATTTTCAGCATGTTTTGGGCCTATATTTTGAAAAAAATCTAGCACTAAGTAGGCATGTACAGATCACTTCTGGGATCCAAAAATATCGAATTATCGGGTGTTTTGAGCCTGAACTTGAGATATAAACGGGTACACAAGATGCATCCACTTTTCGACTTTTGGGCACCTAAACGATCGATTTTCAGTATGTTTTGGGCCTGTATATTGAAAATACTCTAACACGGAGTAGGCATGTTCAGATCGCTTCTGGGACCCCAAAATATCATATTTTCGGGTGTTTTGGGCCTGAATTTGAAATATCGACTTTGGGCACCTAAAATATCGATTTTTAGCATGTTTTGGGCCTATATTTTGAAAATATTCTAGCATTGAGTAGGCATGTACAGATCGCTTCTGGGACCCCAAAATATCGAATTTTCGGGTGTTTTGAGCCTGAATTTGAGATATAAACGGGTACAGAAGATGCATGCACATATCGACTTTTGGGCACCTAAAATATCGATTTTGAGCATGTTTGGGTCTGTATCTTGAAAACATTCTAACTAGGAGTAGGCATGTACAGATCGCTTCTAGGACCCAAAAATACCGAATTTTCGGGTATTTTGAGGTTGAATTTAATATATAAACGGGTGCAGAAGATGCATACACATTGACTTTGGGCACCTAAAATATCGATTTTCAGCATGTTTTGGGCCTGTATTTTAAAAATACTCTAACACGGAGTAGGCAAGTACAGATCGCTTCTGGGACCCCAAAATATCGAATTTTCGGGTGTTTGGAGCCTGAATTTGAGATATAAACGGGTACAGAAGATGCATGCACATATCGACTTTTGGGCACCTAAAAGATCGATTTTCAGTATGTTTTGGGCCTGTATTTTAAAAATACTCTAACACGGAGTAGGCATGTACAGATCGCTTCTGGGACCCCAAAATATCGAGTTTTCGTGTGTTTTGGGCCTGAATTTGAGATATCGTCTTTGGGCACCTAAAATATAGATTTTTAGCATGTTTTGGGCCTATATTTTGAAAATATTCTAGCACTGAGTAGGCATGTACAGATCGCTTCTGGAACCCAAAAATATCGAATTTTCGGGTATTTTGACGTTGAATTTAATATATAAACGGGTGCAGAAGATGCATACACATTGACTTTGGGCACCTAAAATATCGATTTTCAGCATGTTTTGGGCCTTTATCTGAGTAGGCATGTACAGATCGCTTCTGGGACCCCAAAATATCGAATTTTCGGGTGTTTATAGCCTGAATTTGAGATATAAACGGGTACGGAAGATGCATGCACATATCGACTTTTGGGCACCTAAAGGATCGATTTTCATTATGTTTTTGGCCTGTATTTTGAAAATACTCTAACACGGAGTAGGCAAGTACAGATCGCTTCTGGGACCCCAAAATATCGAATTTTCGGTTGTTTTGGGCCTGAATTTGAGATATCGTCTTTGGGCACTTAAAATATCGATTTTGAGCATGTTTTGAGCCGATATTTTGAAAACATTCTAGCACTGAGTAGGCATGTACAGATCGCTTCTGGAACCCAAAAATATCGAATTTTCGGGTATTTTGAGTTTGAATTTAATATATAAACGGGTGCAGAAGATGCATACACATTGACTTTGGGCACCTAAAATATCGAATTTCAGCATGTTTTGGGCCTGTATCTGAGTAGGCATGTACAGATCGCTTCTGGGACCCCCAAATATCGAATTTTCGGGTGTTTGGAGCCTGAATTTGAGATATAAACGGGTACGGAAGATGCATGCACATATCGACTTTTGGGCACCTAAAGGATCGATTTTCATTATGTTTTGGGCCTGTATTTTGAAAATACTCTAACACGGAGTAGGCAAGTACAGATCGCTACTGGGACCCCAAAATATCGAATTTTCGGTAGTTTTGGGCCTGAATTTGAGATATCGTCTTTGGGCACCTAAAATATCGATTTTGAGCATGTTTTGAGCCGATATTTTGAAAACATTCTAGCACTGAGTAGGCATGTACAGATCGCTTCTGGAACCCAAAAATATCGAATTTTCGGGTATTTTGAGGTTGAATTTAATATATAAACGGGTGCAGAAGATGCATACACATTGACTTTGGGCACCTAAAATATCGATTTTCAGCATGTTTTGGGCCTGTATCTGAGTAGGCATGTACAGATCGCTTCTGGGACCCAAAAATATCGAATTTTCGGGTGTTTGGAGTTTGAATTTGAGATATAAACGGGTACAGAAGATGCATCCACATATCGACTTTTGGGCTCCTAAAATATCGATTTTCAGTATGTTTTGGGCCTGTATTTTGAAAATACTCTAACACGGAGTAGGCATGTACAGATCGCTTCTGGGACCCCAAAATATCGAATTTTCGGGTGTTTTGGGCCTGAATTTGTGATATCGAGTTTGGGCACCTAAAATATCGATTTTTAGCATGCTTTGGGCCTATATTTTGAAAACATTCTAGCACTGAGTAGGCATGTACAAATCGCTTCTGGGACAACAAAATATCGAATTTTCGGGTGTTTTGAGCCTGAATTTGAGACATAAACGGGTACAGAAGATGCATGCACATATCGACTTTTGGGCACGTAAAATATCGATTTTGAGCATGTTTTGGGTCTGTATCTTGAAAACATTCTAACTAGGAGTAGGCATGTAGAGATTGCTTCTAGGACTCAAAAATACCGAATTTTCGGGTGTTTTGAGGTTGAATTTGGGATATAAACTTGTGCAGAAGATCCATACACATAATGACTATGGGGACCTAAAATATCGATTTTCAGCATGTTTTGGACCTGTATCTGAGTAGGCATGTACAGATCGCTTCTGGGACCCAAAAATATCGAATTTTCGGGTGTTTGGAGCTTGAATTTGAGATATAAACGGGTACAGAAGATTCATGCACATATCGACTTTTGGGCACCTAAAATATCGATTTTCAGTATGTTTTGGGCCTGTACTTTGAAATACTCTAACACGGAGTAGGCATGTACAGTTCGCTTCTGGGACCCCAAAATATCGAATTTTCGGGTGTTTTGGGCCTGAATTTTAAATATCGACTTTGGACACCTAAAATATCGATTTTAGCATGTTTTGGGCCTATATTTTGAAAATATTCTAGCACTGAGTAGGCATGTACAGATCGCTTCTGGGACCCAAAAATATCGAATTTTCGGGTGTTTTGAGGTTGAATTTGGGATATAAACGGGTGTAGAAGATGCATACACATATCGACTTTTGGGCACCTAAAATATCGATTTTCAGTATGTTTTGGGCCTGTACTTTGAAATACTCTAACAAGGAGTAGGCATGTACAGTTCTCTTCTGGGACCCCAAAATATCGAATTTTCGGGTGTTTTGGACCTGAATTTTAAATATCGACTTTGGGCACCTAAAATATCGATTTTAGCATGTTTTGGGCCTATATTTTGAAAATATTCTAGCACTGAGTAGGCATTTACAGATCGCTTCTGGGACCCAAAAATATCGAATTTTCGGGTGTTTTGAGGTTGTATTTGGGATAAAACGGGTGTAGAAGATGCATACACATATTGACTTTGGTCACCTAAAATATCGATTTTAAGCAGGTTTTGGGCCTGTATTTTGAAAATACTCTAACATGGAGTAGGCAAGTACAGATCGCTTCTGGGACCCCAAAATATCGAATTTTCGGGTGTTTTGGGCCTGAATTTGAGATATCGTCTTTGGGCACCTAAAATATCGATTTTTAGCATGTTTTGGGCCTATATTTTGAAAATATTCTAGCACTGAGTAGGCATGTACAGATCGCTTTTGGGACCCCAAAATATCGAATTTTCGGGTGATTTGGGCATGAATTTGAGATATCGACTTTGGGCACCTAAAATATAGATTTTTAGCATGTTTTGGGCCTATATTTTGAAAATATTCTAGCACTAAGTAGGCTTGTACAAATCACTTCTGGGACCCCAAAATATTGAATTTTCGGGTGTTTTGAGCCTGAATTTGAGATATAAACGAGTACGGAAGATGAATGCACATATCGACTTTTGGGCACCTAAAAGATCGATTTTTAGTATGTTTTGGGCCTGTATTTTGAAAATACTCTAACACGGTGTAGGCAAGTACAGATCGCTTCTAGGACCACAAAATATCGAATTTTCGGTTGTTTTGGGCCTGAATTTGAGATATCGACTTTGGGCAACTAAAATATCGATTTTGTGCATGGTTTGAGCCTATATTTTGAAAACATTCTAGCACTGAGTAGGCATGTAAAGATCGCTTCTATGACCCAAAAACACCGAATTTTCGGGTGTTTTGAGCCTGATTTTGAGATATAAACGGATACAGAAGATGCTTGCACATATCGACTTTGGACACTTAAAATATCGATTTTTAGCATGTTTTGAGACTATATTTTGAAAACATTCTAGCACTGAGTAGGCATGTACAGATCGCTTCCGGGACCCAAAAATATCGAATTTTCGGGTATTTTGAGGTTGAATTTAATATATAAACGGGTGCAGAAGATTCATACACATTGACTTTGGGCACCTAAAATAACGATTTTCAGCATGTTTTGGGCCTGTATCTTAGTAGGCATGTACAGATCGCTTCTGGGACCCCAAAATATCGAATTTTCGGGCGTTTGGAGCCTGAATTAGAGATATAAACGGGTACAGAAGAGGCATGCACATATCGACTTTTGGGCACCTAAAAGATCGATTTTCGGTATGTTTTGGGCCTGTATTTTGAAAATACTCTAACACGGAGTAGGCAAGTACAGATGGCTTCTGGGAACCCAAAATATCGAATTTTCGGGTGTTTTGGGCCTGAATTTGAGATATCGTCTTTGGGCACCTAAAATATCGATTTTGAGCATGTTTTGGGCCTATATTTTGAAAATATTCTAGCACTGAGTAGGCATGTACAGATCGCTTCAGGGACCCCAAAATATCGAATTTTCGGGTGATTTGGGCATGAATTTGAGATAACGACTTTGAGCACCTAAAATATAGATTTTTAGCATGTTTTGGGCCTATATTTTGAAAATATTCTAGCAATAAGTAGGCTTGTACAGATCACTTATGGGACCCCAAAATTTAGAATTTTCGGGTGTTTTGAGCATGAATTTCAGATATAAACGGGTACGGAAGATGAATGAACATATCAACTTTTGGGCACCTAAAAGATCGATTTTTAGTATGTTTTGAGCCTATATTTTGAAAATATTCTAGCACTGAGTATGCATGTACAGATCGCTTCTGGGACCCAAAAATATCGAATTTTCGGGTGTTTTGAGGTTGAATTTGGGATATAAACGGGTGTAGAAGATTCATACACATATTGACTTTGGTCACCTAAAATATCAATTTTCAGCATGTTTTCGGCCTGTACTTTGAAAATACTCTAACACGGAGTAGGCAAGTACAGATCGCTTCTGGGACCCCAAAATATCGAATTTTCGGGTGTTTTGGGCCAGAATTTGAGATATCGACTCTGGGCACCTAAAATATCGATTTTTATCATGGTTTGGGCCTATATTTTGAAAATATTCTAGCACTGAGTAGGCATGTACAGATCGCTTCTGGGACCCCAAAATATCGAATTTTCGGGTATTTGGAGCCTGGAATTGAGATATAAACGGGTACACAAGATGCATCCACATATCGCCTTTTGGGCACCTAAACGATCGATTTTCATTATGTTTTGGGCCTGTATATTGAAAATACTCTAATACGGAGTAGGCAAGTACAGATCGCTTTTGGGACCCCAAAATATCGAATTTTCGGGTGTTTTGGGCCTGAATTTGAGATATCGACTTTAAGCACCTAAAATATCGATTTTCAGCATGTTTTGGGCCTATATTTTGAAAAAAATCTAGCACTAAGTAGGCATGTACAGATCACTTCTGGGATCCAAAAATATCGAATTATCGGGTGTTTTGAGCCTGAACTTGAGATATAAACGGGTACACAAGATGCATCCACTTTTCGACTTTTGGGCACCTAAACGATCGATTTTCAGTATGTTTTGGGCCTGTATATTGAAAATACTCTAACACGGAGTAGGCATGTTCAGATCGCTTCTGGGACCCCAAAATATCATATTTTCGGGTGTTTTGGGCCTGAATTTGAAATATCGACTTTGGGCACCTAAAATATCGATTTTTAGCATGTTTTGGGCCTATATTTTGAAAATATTCTAGCATTGAGTAGGCATGTACAGATCGCTTCTGGGACCCCAAAATATCGAATTTTCGGGTGTTTTGAGCCTGAATTTGAGATATAAACGGGTACAGAAGATGCATGCACATATCGACTTTTGGGCACCTAAAATATCGATTTTGAGCATGTTTGGGTCTGTATCTTGAAAACATTCTAACTAGGAGTAGGCATGTACAGATCGCTTCTAGGACCCAAAAATACCGAATTTTCGGGTATTTTGAGGTTGAATTTAATATATAAACGGGTGCAGAAGATGCATACACATTGACTTTGGGCACCTAAAATATCGATTTTCAGCATGTTTTGGGCCTGTATTTTAAAAATACTCTAACACGGAGTAGGCAAGTACAGATCGCTTCTGGGACCCCAAAATATCGAATTTTCGGGTGTTTGGAGCCTGAATTTGAGATATAAACGGGTACAGAAGATGCATGCACATATCGACTTTTGGGCACCTAAAAGATCGATTTTCAGTATGTTTTGGGCCTGTATTTTAAAAATACTCTAACACGGAGTAGGCATGTACAGATCGCTTCTGGGACCCCAAAATATCGAGTTTTCGTGTGTTTTGGGCCTGAATTTGAGATATCGTCTTTGGGCACCTAAAATATAGATTTTTAGCATGTTTTGGGCCTATATTTTGAAAATATTCTAGCACTGAGTAGGCATGTACAGATCGCTTCTGGGACCCCAAAATATCGAATTTTCGGGATTTTTGAGCCTGAATTTGAGATATAAACGGGTACAGAAAATGCATGCACATATTGACTTTGAGCACCTAAAATATCGATTTTTAGCATGTTTTGAGCCTATATTTTAAAACATTCTAGTACTGAGTTGGCATGTACAGATCGCTTCTAGGACCCAAAAATATCGAATTTTTGGGTGTTTTGAGGTTGAATTTGAGAGATAAACGAGTGCAGAAGATGCATACACATATTGACTTTGGGCACCTAAAATATCGATTTTCAGCATGTTTTGGGCCTGTATCTGAGTAGGCAAGTACAGATTGCTTCTGGGACCCCAAAATATCAAATTTTCGGGTGTTTGGAGCCTGAACTTGAGATATAAACGGGTACAGAAGATGCATCCACATATCGACTTTTGGGCACCTAAACGATCGATTTTCAGTATGTTTTGGTCCTGTATATTGAAAATACTCTAACACGGAGTAGGCAAGTACAGATCGCTTCTGGGACCCCAAAATATCGAATTTTCGGGTGTTTTGGGCCTGAATTTGAGATATCGACTTTAAGCACCTAAAATATCGATTTTAAGCATGTTTTGGGCCTATATTTTGAAAATATTCTAGCACTAAGTAGGCATGTACAGATCACTTCAGGGATCCCAAAATATCGAATTTTCGGGAGTTTGGAGCCTGAACTTGAGATATAAACGGGTACAGAAGATGCATCCACTTTTCGATTTTTGGGCACCTAAACGATCGATTTTCAGTATGTTTTGGGCCTGTATATTGAAAATACTTTAACACGGAGTAGGCATGTACAGATCGCTTCTGGGACCCCAAAATATCGAATTTTCGGGTGATTTGGGCCTGAATTTGAAATATCGACTTTGGGCACCTAAAATATCGATTTTGAGCATGTTTTGGGCCTATATTTTCAAAATATTCTAGCACTGATTAGGCATGTACAGATCGCTTCTGGGACCCCAAAATATCGAATTTTCGGGTGTTTGGAGCCTGAATTTAAGATATAAACGGGTACAGAAGATGCATGCACATATCGACTTTTGAGCACCTAAAAGAACGATTTTCAGTATGTTTTGGGCCTGTATTTTGAAAATACTCTAACACGGAGTAGGCAAGTACAGATGGCTTCTAGGACCCAAAAATACTGAATTTTCGGGTGTTTTGAGCCTGATTTTGAGATATAAACGGATACAGAAGATGCATGCACATATCGACTTTGGACACTTAAAATATCTATTTTTAGCATGTTTTGAGCCTATATTTTGAAAAAATTCTAGCACTGAGTAGGCATGTACAGATCGCTTCTGGGATCCAAAAATATCGAATTTTCGGGTATTTTGAGGTTGAATTTAATATATAAAAGATGCATACACAGTGACTTTGGGCACCTAAAATATCGATTTTGAGCATGTTTTGGGCTTGTATCTGAGTAAGCATGTACAGATTGCTTCTGGGACCCCAAAATATCGAATTTTCGGGTGTTTGGAGCCTGAATTTGAGATATAAACGGGTACGGAAGATGCATGCACATATCGACTTTTGGGCACCTAAAGGATCGATTTTCATTATGTTTTGGGCCTGTATTTTGAAAATACTCTAACACGGAGTAGGCAAGTACAGATCGCTTCTGGGACCCCAAAATATCGAATTTTCGGTTGTTTTGGGCCGGAATTTGAGATATCGTCTTTGGTCACCTAAAATATCGATTTTGAGCATGTTTTGGGCCTATATTTTGAAAATATTCTAGCACTCAGTAGGCATGTACAAAGCGCTTCAGGGACCCCAAAATATCGAATTTTCGGGTGATTTGGGCATGAATTTGAGATATCGACTTTGGGCACCTAAAATATCGATTTTTAGCATGTTTTGGGCCTATATTTTGAAAATATTCTAGCACTTAGTAGGCTTGTACAGATCACTTCTGGGACCCCAAAATAACGAATTTTCGGGTGTTTTGAGCCTGAATTTGAGATCTAAACGGGTACGGAAGATGCACATATCGACTTTTGGGCACCTAAAATATCGATTTTGAGCATGTTTTGGGCCTGTATCTGAGTAGGCATGTACAGATCGCTTCTGGGACCCAAAAATATCGAATTTTCGGGTGTTTGGAGCTTGAATTTGAGATATAAACGGGTACAGAAGATTCATGCACATATCGACTTTTGGGCACCTAAAATATCGATTTTCAGTATGTTTTGGGCCTGTACTTTGAAATACTCTAACACGGAGTAGGCATGTACAGTTCGCTTCTGGGACCCCAAAATATCGAATTTTCGGGTGTTTTGGGCCTGAATTTTAAATATCGACTTTGGACACCTAAAATATCGATTTTAGCATGTTTTGGGCCTATATTTTGAAAATATTCTAGCACTGAGTAGGCATGTACAGATCGCTTCTGGGACCCAAAAATATCGAATTTTCGGGTGTTTTGAGGTTGAATTTGGGATATAAACGGGTGTAGAAGATGCATACACATATCGACTTTTGGGCACCTAAAATATCGATTTTCAGTATGTTTTGGGCCTGTACTTTGAAATACTCTAACAAGGAGTAGGCATGTACAGTTCTCTTCTGGGACCCCAAAATATCGAATTTTCGGGTGTTTTGGACCTGAATTTTAAATATCGACTTTGGGCACCTAAAATATCGATTTTAGCATGTTTTGGGCCTATATTTTGAAAATATTCTAGCACTGAGTAGGCATTTACAGATCGCTTCTGGGACCCAAAAATATCGAATTTTCGGGTGTTTTGAGGTTGTATTTGGGATAAAACGGGTGTAGAAGATGCATACACATATTGACTTTGGTCACCTAAAATATCGATTTTAAGCAGGTTTTGGGCCTGTATTTTGAAAATACTCTAACATGGAGTAGGCAAGTACAGATCGCTTCTGGGACCCCAAAATATCGAATTTTCGGGTGTTTTGGGCCTGAATTTGAGATATCGTCTTTGGGCACCTAAAATATCGATTTTTAGCATGTTTTGGGCCTATATTTTGAAAATATTCTAGCACTGAGTAGGCATGTACAGATCGCTTTTGGGACCCCAAAATATCGAATTTTCGGGTGATTTGGGCATGATTTTGAGATATCGACTTTGGGCACCTAAAATATAGATTTTTAGCATGTTTTGGGCCTATATTTTGAAAATATTCTAGCACTAAGTAGGCTTGTACAAATCACTTCTGGGACCCCAAAATATTGAATTTTCGGGTGTTTTGAGCCTGAATTTGAGATATAAACGAGTACGGAAGATGAATGCACATATCGACTTTTGGGCACCTAAAAGATCGATTTTTAGTATGTTTTGGGCCTGTATTTTGAAAATACTCTAACACGGTGTAGGCAAGTACAGATCGCTTCTAGGACCACAAAATATCGAATTTTCGGTTGTTTTGGGCCTGAATTTGAGATATCGACTTTGGGCAACTAAAATATCGATTTTGAGCATGTTTTGAGCCTATATTTTGAAAACATTCTAGCACTGAGTAGGCATGTAAAGATCGCTTCTATGACCCAAAAATACCGAATTTTCGGGTGTTTTGAGCCTGATTTTGAGATATAAACGGATACAGAAGATGCTTGCACATATCGACTTTGGACACTTAAAATATCGATTTTTAGCATGTTTTGAGACTATATTTTGAAAACATTCTAGCACTGAGTAGGCATGTACAGATCGCTTCCGGGACCCAAAAATATCGAATTTTCGGGTATTTTGAGGTTGAATTTAATATATAAATGGGTGCAGAAGATTCATCCACATTGACTTTGGGCACCTAAAATAACGATTTTCAGCATGTTTTGGGCCTGTATCTTAGTAGGCATGTACAAATCGCTTCTGGGACCCCAAAATATCGAATTTTCGGGCGTTTGGAGCCTGAATTAGAGATATAAACGGGTACAGAAGAGGCATGCACATATCGACTTTTGGGCACCTAAAAGATCGATTTTCGGTATGTTTTGGGCCTGTATTTTGAAAATACTCTAACACGGAGTAGGCAAGTACAGATGGCTTCTGGGAACCCAAAATATCGAATTTTCGGGTGTTTTGGGCCTGAATTTGAGATATCGTCTTTGGGCACCTAAAATATCGATTTTGAGCATGTTTTGGGCCTATATTTTGAAAATATTCTAGCACTGAGTAGGCATGTACAGATCGCTTCAGGGACCCCAAAATATCGAATTTTCGGGTGATTTGGGCATGAATTTGAGATAACGACTTTGGGCACCTAAAATATAGATTTTTAGCATGTTTTGGGCCTATATTTTGAAAATATTCTAGCAATAAGTAGGCTTGTACAGATCACTTATGGGACCCCAAAATTTAGAATTTTCGGGTGTTTTGAGCATGAATTTCAGATATAAACGGGTACGGAAGATGAATGAACATATCAACTTTTGGGCACCTAAAAGATCGATTTTTAGTATGTTTTGAGCCTATATTTTGAAAATATTCTAGCACTGAGTATGCATGTACAGATCGCTTCTGGGACCCAAAAATATCGAATTTTCGGGTGTTTTGAGGTTGAATTTGGGATATAAACGGGTGTAGAAGATTCATACACATATTGACTTTGGTCACCTAAAATATCAATTTTCAGCATGTTTTCGGCCTGTATTTTGAAAATACTCTAACACGGAGTAGGCAAGTACAGATCGCTTCTGGGACCCCAAAATATCGAATTTTCGGGTGTTTTGGGCCAGAATTTGAGATATCGACTCTGGGCACCTAAAATATCGATTTTTATCATGGTTTGGGCCTATATTTTGAAAATATTCTAGCACTGAGTAGGCATGTACAGATCGCTTCTGGGACCCCAAAATATCGAATTTTCGGGTATTTGGAGCCTGGAATTGAGATATAAACGGGTACACAAGATGCATCCACATATCGCCTTTTGGGCACCTAAACGATCGATTTTCATTATGTTTTGGGCCTGTATATTGAAAATACTCTAATACGGAGTAGGCAAGTACAGATCGCTTTTGGGACCCCAAAATATCGAATTTTCGGGTGTTTTGGGCCTGAATTTGAGATATCGACTTTAAGCACCTAAAATATCGATTTTCAGCATGTTTTGGGCCTATATTTTGAAAAAAATCTAGCACTAAGTAGGCATGTACAGATCACTTCTGGGATCCAAAAATATCGAATTATCGGGTGTTTTGAGCCTGAACTTGAGATATAAACGGGTACACAAGATGCATCCACTTTTCGACTTTTGGGCACCTAAACGATCGATTTTCAGTATGTTTTGGGCCTGTATATTGAAAATACTCTAACACGGAGTAGGCATGTTCAGATCGCTTCTGGGACCCCAAAATATCATATTTTCGGGTGTTTTGGGCCTGAATTTGAAATATCGACTTTGGGCACCTAAAATATCGATTTTTAGCATGTTTTGGGCCTATATTTTGAAAATATTCTAGCATTGAGTAGGCATGTACAGATCGCTTCTGGGACCCCAAAATATCGAATTTTCGGGTGTTTTGAGCCTGAATTTGAGATATAAACGGGTACAGAAGATGCATGCACATATCGACTTTTGGGCACCTAAAATATCGATTTTGAGCATGTTTGGGTCTGTATCTTGAAAACATTCTAACTAGGAGTAGGCATGTACAGATCGCTTCTAGGACCCAAAAATACCGAATTTTCGGGTATTTTGAGGTTGAATTTAATATATAAACGGGTGCAGAAGATGCATACACATTGACTTTGGGCACCTAAAATATCGATTTTCAGCATGTTTTGGGCCTGTATTTTAAAAATACTCTAACACGGAGTAGGCAAGTACAGATCGCTTCTGGGACCCCAAAATATCGAATTTTCGGGTGTTTGGAGCCTGAATTTGAGATATAAACGGGTACAGAAGATGCATGCACATATCGACTTTTGGGCACCTAAAAGATCGATTTTCAGTATGTTTTGGGCCTGTATTTTAAAAATACTCTAACACGGAGTAGGCATGTACAGATCGCTTCTGGGACCCCAAAATATCGAGTTTTCGTGTGTTTTGGGCCTGAATTTGAGATATCGTCTTTGGGCACCTAAAATATAGATTTTTAGCATGTTTTGGGCCTATATTTTGAAAATATTCTAGCACTGAGTAGGCATGTACAGATCGCTTCTGGGACCCCAAAATATCGAATTTTCGGGATTTTTGAGCCTGAATTTGAGATATAAACGGGTACAGAAAATGCATGCACATATTGACTTTGAGCACCTAAAATATCGATTTTTAGCATGTTTTGAGCCTATATTTTAAAACATTCTAGCACTGAGTTGGCATGTACAGATCGCTTCTAGGACCCAAAAATATCGAATTTTTGGGTGTTTTGAGGTTGAATTTGAGATATAAACGAGTGCAGAAGATGCATACACATATTGACTTTGGGTACCTAAAATATCGATTTTCAGCATGTTTTGGGCCTGTATCTGAGTAGGCAAGTACAGATTGCTTCTGGGACCCCAAAATATCAAATTTTCGGGTGTTTGGAGCCTGAACTTGAGATATAAACGGGTACAGAAGATGCATCCACATATCGACTTTTGGGCACCTAAACGATCGATTTTCAGTATGTTTTGGTCCTGTATATTGAAAATACTCTAACACGGAGTAGGCAAGTACAGATCGCTTCTGGGACCCCAAAATATCGAATTTTCGGGTGTTTTGGGCCTGAATTTGAGATATCGACTTTAAGCACCTAAAATATCGATTTTAAGCATGTTTTGGGCCTATATTTTGAAAATATACTAGCACTAAGTAGGCATGTACAGATCACTTCAGGGATCCCAAAATATCGAATTTTCGGGTGTTTGGAGCCTGAACTTGAGATATAAACGGGTACAGAAGATGCATCCACTTTTCGATTTTTGGGCACCTAAACGATCGATTTTCAGTATGTTTTGGGCCTGTATATTGAAAATACTCTAACACGGAGTAGGCATGTACAGATCGCTTCTGGGACCCCAAAATATCGAATTTTCGGGTGATTTGGGCCTGAATTTGAAATATCGACTTTGGGCACCTAAAATATCGATTTTGAGCATGTTTTGGGCCTATATTTTCAAAATATTCTAGCACTGATTAGGCATGTACAGATCGATTCTGGAACCCCAAAATATCGAATTTTCGGGTGTTTTGAGCCTGAATTTGAGATATAAACGGGTACAGAAAATGCATGCACATATTGACTTTGGGCACCTAAAATATCGATTTTCAACATGTTTTGGGCCTGTATTTTGAAAATACTTTAACACGCAGTAGGCATGTACAGATCGCTTCTGGGACCCAAAAATATCGAATTTTCGGTCGTTTTGAGCCTGAATTTGAGATATAAATAAGTACAGAAGATGCATGAAAATATCGACTTTGGATACTTAAAATATCGATTTTTAGCATGTTTTGAGCCTATATTTTGAAAACATTCTAGCACTGAGTAGGCATGTACAGATCGCTTCTGGTACCCAAAAATTTCGGATTTTCGGGTGTTTTGAGGTTGAATTTGGGATATAAACGGGTGCAGAAGATGCATACACATATTGACTTTGGTCACCTAAAATATCGATTTTCAGCATGTTTTGGGCCTGTATTTTGAAAATTCTCTAACATGGAGTAGGCAAGTACAGATCGCTTCTGGGACCCCAAAATATCGAATTTTCGGGTGTTTTGGGCCTGAATTTGATATATCGACTTTGGGCACCTAAAATATCGATTTTAGCATGTTTTGGGCCTATATTTTGAAAATATTCTAGCACTGAGTAGGCATGTACAGATCGCTTTTGGGACCCCAAAATATCGAATTTTCGGGTGGTTTGGGCATGAATTTGAGATATAAACGGGTACTGAAGATGCATGCACATATCGACTTTTGGGCACCTAAAAGATCGATTTTCAGTATGTTTTGGGCCTGTATTTTGAAAATACTCTAACACTGAGTAGGCAAGTACAGATTGCTTCTAGGACCCCAAAATATCGAATTTTCGGGTGTTTTGGGCTTGAATTTGAGATATCGTCTTTGGGCACCTAAAATATCGATTTTGAGTATGTTTTGGGCCTATAATTTAAAAATATTGTAGCACTGAGTAGGCATGTACAGATCGCTTCTGGGACCCCAAAATATCGAATTTTCGGGTGTTTTGAGCCTGAATTTGAGATATAAACGGGTACTGAAAATGCATGCACATATTGACTTTGGGCACCTAAAATATCGATTTTCAGCATGTTTTGGGCCTGTATTTTGAAAATACTTTAACATGGAGTAGGCATGTAAAGATCGCTTTTGGGACCCAAAAATATCGAATTTTTGGTCGTTTTGAACCAGAATTTGAGATATAAATGGGTACAGAAGATGCATGCACATATCCACTTTGGACACTTAAAATATCGATTTTTAGCATGTTTTGAGCCTATATTTTGAAAACATTCTAGCACTGAGTAAACATGTACAGATCGCTTCTGGGAACCAAAAATTTCGAATTTTGGGGTGTTTTGAGCCTAAATTTGAGATATAAACGAGTGCAGAAGATGCATACACATATTGACTTTGAGCACCTAAAATATCGATTTTGAGCATATTTTGGGCCTGTATCTGAGTAGGCATGTACAGATCGCTTCTGGGACCCCAAAATATCGAATTTTCGGGTGTTTGGAGCCTGAATTTAAGATATAAACGGGTACAGAAGATGCATGCACATATCGACTTTTGAGCACCTAAAAGATCGATTTTCAGTATGTTTTGGGCCTGTATTTTGAAAATACTCTATCACGGAGTAGGCAAGTACAGATGGCTTCTAGGACCCAAAAATACCGAATTTTCGGGTGTTTTGAGCCTGATTTTGAGATATAAACGGGTACAGAAGATGCATGCACATATCGAATTTGGACACTTAAAATATCTATTTTTAGCATGTTTTGAGCCTATATTTTGAAAAAATTCTAGCACTGAGTAGGCATGTACAGATCGCTTCTGGGATCCAAAAATATCGAATTTTCGGGTATTTTGAGGTTGAATTTAATATATAAAAGATGCATACACAATGACTTTGGGCACCTAAAATATCGATTTTGAGCATGTTTTGGGCTTGTATCTGAGTAAGCATGTACAGATTGCTTCTGGGACCCCAAAATATCGAATTTTCGGGTGTTTGGAGCCTGAATTTGAGATATAAACGGGTACGGAAGATGCATGCACATATCGACTTTTGGGCACCTAAAGGATCGATTTTCATTATGTTTTGGGTCTGTATTTTGAAAATACTCTAACACGGAGTAGGCAAGTACAGATCGCTTCTGGGACCCCAAAATATCGAATTTTCGGTTGTTTTGGGCCGGAATTTGAGATATCGTCTTTGGTCACCTAAAATATCGATTTTGAGCATGTTTTGGGCCTATATTTTGAAAATATTCTAGCACTCAGTAGGCATGTACAAAGCGCTTCAGGGACCCCAAAATATCGAATTTTCGGGTGATTTGGGCATGAATTTGAGATATCGACTTTGGGCACCTAAAATATCGATTTTTAGCATGTTTTGGGCCTATATTTTGAAAATATTCTAGCACTTAGTAGGCTTGTACAGATCACTTCTGGGACCCCAAAATAACGAATTTTCGGGTGTTTTGAGCCTGAATTTGAGATCTAAACGGGTACGGAAGATGCACATATCGACTTTTGGGCACCTAAAAGATCGATTTTCAGTATGTTTTGGACCTGTATTTTGAAAATGCTCTAACACGGAGTAGGCAAGCACAGATCGCTTCTGGGACCACAAAATATCGAATTTTCGGGTGTTTTGGGCCTGAATTTGAGATATCGACTTTGGGCACCTAAAATATCGATTTTGAGCATGTTTTGAGCCGATATTTTGAAAACATTCTAGCACTGAGTAGGCATGTACAGATCGCTTCTGGAACCCAAAAATATCGAATTTTCGGGTATTTTGACGTTGAATTTAATATATAAACGGGTGCAGAAGATGCATACACATTGACTTTGGGCACCTAAAATATCGATTTTCAGCATGTTTTGGGCCTTTATCTGAGTAGGCATGTACAGATCGCTTCTGGGACCCCAAAATATCGAATTTTCGGGTGTTTATAGCCTGAATTTGAGATATAAACGGGTACGGAAGATGCATGCACATATCGACTTTTGGGCACCTAAAGGATCGATTTTCATTATGTTTTTGGCCTGTATTTTGAAAATACTCTAACACGGAGTAGGCAAGTACAGATCGCTTCTGGGACCCCAAAATATCGAATTTTCGGTTGTTTTGGGCCTGAATTTGAGATATCGTGTTTGGGCACTTAAAATATCGATTTTGAGCATGTTTTGAGCCGATATTTTGAAAACATTCTAGCACTGAGTAGGCATGTACAGATCGCTTCTGGAACCCAAAAATATCGAATTTTCGGGTATTTTGAGGTTGAATTTAATATATAAACGGGTGCAGAAGATGCATACACATTGACTTTGGGCACCTAAAATATCGATTTTCAGCATGTTTTGGGCCTGTATCTGAGTAGGCATGTACAGATCGCTTCTGGGACCCCCAAATATCGAATTTTCGGGTGTTTGGAGCCTGAATTTGAGATATAAACGGGTACGGAAGATGCATGCACATATCGACTTTTGGGCACCTAAATGATCGATTTTCATTATGTTTTGGGCCTGTATTTTGAAAATACTCTAACACGGAGTAGGCAAGTACAGATCGCTACTGGGACCCCAAAATATCGAATTTTCGGTTGTTTTGGGCCTGAATTTGAGATATCGTCTTTGGGCACCTAAAATATCGATTTTGAGCATGTTTTGAGCCGATAATTTGAAAACATTCTAGCACTGAGTAGGCATGTACAGATCGCTTCTGGAACCCAAAAATATCGAATTTTCGGGTATTTTGAGGTTGAATTTAATATATAAACGGGTGCAGAAGATGCATACACATTGACTTTGGGCACCTAAAATATCGATTTTCAGCATGTTTTGGGCCTGTATCTGAGTAGGCATGTACAGATCGCTTCTGGGACCCAAAAATATCGAATTTTCGGGTGTTTGGAGCCTGAATTTGAGATATAAACGGGTACAGAAGATGCATCCACATATCGACTTTTGGGCTCCTAAAATATCGATTTTCAGTATGATTTGGGCCTGTATTTTGAAAATACTCTAACACGGAGTAGGCATGTACAGATCGCTTCTGGGACCCCAAAATATCGAATTTTCGGGTGTTTTGGGCCTGAATTTGTGATATCGAGTTTGGGCACCTAAAATATCGATTTTTAGCATGCTTTGGGCCTATATTTTGAAAACATTCTAGCACTGAGTAGGCATGTACAAATCGCTTCTGGGACAACAAAATATCGAATTTTCGGGTGTTTTGAGCCTGAATTTGAGATATAAACGGGTACAGAAGATGCATGCACATATCGACTTTTGGGCACGTAAAATATCGATTTTGAGCATGTTTTGGGTCTGTATCTTGAAAACATTCTAACTAGGAGTAGGCATGTAGAGATTGCTTCTAGGACTCAAAAATACCGAATTTTCGGGTGTTTTGAGGTTGAATTTGGGATATAAACTTGTGCAGAAGATCCATACACATAATGACTATGGGGACCTAAAATATCGATTTTTAGCATGTTTTGAGCCTATATTTTGAAAACATTCTAGCACTGAGTAGGCATGTACAGATCGCTTCTGGGACCCAAAAATATCGAATTTACGGGTATTTTGAGGTTGAATTTAATATATAAACGGGTGCAGAAGATGCATACACATTGACTTTGGGCACCTAAAATATAGATTTTCAGCATGTTTTGGGCCTGTATCTGAGTAGGCATGTACAGATCGCTTCTGGGACCCCAAAATATCGAATTTTCGGGCGTTTGGAGCCTGAATTTGAGATATAAACGGGTACAGAAGATGCATGCACATATCGACTTTTGGCACCTAAAAGATCGATTTTCAGTATGTTTTGGGCCTGTATTTTGAAAATACTCTAACACGGAGTAGGCATGTACAGATCACTTCTGGGACCCCAAAATATCGAATTTTTGGGTGTTTTGGGCCTGAATTTGAGATATCGTCTTTGAGCACCTAAAATATCGATTTTGAGCATGTTTTGAGCCTATATTTTGAAAATATTCTAGGACTGAGTAGGCATGTACAGATCGCTTCAGGGCCCCCAAAATATCGAATTTTCGGGTGATTTGGGCATGAATTTGATATTTCGACTTTGGGCACCTAAAATATAGATTTTTAGCATGCTTTGGGCCTATATTTTGAAAATATTCTAGCACTAAGTAGGCTTGTACAGATCACTTCTAGGACCCCAAAATATTGAGTTTTCGGGGGTTTTGAGCCTGAATTTGAGATATAAACGGGTACGGAAGATGCATGCACATATCGACTTTTGGGCACCTAAAAGATCGATTTTTAGTATGTTTAGGGCCTGTATTTTGAAAATACTCTAACACGGAGTAGGCAAGTACAGATCGCTTCTGGGACCCCAAAATATCAAATTTTCGGGTGTTTTGGGCCTGAATTTGAGATATCGACTTTGGGCACCTAAAATATCGATTTTGAGCATGTTTTGAGCCTATATTTTGAAAACATTCTATCACTGAGTAGGCATGTAAAGATCGCTTCTAGGACCCAAAAATACCGAATTTTCGGGTGTTTTGAGCCTGATTTTGAGTTATAAACGGGTACAGAAGATGCTTGCACATATCGACTTTGGACACTTAAAATATCGATTTTTAGCATGTTTTGAGCCTATATTTTGAAAACATTCTAGCACTGAGTAGGCATGTACAGATCGCTTCTGGGACCCAAAAATATCGAATTTTCGTGTATTTTGAGGTTGAATTTAATATATAAACGGGTGCAGAAGATGCATACACATTGACTTTGTGCACCTAAAATATCGATTTTCAGCATGTTTTGGGCCTGTATCTGAGTAGGCATGTACAGATCGCTTCTGGGACCCCAAAATATCGAATTTTCGGGCGTTTGGAGCCTGAATTAGAGATATAAACGGGTACAGAAGATGCATGCACATATCGACTTTTGGGAACCTAAAATATCGATTTTCAGTATGTTTTGGGCCTGTACTTTGAAAATACTCTAACACGGAGTAGGCAAGTACAGATGGCTTCTGGGAACCCAAAATATCGAATTTTCGGGTGTTTTGGGCCTGAATTTGAGATATCGTCTTTGGGCACCTAAAATATCGATTTTGAGCATGTTTTGCGACTATATTTTGAAAATAATCTAGCACTAAGTAGGCTTGTACAGATTACTTCTGGGACCCTAAAATATCGAATTTTCGGGTGTTTTGAGCCTGAATTTGAGATATAAACGGGTACGGAAGATGAATGCACATATCGACTTTTGGGCACCTAAAATATCGATTTTCAGCATGTTTTGGGCCTGTATCTGAGTAGGCATGTACAGATCGCTTCTGGGACCCCAAAATATCGAATTTTCGGGCGTTTGGAGCCTGAATTTGAGATATAAACGGGTACAGAAGATGCATGCACATATCGACTTTTGGGCACCTAAAAGATCGATTTTCAGTATGTTTTGGGCCTGTATTTTAAAAATACTCTAACACGGAGTAGGCAAGTACAGATGGCTTCTGGGAACCCAAAATATCGAATTTTCGGGTGTTTTGAGCCTGAATTTGAGATCTAAACGGGTACGGAAGATGCATGCACATATCGACTTTTGGGCACCTAAAAGATCGATTTTCCGTATGTTTTGGGCCTGTATTTTGAAAATGCTCTAACACGGAGTAGGCAAGTACAGATCGCTTCTGGGACCCCAAAATATCGAATTTTCGGGTGTTTTGGGCCTGAATTTGAGATATCGACTTTGGGCACCTAAAATATCGATTTTGAGCATGTTTTGAGCCTATAATTTGAAAACATTCTAGCACTGAGTAGGCATGTACAGATCGCTTCTGGGACCCAAAAATATCGAATTTTCGGGTATTTTGAGGTTGAATTTAATATATAAAAGGGTGCAGAAGATGCATACACATTGACTTTGGGCACCTAAAATATCGATTTTCAGCATGTTTTGGGCATGTATCTGAGTAGGCATGTACAGATCGCTTCTGGGACCCCAAAATATCGAATTTTCGGGTGTTTGGAGCCTGAATTAGAGATATAAACGGGTACAGAAGATGCATGCACATATTGAGTTTTGGGCACCTAAAAGATCGATTTTCAGTATGTTTTGGCCAGTATTTTGAAAATACTCTAACACGGAGTAGGCAAGTACAGATCGCTTCATGGACCCCAAAATATCGAATTTTCGGATGTTTTGAGCCTGAATTTGAGATATCGTCTTTGGGCACCTAAAATATCGATTTTGAGCATGTTTTGGGCCTATATTTTGAAAATATTCTAGCACTGAGTAGGCATGTACAGATCGCTTCATGGACCCAAAAATATCGAATATTCGGGTGATTTGGGCATAAATTTGAGATATCGACTTTGGGCACCTAAAATATAGATTTTTAGCATGTTTTGGGCCTATATTTTGAAAATATTCTAGCACTAAGTAGGCTCGTACAGATCACTTCTGGGACCCCAAAATATCGAATTTTCGGGTGTTTTGAGGTTGAATTTGGGATATAAACGGGTGCAGAAGATGCATACACATATTGAGTTTGGTCACCAAAAATATCGATTTTGAGTATGTTTTGGGCCTGTATTTTGAAAATACTATAACACGGAGTAGGCATGTACAGATCGCTTCTGGGGCCCCTAAATATCGAATTTTCGGGTGTTTTGGGCCTGAATTTGAGATATAAACTGGTACGGAAGATGCATGCACATATCGACTTTTGGGCACCTAAAAGATCGATTTTCAGTATGTTTTGGGGCTGTATTTTGAAAATACTATAACACGGAGTAGGCAAGTACAGATCGCTTCTGGGACCCCAAAATATCGAATTTTCGGGTGTTTTGGGCCTGAATTTGAGATATCGTCTTTAGGCACCTAAAATATCGATTGTGAGCATGTTTTGGGCCTATATTTTGAAAATATTCTAGCACTGAGTAGGCATGTACAGATCGCTTCAGGGACCCAAAAATATCGAATTTTCGGGTGATTTGGGCATGAATTTGAGATATCGACTTTGGGCACCTAAAATATAGATTTTTAGCATGTTTTGGGCCTATATTTTGAAAATATTCTAGCACTAAGTAGGCTTGTACAGATCACTTCTGGGACCCCAAAATATCGAATTTTCGGGTGTTTTGAGCCTGAATTTGAGATATAAACGGGTACAGAAGGTGCATGCACATATCGACTTTTGGGCACCTAAAAGATCGATTGTTAGTATGTTTTTGGCCTGTATTTTGAAAATACTCTAACACGGAGTAGGCAAGTACAGATCGCTTCTGGGACCCCAAAATATCGAATTTTCGGGAGTTTTGGGCCTGAATTTGAGTTATCGACTTTGGGCACCTAAAATATCGATTTTGAGCATGTTTTGGGCCTATATTTAGAAAACATTCTAGCACTGAGTAGGCATGTACAGATCGCTTCTGGGACCCAAAAATATCGAGTTTTTGGGTGTTTTGAGGTTGAATTTGGGATATAAACGGGTGCAGAAGATGCATACACATATTGAGTTTGGTCACCAAAAATATCGATTTTGAGCATGTTTTGGGCCTGTATTTTGAAAATACTCTAACACGGGGTAGGCATGTACAGATCGCTTCTGGGACCCCAAAATATCGAATTTTCGGGTGTTTTGGGCCTGAATTTGAGATATCGACTTTGGGCACCTAAAATATCGATTTTAGCGTGTTTTGGGACTATATTTTGAAAATATTCTAACACTGAGTAGACATGTACAGATCACTTCTGGGACCCCAAAATATCGAATTATAAGGTGTTTTGAGCCTGAATTTGAGATATAAACGGTTATAGAAGATGAATGCACATATCAACTTTGGACACTTAAAATATCGATTTTTAGCATGTTTTGAGCCTATATTTAGAAAATATTTTAGCACTGAGTAGGCATGTACAGATCGCTTCTGCGACCCAAAAATATCGAATTTTCGGGTGTTTTGAGCCTGAATTTGAGATATAAACAGGTACTGAAGATGCATGCACATATCGACTTTTGGGCACCTAAAATATCGATTTTGAGCATGATTTTAGGTCTGTATCTTAAAAACCTTCTAACTAGTAGTAGGCATGTACAGATCGCTTCTAGGACCCAAAAATACCGAATTTTAGGGGTGTTTTGAATCTGAATTTGAGATATAAACGGGTACAGCAGATGCATGCACATATCGACTTTAGATACTTAAAAGATCGATTTTTAGCATGTTTCGAGCCTATATTTTGAAAATATATTAGCAATGAGTAGGCATGTACAGATCGTTTCTGGGACCCAAAAATATCGAGTTTTCGGGTGTTTTGAGGTTGAATTTGAGATATAAACGAGTGCAGAAGATGCATACACATATTGACTTTGGGCACCTAAAATATTGATTTTGAGCATGTTTTGGGCCTGTATTTTGAAAATACTCTAACACGGAGTAGGCATGTACAGATAGCTTCTGGGACCCCAAAATATTGAATTTTCGGGTGTTTTGGGCCTGAATTTGAGATTTGAGATGCATCACATATCGACTTTTGGGCACCTAAAATATCGATTTTGAACATGTTTTTGTGTCTGTATCTTGAAAACATTCTAACTAGGAGTAGGCATGTAGAGATCGCTTCTAGGACCCAAAAATACCGAATTTTCGGGTGTTTTGAGGTTGAATTTGAGATATAAACGGGTGCAGAAGATGCATACGCATATTGACTTTGGGCACCTAAAACATCGATTTTCAGCATGTTTTGGACCTGTTTCTGAGTAGGCATGTACAGATCGCTTCTGGGACCCAAAAATATCGAATTTTCGGGTGTTTGGAGCTTGAATTTGAGATATAAACGGGTACAGAAGATGCATGCACATATAGACTTTTGGGCAACTAATATATCGATTTTCAGTATATTTTGGGCCTTTACTTTGAAAATACTTTAACACGGAGTAGGCATGTACAGTTCGCTTCTGGGACCCCAAAATATCGAATTTTCGGGTGTTTTGGGCGGGAATTTGAGATATCGACTTTGAGCACGTAAAATATCGATTTTTAGCATGTTTTGGGCCTATATTTTGAAAATATTCTAACACTAAGTAGACATGTACAGATCACTTCTGGGACCCCAAAATATCGAATTTTAAGGTGTTTTGAGCCTGAATTTGAGATATAAACGGGTACAGAATATGCATGCACATATCAACTTTGGACACTTAAAATATCGATTATTAGCATGTTTTGGGCCTATATTTTGAAAATATTCTAGCACTAAGTAGGCTTGTACAGATCACTTCTGGGACCCCAAAATATCGAATTTTCAGGTGTTTTGAGCCTGAATTTGAGATATAAACGGGTACAGAAGATGCATGCACATATTGACTTTCGTAACCTAAAATATCGATTTTCAGCATGTTTTGGGCCTATATTTTGAAAATTTTCTAGCACTGAGTAGGCATGTACAGATCGCTTCTGGGACCCCAAAATATCGAATTTTCGGGTGTTTTGAGCCTGAATTTGAGATATAAACGGGTACAGAAGATGCATGCACATATCGACTTTTGGGCAACTAAAAGATCGATTTTCAGTATGTTTTGGGCCTGTATTTTAAAAATACTTTAACATGGAAAAGGCATGTACAGATCTCTTCTGGGACCCAAAAATATCGAATTTTCGGTTGTTTTGAGCCTGAATTTGAGATATAAATGGGTACATAAGATGCATGCACGTATCGACTTTGGACACTTAAAATATCCATTTTTAGCATGTTTTGAGGCTTTTTTTTGAAAACATTCTAGCACTGAGTAGGCATGTACAGATCGCTTCTGTGACCCAAAAATTTCGAATTTTCGGGTGTTTTGAGGTTGAATTTGAGATATAAACGAGTGCAGAAGATGCATACACATATTGACTTTGGGCACCTGAAATATCGATTTTCAGCATGTTTTGGGCCTGTATCTGAGTAGGCATGTACAGATCACTTCTGGGACCCCAAAATATCGAATTTTCGGGTGTTTGGAGCCTGAATTTGAGATATAAACGGGTACAGAAGATGCATGCACCTATCGACCTTTGGGCACCTAAAAGATCGATTTTTAGTATGTTTTGGGCTTGTTTTTTGAAAATACTCTAACACGGAGTAGGCATGTACAGTTCGCTTCAGGGACCCCATAATATCGAATTTTCGGGTGATTTGGGACTGAATTTGAGATATCGACTTTAGGCACCTAAAATATAAATTTTTAGCATGTTTTGGGCCTATATTTTGGAAATATTCTAGCACTAAGTAGGCTTGTACAGATCACTTCTGGGACCCCAAAATATCGAATTTTTGGGTGTTTTGAACCTGAATTTGAGATATAAACGGGTACGGAAGATGCATGCACATATCGACTTTTGGGCACCTTAAAGATAAATTTTTAGTATGTTTTGGGCTTGTATTTTGAAAATACTCTAACACGGAGTAGGCAAGTACAGATCGCTTCTGGGACCCCAAAATATCGAATTTTCGGGCGTTTTGGGCCTGAATTTGAGATATCGACTTTGGGCACCTAAAATATCGATTTTTAGCATGTTATGGGCCTATAATTTGAAAACATTTTAGCATTGACTAGGCATGTACAGATCGCTTCTGGGACCCAAAAATATCGAATTTTCAGGTTTTTTGAGGTTGAATTTAAGATATAAACGAGTGCAGAAGATGCATACACATATTGACTTTGGTTACCAAAAATATCGATTTTGAGCATGTTTTGGGTCTGTATTTTGAAAATGCTCTAACACGGAGTAGGCATGCACAGATCGCTTCTGGGACCCCAAAATATCGAATTTTCGGGTGTTTTGGGCCTGAATTTCAGATATCGAGTTTGGGCACCTAAAATATCTATTTTTAGAATGTTTTGGGCCTATATTTCGAAAATATTCTAGCACTGAGTAGGCATGTACTGATCGCTTCTGGGACCCAAAAATATCGAATTTTCGGGTGTTTTGAGATTGAATTCGGGATATAAACGGGTGCAAAAGATGCATACACATATTGACATTGGGCACCTGAAATATCGATTTTCAGCATGTTTTGGGCCTGTATCTGAGTAGGCATGTACAGATCACTTCTGGGACCCCAAAATATCGAATTTTCGGGTGTTTGAAGCCTGAATTTGAGATATAAACGGGTATAGAAGATGCATGCACCTATCGACCTTTGGGCACATAAAAGATCGATTTTTAGTATGTTTTGTGCTTGTTTTTTTAAAATACTCTAACACGGAGTAGGCATGTACAGTTCGCTTCAGGGACCCCAAAATATCGAATTTTCGGGTGATTTGGGACTGAATTTGAGATATCGACTTTAGGCACCTAAAATATAGATTTTTAGCATGTTTTGGGCCTATATTTTGAAAATATTCTAGCACTAAGTAGGCTTGTACATATCACTTCTGGGACCCCAAAATATCGAATTTTTGGGTGTTTTGAACCTGAATTTGAGATATAAACGGGTACGGAAGATGCATGCACATATCGACTTTTGGGCACCTTAAAGATAAATTTTTAGTATGTTTTGGGCTTGTATTTTGAAAATACTCTAACACGGAGTAGGCAAGTACAGATCGCTTCTGGGACCCCAAAATATCGAATTTTCGGGCGTTTTGGGCCTGAATTTGAGATATCGACTTTGGGCACCTAAAATATCGATTTTTAGCATGTTATGGGCCTATATTTTGAAAACATTTTAGCATTGACTAGGCATGTACAGATCGCTTCTGGGACCCAAAAATATCGAATTATCAGGTTTTTTGAGGTTGAATTTAAGATATAAACGAGTGCAGAAGATGCATACACATATTGACTTTGGTTACCAAAAATATCGATTTTGAGCATGTTTTGGGTCTGTATTTTGAAAATGCTCTAACACGGAGTAGGCATGCACAGATCGCTTCTGGGACCCCAAAATATCGAATTTTCGGGTGTTTTGGGCCTGAATTTCAGATATCGAGTTTGGGCACCTAAAATATCGATTTTTAGAATGTTTTGGGCCTATATTTCGAAAATATTCTAGCACTGAGTAGGCATGTACTGATCGCTTCTGGGACCCAAAAATATCGAATTTTCGGGTGTTTTGAGATTGAATTCGGGATATAAACGGGTGCAAAAGATGCATACACATATTGACATTGGGCACCTAAAATATCGATTTCCAGCATGTTTTGGACCTGTATCTGAGTAGGCATGTACAGATCGCTTCTGGGACCCCAAAATATCGAATTTTCGGGCGTTTGGAGCCTGAATTTGAGATATAAACGGGTACAGAAGATGCATGCACATATCGACTTTTGGCACCTAAAAGATCGATTTTCAGTATGTTTTGGGCCTGTATTTTGAAAATACTCTAACACGGAGTAGGCAAGTACAGATGGCTTCTCTGACCCCAAAATATCGAATTTTCGGGTGTTTTGGGCCTGAATTTGAGATATAAACGGGTACGGAAGATGAATGCACATATCGACTTTTGGGAACCAAAAAGATCGATTTTTAGTATGTTTTGGGCCTGTAATTTGAAAATATTTTAACATGGAAAAAGCATGTACAGATCTCTTCTGGGACCCAAAAATATCGAATTTTCGGTTGTTTTGAGCCTGAATTTGAGATATAAATGGGTACAGAAGATGCATGCACCTATCGACTTTGGACACTTAAAATATCAATTTTCAGCATGTTTTGGGCCTGTATCTGAGTCGGCATGTACAGATCACTTCTGGGACCCCAAAATATCGAATTTTCGGGTGTTTAGAGCCTGAATTTGAGATATAAACGGGTATAGAAGATGCATGCACCTATCGACCTTTGGGCACCTAAAAGATCGATTTTTAGTATGTTTTGGGCTTGTTTTTTGAAAATACTCTAACACGGAGTAGGCATGTACAGTTCGCTTAAGGGACCCCAAAATATCGAATTTTCGGGTGATTTGGGACTGAATTTGAGATATCGACTTTAGGCACCAAAAATATAGATTTTTAGCATGTTTTGGGCCTATATTTTGAAAATATTCTGGCACTAAGTAGGCTTGTACAGATCACTTCTGGGACCCCAAAATATCGAATTTTTGGGTGTTTTGAACCTGAATTTGAGACATAAACGGGAACGGAAGATGCATGCACATATCAACTTTTGGGCACCTAAAAGATCAATTTTTAGTATGTTTTGGGCTTGTGTTTTGAAAATACCCTAACACGGAGTAGGCAAGTACAGATCGCTTCTGGGACCCCAAAATATCGAATTTTCGGGCATTTTGGGCCTGAATTTGAGATATCGACTTTGGGCACCTAAAATATCGATTTTTAGCATGTTATGGGCCTATATTTTGAAAACATTTTAGCATTGAGTAGGCATGTACAGATCGCTTCTGGGACCCAAAAATATCGAATTTTCAGGTGTTTTGAGATTGAATTTGGGATATAAACGGGTTCAAAAGATGCATACACATATTGACATTGGGCACCTAAAATATCGATTTCCAGCATGTTTTGGACCTGTATCTGAGTAGGCATGTACAGATCTCTTCTGGGACCCCAAAATATCGAATTTTCGGGTGTTTGGAGCTTGAATTTGAGATATAAATGGGTACAGAAGATGCATGCACATATCGACTTTGGACACTTAAAATATCGATTTTTAGCATGTTTTGAGCCTATATTTTGAAAACATTCTAGCACTGAGTAGGCATGTACAGATTGCTTCTGAGACCCAAAAATTTCGAATTTTCAGGTGTTTTGAGGTTGAATTTGAGATATAAGCGAGTGCAGAAGATGCATACACATATTGACTTTGGGCACCTAAAATATCGATTTTCAGCATGTTTTGGGCCTGTATCTGAGTAGGCATGTACAGATCACTTTTGGGACCCCAAAATATCGAATTTTCGGGTGTTTGGAGCCTGAATTTGAGATATAAACGGGTACAGAAGATGCATGCACATATCGACTTTTGGGCACCTAAAAGATCGATTTTCAGTATGTTTTGGGCTTGTTTTTTGAAAATACTCTAACACGGAGTAGGCATGTACAGTTCGCTTCAGGGACCCCAAAATATCGAATTTTCGGGTGATTTCGGCCTGAATTTGAGATATCGACTTTGGGCACCTAAAATATCGATTTTTAGCATGTTTTGGGCCTATATTTTGAAAATATTCTAGCACTAAGTAGGCTTGTACAGTTCACTTCTGTGACCCCAAAATATCGAATTTTCGGGTGTTTTTAACCTGAATTTGAGATATAAATGGGTACGGAAGATGCATGCCCATATTGACTTTGGTCACCAAAAATTTCGATTTTGAGCATGTTTTGGGCCTGTATTTTGAAAATACTCTAACACGGAGTAGGCATGTACAGATCGCTTCTGAGACCCCAAAATATCGAATTTTCGGGTGTTTTGGGCCTGAATTTGAGATATCTAGTTTGGGCACCTAAAATATCGATTTTTAGAATGTTTTGGGCCTATATTTCGAAAATATTCTAGCACTGAGTAGGCATGTACAGATCGCTTCTGGGACCCAAAAATATCGAATTTTCGGGTGTTTTGAGATTGAATTTGGGATATAAACGGGTGCAAAAGATGCATACACATATTGACTTTGGGTACCTAAAATATCGATTTCCACCATGTTTTGGACCTGTATCTAAGTAGGCATGTACAGATCGCTTCTGGGACCCCAAAATATCGAATTTTCGGGTGTTTGGAGCATGAATTTGAGATATAAACGGGTACAGAAGATACATGCACAAATCGACTTTTGGGCACCTAAAATATCGATTTTGAGCATGTTTTGGGTCTATATCTTGAAAACATTCTAACTAGAAGTAGGCATGTAGAGATCGCTTCTAGGACCCAAAAAAAACGAATTTTCAGATGTTTTGAGCCTGAATTTGGGATATAAACGGGTGCAAAAGATGCATACACATATTGACTTTGGTCACCTAAAATATCGATTTTCAGCATGTTTTGGGCCTGTATTTTGTAAACATTATAACTAAGAGTAGGCATGTACAGATCGCTTCTGGGACCCAAAAATATCGAATTTTCGGGTGTTTTCAGGTTGAATTTGGAATATAAACGGGTGCAGAAGATGCATACACATATTGACTTTGGGGACCTAAAATATCGATTTTCAGCATGTTTTGGGCCTGTATTTGAGTAGGCATGTAGAGTTCGCTTCTGGGACCCCAAAATATCGAATTTTCGGGTGTTTGGAGCCTGAATTTGATATATAAACGGGTACAAAAGATGCATAGACATATTGACTTTTCTGCACCTAAAATATCGATTTTCTGTATGTTTTGGGCCTGTATTTTGAAAATACTCTAACACGGAGTAGGCATGTACAGATCGCTTCTGGGACCCCAAAATATCGAATTTTCGGGTGTTTCGGGCCTGAATTTGAGATATATACGGGTACGGAAAATGCATGCACATATTGACTTTGGGCACCTAAAATATCGATTTTGAGCATGTTTTGGGCCTGTATTTTGAAAATACTCTAACACGGAGTAGGCATGTACAGATAGCTTCTGGGACCCCAAAATATCGAATTTTCGGGTGTTTTGGGCCTGAATTTGAAATATCGAGTTTGGGCACCTAAAATATCGATTTTTAGCATGTTTTGGGCCTATATTTTGAAAATATTCTAGCACCGAGTAGGCATGTACAAATCGCTTCTGGGACCCCAAAATATAGAAATTTTCGGGTGTTTTTAGCCTAATTTGAGATATAAACGAGTACAGAAGATGCATGCACATATCGACTTTGGACACTTAAAATATCGATTTTTAGCATGATTTGAGCCTATATCTTGAAAACATTCTAACTAGAAGTAGGCATGTACAGATCGCTTCTAGGACCCAAAAATACCGAATTTTCGGGTGTTTTGAGCCTGAATTTGAGATATAAACGGGTACAGAAGATGCATGCACATATCGACTTTGGACACTTAAAATATCGATTTTTAGCATGTTTTGAGCCTATATTTTGAAAATATTCTAGCACTGAGTAAGCATGTACAGATCGCTTCTGGGACCCAAAAATATCGAATATTCGGGTGTTTTGAGGTTGAATTTGGGATATAAACAGGTGCAGAAGATGCATACACATATTGACTTTGGTCACCTAAAATATCGATTTCAGCATGTTTTGGGCCTGTATTTTGAAAATATTCTAGCACTGAGTAGGCATGTACAGATCGCTTCAGGTACCCCAAAATATCGAATTTTCGGGTGTTTTGAGCCTGAATTTGAGATATAAACAGGTACAGAATATGCATGCACATATCGACTTTTGGGCACCTAAAATATCGATTTTGAGCATGTTTTGGGTCTGTATCTTGAAAACATTCTAACTAGGAGTAGGCATGTACGATCGCTTCTAGGACCCAAAAATACCGAATTTTCGGGGGTTTTGAGCCTGATTTTGAGATATAAACGGGTACAGAAGATGCATGCACATATCGACTTTGGACACTTAAAATATCGATTTTTAGCATGTTTTGAGCCTATATTTTGAAAACATTCTAGCACTGAGTAGGCATGTACGGATCGCTTCTGGGACCCAAAAATTTCCAATTTTCTGGTGTTTTGAGGTTGAATTTAGTATATATACGGGTGCAGAAGATGCATACACATATTGAGTTTGGGCACCTAAAATATCGATTTTCAGCATGTTTTGGGCCTGTATCTGAGTAGGCATGTACAGATCGCTTCTGGGACCCCAAAATATCGAATTTTCGGGTGTTTGGAGCCTGAATTTGAGATATAAACGGGTACGGAAGATGCATGCACATATCGACTTTTGGGCACCTAAAAGATCGATTTTTCAGTATGTTTTGGGCCTGTATTTAAAAAATACTCTAACACGGAGTAGGCCATTACAGATCGCTTCTGAGACCCCAAAATATCGAATTTTCGGGTGTTTTGGGCCTGAATTTGAGATATCGACTTTCGGCACCTAAAATATCGATTTTGAGCAAGTTTTGGGTCTGTATCTTAAAAACATTCTAACTAGGAGTAGGCATGTAGAGATCGCTTCTAGGACCCAAAAATACCGAATTTTCGGGTGTTTTGAGGTTGAATTTGAGATGTAAACGAGTGCAAAAGATGCATACACATATTTACTTTGGGCACCTAAAATATCGATTTTCATCATGTTTTGGGCCTGTGTCTGAGTTGGCATGTACAGATCGCTTCTGGGACCCCAAAATATCGAATTTTCGGGTGTTTGGAGCCTGAATTTGAGATATAAACGGGTACATAAGATGCATGCACATAACGACTTTTGGGTACCTAAAATATCGATTTTGAGCATGTTTTGGGTCTATATCTTGAAAACATTCTAACTAGAAGTAGGTATGTAGAGATCGCTTCGAGGACCCCAAAAAACCGAATTTTCAGATGTTTTGAGCCTGAATTTGAGATACAAACGGGTACAGTAGATGCATGCACACATCGACTTTGGACACTTAAAATATCAATTTTTAGCATGTTTTGAGCCTATATTTTGAAAACATTCTAGCACTGAGTAGGCATGTAGAGATCACTTCTGGGACCCAAAAATATCGAGTTTTCGGGTGTTTTGAGGTTGAATTTTGGATAAAAACGGGTGCAGAAGATGCATACACATATTGACTTTGGTCACCTAAAATATCGATTTTCAGCATGTTTTGGGCCTGTATTTTGTAAATATTATAACTAAGAGTAGGCATGTACAGATCGCTTCTGGGACCCAAAAATATCGAATTTTCGGGTGTTTTCAGGTTGAATTTGGGATATAAACGGGTGCAGAAGATGCATACACATACTGACTTTGGGGACCTAAAATATCGATTTTCAGCATGTTTTGGGCCTGTATTTGAGTAGGCATGTAGAGTTTGCTTCTGGGACCCCATAATATCGAATTTTCGGGTGTTTGGAGCCTGAATTTGATATATAAACGGGTACAGAAGATGCATGCACATATTGACTTTGATCACCAAAAATTTCGATTTTGAGCATGTTTTGGGCCTGTATTTTGAAAATACTCTAACCCGGAGTAGGCATGTACAGATCGCTTCTGGGACCTCAAAATATCGAATTTTCGGGTGTTTCAGGCCTGAATTTGAGATATATACGGGTACGGAAAATGCATGCACATATTGACTTTGGGCACCTAAAATATCGATTTTGAGCATGTTTTGGGCCTGTATTTTGAAAATACTCTAACACGGAGTAGGTATGTAGAGATCGCTTCTGGGACCCCAAAATATCGAATTTCCGGGTGTTTTGGGACTGAATTTGAGATATCGAGTTCGGGCACCTAAAATATCGATTTTTAGCATGTTTTGGGCCTATATTTTGAAAAAATTCTAGTACCGAGTAGGCATGTACAAATCGCTTCAGGGACTCCAAAATATCGAATTTTCGGGTGTTTTGAGCCTGAATTTGAGATATAAACGGGTACAGAAGATGCATGCACATATCGACTTTTTGGCACCTTAAATATCGATTTTGAGCATGTTTTGGGTCTGTATCTTGAAAACATTCTAACTAGGAGTAGGCATGTACAGATCGCTTATAGGACCCAAAAATACCGAATTTTCGGGTGTTTTGAGCCTGAATTTGAGATATAAACGGGTACCGAAGATGCATGCACATATCGACATTGGACACTTAAAATATCGATTTTTAGGATTTTTTGAGCCTATATTTTGAAAACATTCTAGCAATGAGTAGGCATGTACAGATCGCTTCTGGGACCCCAAAATATCGAATTTTCGGGTGTTTTGAGCCTGAATTTGAGATATAAACGGGTACAGAAGATGCATGCACATATCGACTTGGGGCAACTAAAATATCGATTTTTAGTATGTTTTGGGCCTGTACTTTGAAAATACTCTAACACGGGGTAGGCATGGACAGTTCGCTTGTGGGACACCAAAATATCGAATTTTCGGGTGTTTTGAACTTGAATTTGAGATATCGACTTTGGGCACCTAAAATATCGATTTTTAGCATGTTTTGGGCCTATATTTTGAAAATATTCTAGCACTGAGTAGGCATGTACAGATTGCTTCTGGGACCCCAAAATATCGAATTTTTTGGTGTTTTGAGCCTGAATTTTAGATATAAACAGGTACTGAAAATGAGTATTTTCAATATACAGGCCTAAAACATACTGAAAATCGATCTTTTAGGTGCCCAAAAGTCGATATGTGGATGCATCTTCTGTCTTCTTCTTCTTCTTCTTCTTCCCCAGCTTTTCCCGTCTTTATACGGGGTCGCTGTTTTTGGTAAGTTGCTTCCACTGTCCTCTGTCGCCATATTCGTCTCCAGTCAGATTCTTCTCTTTAAGGTCTTCATCCACACAATCCTTCCATCTTCTTCTTGGCCTTCCTCTTTTCCTTCTGCCTTCTACTTCTATATTCATGACCTTCTTAGCTATGTTATTATCCTCCCTCCTCATCACATGACCATACCATTGTAACCTTCGCTCTTGCACTTTCTTTGATATTTCAATCACTTTGGTTGTTCCTCTTATCCTTTTGTTTCTAATTCTATCATATCTCGTCACTCCGCACATCCATCTTAGCATCCTCATCTCTGCCACCTCCAATTTCTTCTCCTGAGCCTTTTTGATGGGCCAGGTTTCTGCTCCGTACATAAATGCAGGTCTCACCACAGTTTTATATACCTTTCCTTTCACTCGTGCGCTGATCTTTTTGTCGCACAATACTCCCGAGGTGTTTTTCCAATTTCTCCACCCTGATTGAATTCTATGATTTATTTCATAGTCGAGTGTTCCATCCGATGCCACACTTGAGCCAAGATACTTAAAAGTGTTGCCCCGTTTAAGCCTCTCAACCCCCAGCATCACATCTCCGATTTCTTCCTCTCCATTAAAAACCATATACTCTGTCTTTGCCCTGCTAATCTTAAACCCTCTGTCTTCCATCGCCCTTCTCCATCTTTCTAACTTCTGCTGCACTCTCTCCTTGGTGGTATCTATGAGGACTATGTCGTCTGCAAATAGCATGTCCCATGGCGCTGGTGCAATGATACCATCTCCTAGCACATCCATTATTAAATCAAAGATGTATGGGCTTAAGGAGGAGCCTTGGTGAAGTCCCACTGTTACCGGGAACTTCTCGGTCACTCCAACACATGTTCGTACTTGCGTTCTCACTCCCTCATACATGTCCATCACTAGTCTAACATACTTTTCCGACACTCCTCTCTCTCTCAGACATCTCCACACTTCTCCTCTAGGTATTCTGTCATATGCCTTTTCTAGATCTATGAAAATTAGATGGAGCTTTTGTTGTTTTTCCCCGTATTTCTCCAGCAATTGACGGACAATAAAAATTGCACCTGTTGTCCCTCTACCAGGCATAAACCCAAACTGCTGTTCGCCAATCTCTGTTTCTTCTCTTATTTTCCGTTCTATTACCCTTTCCCATATTTTCATTGTGTGTGACATCAACTTAATACCCCGATAGTTCCCGCAGTCTTGGATGTCACCCTTTTCTTTATAGATTGGTACAATGACGCTATCCCTCCAAGCGTCTGGCATCTTCTCCTGATCGTGGATCTTACTCAATAAATCCCAGAGCACATCTATTCCTTCCTCCCCCAAGCTCTTCCAAACCTCTGCTGGTATTTCATCCGGTCCTGGCGCCTTTCCATTTTTCATTTTCCTCAGGGCTATCTTCACCTCCTCTCTACTGATTTCGGGTGTATCCCTCACATTTACTGTTCCTTCCCCAAAGACCCTTCTCTCATTCTCTTCGTTAAGCAGTTTTTCAAAATAAACCTTCCATCTGTTTTGTATTTCCCTCTCATTGCTCAGTACCCTACCGTCTTCATGCTTAATCTGTTTTATTTGCGTAAAATCCTTAGTCGCTTTATTTCTCATTTTCGCCATTCTGTAGATCTTTTTCTGTCCCTCTGTTGTTTCTAAGTCTTCATATATTTCATTGACTGCCCTCGCTTTTGCCTGCGCCACTGCCTTCTTTGCTTCCTTCTTTGCTGCTTTTGCTGCCACTTTGTCGTCGTCTCTGCCCGATAAATCCCACTTTTTCTTTGCCTCTTTCTTCAACCTAATTTTTTCCTGCACTTCCCTGTTCCACCACCACGATTCTTTATCTTGGGGTGCTCCTCTGCCAGATGTTTTGCCTAATAGCTCCTCTCCTACCCGCCTTATGATGTTACTGTTTTCTTCCCACCATTCGTTTGCATTCTCCTTTGGGGTTATCTCGTTCAATACTCGTTCCTTGAACTGCTGCTTTAATCGCACATTTTTGAGCTCCCACCATTTGATTTTCGGTGTTCCTTGTTTCCTTCCTCTCTTAACACCCTTGATCACACAGTCTAGTACAACGAGCCGATGTTGAGCTGTTACACCTTCCCCCTTTATCACCTTGCAACTTTTCACTTCTCCCAGATGGTTCCTTCTACACAACAGGAAGTCAATTTGGGTTTCTCGGATTCCACTTTTGTAGGTAATATACTGGTCAGGGGTCCTTTTAAAGAATGTGTTGGTTATTGCCATATCGCTCGCTAAACAGAAGTCTAAAATGCCCTCCCCCTCCTCGTTTCTTCCACCTACTCCCCAGCCACCGTGTATCCTGGATAACACTCCCCTTTCTGAGCCAATGTGGCCATTCAAGTCTCCTCCAACAAAAATCCTTTCCTCTTGCGGCACAGCTTGTAATACCTCATCCAGATGTCTCCAAAAACCCTCTTTCTCGTCCTCCGTGCATCCTACTTGTGGAGCGTATGCACACACAACATTCAGCACTAAGCTCTCTACTCCTAACTTCACACTCATTATCCTGTCGCTCTTCCTCATTACACTCACCAGATCATCCCTCCACTTCTTATCCAGGATAATGCCTACTCCATTTCTCCCTTGTGTGTTTGCTCCGCTGTAGATGAGCTTGCATCCCTCACCAATTTCCCTCGACTTGTTCCCTTTCCATCTTGTTTCCTGCACGCACAGTACTCCAACTCCTCTTCTTTCCATTAAATCTGCCAACTCCCGACCCCTTCCTGTCAAACTTCCCACATTTAGGGTTCCAACTCTAAGGTTTTGGACTAGCTTCCTTGGCCGCGCCCGTCCTTGACACGGTAGCCCTTGCTCACTTCTCGCAGGGGGCAGGCGAGGCCGCTGCGCGTCGCTTACAGGGTACGCCCTAGCAGTTTCCGAGGCTGTGTTTCCGCGAACTATCATGTTTGGTTTTGGCAAAAAAATTTTGCGGTCGGATGCCCTTCCTGCCACCAACCACCATTTTAGGCGGTGGGCCTAGCCTTTGCCTGAAGAAGCACAACCTGCAAGGCAGCAGGTGGTTTGAATTCAGAGTTTCCTTCTCTTAGCCTTAGTCTAAATAGACAAACCCTACAAGGCAGCAGGGACCCTGAACAGGTGCTACCACTCCGGGTCAGAGTGGACCTGGGAGGAATGGATGATTAAGGGGTAACTCCACTTTCCCCACAACTCCGAAAGTCCCCAATCAGAGCCTCACCACCGGATGCAGTTTACCGTCATGCCCAGGACACTGGATGCATCTTCTGTACCCGTTTATATCTCGATTTCAGGCTCCAAACACCCGAAAATTCGATATTTTGGAAAAAAAACGAAAATTCGATATTTTGGTGTCCCAGAAGTGATCTGTACATGCCTACTCCGTGTTAGAGTATTTTTCAAAATACAGGCCTAACACATACTGAAAATCGATATTTTAGGTGCCCAAAGTCGGTATCTCAAATTCAGGTTCAAAACACCCGCAAATTCGATATTTTGGGGTCCCAGAAGCAAACTGTACATGCCTACTCCGTGTTAGAGTATTTTTCAAAATACAGGCCTAAAACATACTGAAAATCTATCTTATAGGTGCTTAAAAGTCGATATGTGCATGCATCTTCTGTACCCGTTTATATCTCAAATTTAGGCTCAAAACACCCGAAAATTCGATATTTTGGGGTCCCAGAAGCGATCTGTACATGCATACTCAGATACAGGCCCAATACATGCTTAAAATCGATATTTTAGGTACCCAAAGTCAATATGTGAATGCATCTTTTGCACTCGTTTATATCTCAAATTCAAACTCAAAACTCCCGAAAATTCGATATATTTGGGTCCCATAAGCGATCTGTACATGCCTACTCAGTGCTGGAATGTTTTCGAAATATAGGCTCAAAACATGCTAAAAATCGATATTTTAAGTATCCAGAGTCAAAATGTGCATGCATCTTCTGTACCCGTTTATATCTCAAATTCAGGCTCAAAATACCCGAAAATTCGGTATTTTTGGGTCCTCGATGCGAGCTGTACATGCCTACTCCTAGTTAGAATGTTTTCAAGATACAGACCGAAAACATGCTCAAAATCGATATTTTAGGTGCCCAAAAGTCTATATTTGCATGCATCTTCTGTAACCGTTTATATTTCAAATTCAGGCTCAAAACACCCGAAAATTCGATATTTTGGGGTCCAAGAAGCGTTCTGTACATGCCTACTCAGTGCTAGAATATTTTTATAAAATAGGCCAAAAAATGCTGAAAATCGATATTTTAGGTGCATAAAGTCGATATCTCAAATTCAGGACCAAAACACCAGAAAATTCGATATTATGGGGTCCCAGAAGCGATCTCTACATACCTACTCCGTGTTAGAGTATTTTCAATATACAGGCCCGAAACATACTGAAAATCGATCTTTTAGGTGCCCAAAAGTCGATATGTAGATGCATCTTCTGTACCCGTTTATATCTCAAATTCAGGCTCCAAACACCCGAAAATTCGATATTTTGGGGTCACAGTAGCTAACTGTACTAGCCTACTCAGTGTTAGAGTATTTTAAAAAAACAGGCCCAAAACATGCTGAAAATCGATATTTTAGGTGCTCAAAGTCAATATGTGTATGCATCTTCTGCACCCGTTTATATCCCAAATTCAGGCTCAAAATACCCGAAAATTCGATATTTTTGGGTCCCAGAAGCGATCTGTACATGCTTACTCAGTGCTAGAATGTTTTTATGATACAGACCCAAAACATGCTCAAAATCGATATTTTAGGTGCCCACAAGTCGATATGTGCATGCATCTTCTGTACCCGTTTATATCTCAAATTCAGGCTCAAAACACCCGAAAATTCGATAATTTGGGGTACCAGAAGCGATCTGTACATGTCTACTCAGTGCTAGAATATTTTCAATATATAGGCCCAAAACATGCTAAAAATCTATATTTTAGGTGCCTAAAGTCGATATCTCAAATTCAGGCCCAAAACACCCGAAAATTCGATATTTTGGGGTCCCAGAAGCGATCTGTACATGCCTACTAAGATACAGGCCCAAAACATGCTGAAAATCGATATTTTAAGTGCCCAAAGTCAATATGTGAATGCATCTTCTGCACCCGTTTATATCCCAAATTCAACCTCAAAACACCCGAAAATTCGATAATTTTCGGTCCTAGAAGCGATCTGTACATGCCTACTCAGTGCTAGAATGTTTTCAAAATATAGGCACAAAACATGCTAAAAATCGATATTTTAAGTGTCCAAAGTCGATATGTGCATGCATCTTCTGTACCCGTTTATATATCAAATTCAGGCTCAAAACACCCGAAAATTCGGTATTTTTGGGTCCTAAATGCGATCTGTACATGCCTACTCCTAGTTAGAATGTTTTCAAGATACAGACCCAAAACATGCTTAAAATCGATATTTTAGGTGCCCAAAAGTCGATATGTGCATGCATCTTCTGTACCCGTTTATATCTCAAATTCAGGCTCAAAACACCCGAAAATTCGATATTTTGGGGTCCTAGAAGCGATCTGTACATGACTACTCAGTGCTAGAATATTTTCAAAAAAATAGGCCTAAAACGTGCTATTAATCGATATTTTAGGTGCCCAAAGTCGATATCTCAAATTCAGGCCCAAAACATCCGAAAATTCGATATTTAGGGGTCCCATAAGCGATCTGTACATGAATACTCCATGTTAGAGTGTTTTCAATATACAGGCCGAAAACATACTGAAAATCGATCTTTTAGGTGCCCAAAAGTCGATATGTGGATGCATCTTCTGTACCCGTTTATATCTCAAATTCAGGCTCCAAACACCCGAAAATTCGATATTTTTGGGTCCCAGAAGCGATCTGTACTTGCGTACTCCGTGTTAGAGTATTTTCAAAATACAGGCCCAAAACATGCTAAAAATCGATATTTTAGGTGACCAAAGTCAATATGTGTATGCATCTTCTGCACCCGTTTATATCCCAAATTCAACCTCAAAACCCCCGAAAATTCGATATGTTTGGGTCCCAGAAGCGATCTGTACATGCCTACTCCGTGTTAGAGTATTTTCAAAAAACAGGCCCAAAACATGCTGAAAATCGATATTTTAGGTGACCAAAGTCAATATGTGTATGCATCTTTTGAACCCGTTTATATCCCAAATTCAACCTCAAAACACCCGAAAATTCGGTATTTTGGGTCCCAGAAGTGTTCTGTACATGCCTACTTAATGCTAGTATATTTATAAAATATAGGCCCAAAACATGCTAAAAATCGATATTTTAGGTGCCCAAAGTCGATATCTCAAATTCAGGCCCAAAACACCCGAAATTTGATATTCTTGGGCCCCAAAAGCGAACTGTACATGCCTACTCCGTGTTAGAGTATTATCAAAATACAGGCCCAAAACATACTGAAAATCGATCTTTTAGGTGACCAAAAGTCGATATGTGCATGTATCTTCTGTACCCGTTTATATCTCAAATTCAGGCTCAAAACACCCGAAAAATCGATATTTTGGGGTCCCAGAAGCAATCTGTACATGCCTACTCAGATACAGGCCCAAAACATGCTGAAAATCGATATTTTAGGGGCCCAAAGTCAATAATATGTGTATGCATCTTCTGCACCCGTTTATATCCCAAATTCAACCTCAAAACACCCGAAAAATCGATATTTTTGGGTCCCAGAAGCGATCTGTACATGCCTACTGAGTGCTAGAATGTTTTCATAATATAGGCTCAAAACATGCTAAAAATCGATATTTTAAGTGTCCAAAGTCGGTATGTGCATGTATCTTCTGTACCCGTTTATATCTCAAATTCAGGCTCAAAACACCCGAAAATTCGATATTTTGGGGTCCCAGAAGTGATCTGTACATGCCTACTTAGTGCTAGAATATTTTAAAAATATAGGCCCAAAACATGCTCAAAATCGATATTTTAGGTGCCCAAACTCGATATCTCAAATTCAGGCCCAAAACACCTGAAAATTCGATATTTTGGGGTCCCAGAAGCGAACAGTACATGCCTACTCCTTGTTAGAGTATTTTCAAAATACAGGCCTAAAACATACTGAAAATCGATCTTTTAGGTGCCCAAAAGTCGATATGTGCATGCATCTTCTGTACCCGTTTATTTCTCAAATTCAGGCTCCAAACACCCGAAAATTCGATATTTTGGGGTCCCAGAAGCGATCTGTACATGCCTACTCAGATACAGGCCCAATACATGCTTAAAATCGATATTTTAGGTGCCCAAAGTCAATATGTGAATGCACCTTCTGCACTCGTTTATATCTCAAATTCAACCTCAAAACTCCCGAAAATTCGATATTTTTGCGTCCCATAAGCGATCTGTACATGCCTACTCAGTGCTGGAATGTTTTCGAAATATAGGCTCAAAACATGCTAAAAATCGATATTTTAAGTATCCAGAGTCAATATGTGCATGAATCTTCTGTGCCCGTTTATATCTCAAATTCAGGCTCAAAATACCCGAAAATTCGGTATTTTTGGGTCCTCGATGCGATCTGTACATGCCTACTCCTAGTTAGAATGTTTTCAAGATACAGACCAAAAACATGCTCAAAATCGATATTTTAGGTGCCCAAAAGTCTATATTTGCATGCATCTTCTGTAACCGTTTTTATCTCAAATTCAGGCTCAAAACACCCGAAAATTCGATATTTTGGGGTCCCAGAAGCGATCTGTACATGCCTACTCAGTGCTAGATTATTTTTAAAAATATAGGCCTAAAACATGCTATTAATCGATATTTTAGGTGCCCAAAGTCGATATCTAAGATTCAGGCCCAAAACATCCGAAAATTCGATATTTTGGGGTCCCATAAGCGATCTGTACATGCCTACTCCGTGTTAGAATGTTTTCAAAAAACAGGCCCAAAACATGCTGAAAATCAATATTTTAGGTGACCAAAGTCAATATGTGTATGCATCTTCTGAACCCGTTTATATCCCAAATTCAGACCCAAAACACCCGAAATTTGATATTTTTGGGTCCCAGAAGCGAACTGTACATGCCTACTCCGTGTTAGAGTATTATCAAAATACAGGCCCAAAACATACTGAAAATCGATCTTTTAGGTGACCAAAAGTCGATATGTGCATGTATCTTCTGTACCGGTTTATATCTCAAATTCAGGCTCAAAATATCCGAAAAATCGATATTTTGGGGTCCCAGAAGCAATCTGTATATGCCTATTCAGATACAGGCCCAAAACATGCTGAAAATCGATATTTTAGGTGCCCAAAGTCAATATGTGTATGCATCTTCTGCACCCATTTATATCCCAAATTCAACCTCAAAACACCCGAAAAATCGATATTTTTGGGTCCCAGAAGCGATCTGTACATGCCTACTGAGTGCTAGAATGTTTTCATAATATAGGCTCAAAACATCCTAAAAATCGATATTTTAAGTGTCCAAAGTCGGTATGTGCATGCATCTTCTGTACCCGTTTATATCTCAAATTTAGGCTCAAAACACCCGAAAATTCGATATTTTGGGGTCCCAAAAGTGATCTGTACATGCCTAATTAATGCTAGAATATTTTCAAAATATAGGCCCAAAACATGCTAAAAATCGATATTTTAGGTGCTCAAAGTCGATATCTCAAATTCAGGCCCAAAACACCCGAAAATTCGATATTTTGGGGTCCCAGAAGCGAACAGTACATGCCTACTCCTTGCTAGAGTATTTTCAAAATACAGGCCTAAAACATACTGAAAATCGATCTTTTAGGTGCCCAAAAGTCGATATGTGCATGCATCTTCTGTACCCGTTTATATCTCAAATTCAGGCTCCAAACACCCGAAAATTCGATATTTTGGGGTCCCAGAAGCGATCTGTACATGCATACTCAGATACAGGCCCAATACATGCTTAAAATCGATATTTTAGGTGCCCAAAGTCAATATGTGAATGCATCTTCTGCACTCGTTTATATCTCAAATTCAACCTCAAAACTCCCGAAAATTCGATATTTTTGCGTCCCATAAGCGATCTGTACATGCCTACTCAGTGCTGGAATGTTTTCGAAATATAGGCTCAAAACATGCTAAAAATCGATATTTTAAGTATCCAGAGTCAATATGTGCATGCATCTTCTGTACCCGTTTATATCTCAAATTCGTTCTCAAAATACCCGAAAATTCGGTATTTTTGGGTCCTCGATGCAATCTGTACTTGCCTTCTCCTAGTTAGAATGCTTTCAAGATACAGACCAAAAACATGCTCAAAATCGATATTTTAGGTGCCAATAAGTCTATATTTGCATGCATCTTCTGTAACCGTTTATATATTCCAAATTCAGGCTCAAAACACACGAAAATTCGATATTTTGGGGTCCCAGAAGCGATCTGTACATGCCAACTCAGTGCTAGATTATTTTCAAAATATAGGCCTAAAACATGCTATTAATCGATATTTTAGGTGCCCAAAGTCGATATCTCAAATTCAGGCCCAAAACATCCGAAAATTCGATATTTTGGGGTCCCATAAGCGATCTGTACATGAATACTCCATGTTAGAGTATTTTCAATATACAGGCCGAAAACATACTGAAAATCGATCTTTTAGGTGCCCAAAAGTCGATATGTGGATGCATCTTCTGTACCCGTTTATATCTCAAATTCAGTCTCCAAACACCCGAAAATTTGATATTATGGGGTCCCAGAAGCGATCTGTACTTGCCTACTCCGTGTTAGAGTATTTTCAAAATACAGGCCCAAAAAATGCTGAAAATCGATATTTTAGGTGACCAAAGTCAATATGTGTATGCATCTTCTGCACCCGTTTATATCCCAAATTCAACCTAAAAACACCTGAAAATTCGATATTTTTGGGTCCCAGAAGCGATCTGTACATGCCTACTCCGTGTTAGAGTATTTTAAAAAAACAGGCCCAAAACAAGCTAAAAATCGATAATTTAGGTGACCAAAGTCGATATGTGTATGCATCTTCTGAACCCGTTAATATCCCAAATTCAACCTCAAAACTCCCGAAAATTCGATATTTTTGGGTCCCAGATTCGATCTGTACATGCCTACTCAGTGCTAGAATGTTTTCAAAATATAGGCTCAACACATGCTAAAAATCGATATTTTAAGTGTCCAAAGTCGATATGTGCATGCATCTTCTGTACCCGTTTATATCTCAAATTCAGGCTCAAAACACCCGAAAATTCGGTATTTTGGCGTCCCAGAAGTGTTCTGTACATGCCTACTTAATGCTAGTATATTTATAAAATATAGGCCCAAAACATGCTAAAAATCGATATTTTAGGTGCCCAAAGTCGATATCTCAAATTCAGGCCCAAAACACCCGAAAATTTGATATTTTTGGGTCCCAGAAGCGAACTGTACTTGCCTACTCCGTGTTAGAGTATTTTAAAAAAACAGGCCCAAAATATGCTGAAAATCGAATTTTTAGGTGCCCAAAGTCAATATGTGCATGCATCTTCAGTACCTTTTTATATCTCAAATTCAGGCTAAAAACACCCGAAAATTCATTATTTTTTGGTCCCAGAAGCGATCTGTACATGCCTACTCCTTGTTAAAGTACTTTCAAAATACCGGCGCAAAACATGCTGAAAATCGATATTATAAGTGCCCAAAGTCAATATGTGCATGCATTTTCTGTACCCGTTTATTTCTCAAATTCAGGCTCAAAACACCAGAAAATTCGATATTTTGGGGTCCCAGTAGCGATCTGTACATGCCTACTCAGTACTAGAATATTTTCAAAATATAGGCCCAAAACATGCTAAAAATCGATATTTTAGGTGCTCAAAGTCGATATCTCAAATTCAGGCCCAAAACACCCGAAAATTCGATATTTTGGGGTCCCAGAAGCGAACAGTACATGCCTACTCCTTGCTAGAGTATTTTCAAAATACAGGCCTAAAACATACTGAAAATCGATCTTTTAGGTGCCCAAAAGTCGATATGTGCATGCATCTTCTGTACCCGTTTATATCTCAAATTCAGGCTCCAAACACCCGAAAATTCGATATTTTGGGGTCCCAGAAGCGATCTGTACATGCCTACTCAGATACAGGCCCAAAACATGCTGAAAATCGATATTTTAGGGGCCCAAAGTCAATAATATGTGTATGCATCTTCTGCACCCGTTTATATCCCAAATTCAACCTCAAAACACCCGAAAAATCGATATTTTTGGGTCCCAGAAGCGATCTGTACATGCCTACTGAGTGCTAGAATGTTTTCATAATATAGGCTCAAAACATGCTAAAAATCGATATTTTAAGTGTCCAAAGTCGGTATGTGCATGTATCTTCTGTACCCGTTTATATCTCAAATTCAGGCTCAAAACACCCGAAAATTCGATATTTTGGGGTCCCAGAAGTGATCTGTACATGCCTACTTAGTGCTAGAATATTTTAAAAATATAGGCCCAAAACATGCTCAAAATCGATATTTTAGGTGCCCAAACTCGATATCTCAAATTCAGGCCCAAAACACCTGAAAATTCGATATTTTGGGGTCCCAGAAGCGAACAGTACATGCCTACTACTTGTTAGAGTATTTTCAAAATACAGGCCTAAAACATACTGAAAATCGATCTTTTAGGTGCCCAAAAGTCGATATGTGCATGCATCTTCTGTACCCGTTTATTTCTCAAATTCAGGCTCCAAACACCCGAAAATTCGATATTTTGGGGTCCCAGAAGCGATCTGTACATGCCTACTCAGATACAGGCCCAATACATGCTTAAAATCGATATTTTAGGTGCCCAAAGTCAATATGTGAATGCACCTTCTGCACTCGTTTATATCTCAAATTCAACCTCAAAACTCCCGAAAATTCGATATTTTTGCGTCCCATAAGCGATCTGTACATGCCTACTCAGTGCTGGAATGTTTTCGAAATATAGGCTCAAAACATGCTAAAAATCGATATTTTAAGTATCCAGAGTCAATATGTGCATGAATCTTCTGTGCCCGTTTATATCTCAAATTCAGGCTCAAAATACCCGAAAATTCGGTATTTTTGGGTCCTCGATGCGATCTGTACATGCCTACTCCTAGTTAGAATGTTTTCAAGATACAGACCAAAAACATGCTCAAAATCGATATTTTAGGTGCCCAAAAGTCTATATTTGCATGCATCTTCTGTAACCGTTTTTATCTCAAATTCAGGCTCAAAACACCCGAAAATTCGATATTTTGGGGTCCCAGAAGCGATCTGTACATGCCTACTCAGTGCTAGATTATTTTCAAAATATAGGCCTAAAACATGCTATTAACCGATATTTTAGGTGCCCAAAGTCGATATCTAAGATTCAGGCCCAAAACATCCGAAAATTCGATATTTTGGGGTCCCATAAGCGATCTGTACATGCCTACTCCGTGTTAGAATGTTTTCAAAAAACAGGCCCAAAACATGCTGAAAATCAATATTTTAGGTGACCAAAGTCAATATGTGTATGCATCTTCTGAACCCGTTTATATCCCAAATTCAGACCCAAAACACCCGAAATTTGATATTTTTGGGTCCCAGAAGCGAACTGTACATGCCTACTCCGTGTTAGAGTATTATCAAAATACAGGCCCAAAACATACTGAAAATCGATCTTTTAGGTGACCAAAAGTCGATATGTGCATGTATCTTCTGTACCGGTTTATATCTCAAATTCAGGCTCAAAATATCCGAAAAATCGATATTTTGGGGTCCCAGAAGCAATCTGTATATGCCTATTCAGATACAGGCCCAAAACATGCTGAAAATCGATATTTTAGGTGCCCAAAGTCAATATGTGTATGCATCTTCTGCACCCATTTATATCCCAAATTCAACCTCAAAACACCCGAAAAATCGATATTTTTGGGTCCCAGAAGCGATCTGTACATGCCTACTGAGTGCTAGAATGTTTTCATAATATAGGCTCAAAACATCCTAAAAATCGATATTTTAAGTGTCCAAAGTCGGTATGTGCATGCATCTTCTGTACCCGTTTATATCTCAAATTTAGGCTCAAAACACCCGAAAATTCGATATTTTGGGGTCCCAAAAGTGATCTGTACATGCCTAATTAATGCTAGAATATTTTCAAAATATAGGCCCAAAACATGCTAAAAATCGATATTTTAGGTGCTCAAAGTCGATATCTCAAATTCAGGCCCAAAACACCCGAAAATTCGATATTTTGGGGTCCCAGAAGCGAACAGTACATGCCTACTCCTTGCTAGAGTATTTTCAAAATACAGGCCTAAAACATACTGAAAATCGATCTTTTAGGTGCCCAAAAGTCGATATGTGCATGCATCTTCTGTACCCGTTTATATCTCAAATTCAGGCTCCAAACACCCGAAAATTCGATATTTTGGGGTCCCAGAAGCGATCTGTACATGCATACTCAGATACAGGCCCAATACATGCTTAAAATCGATATTTTAGGTGCCCAAAGTCAATATGTGAATGCATCTTCTGCACTCGTTTATATCTCAAATTCAACCTCAAAACTCCCGAAAATTCGATATTTTTGCGTCCCATAAGCGATCTGTACATGCCTACTCAGTGCTGGAATGTTTTCGAAATATAGGCTCAAAACATGCTAAAAATCGATATTTTAAGTATCCAGAGTCAATATGTGCAAGCATCTTCTGTACCCGTTTATATCTCAAATTCATTCTCAAAATACCCGAAAATTCGGTATTTTTGGGTCCTCGATGCAATCTGTACTTGCCTTCTCCTAGTTAGAATGCTTTCAAGATACAGACCAAAAACATGCTCAAAATCGATATTTTAGGTGCCAATAAGTCTATATTTGCATGCATCTTCTGTAACCGTTTATATATTCCAAATTCAGGCTCAAAACACACGAAAATTCGATATTTTGGGGTCCCAGAAGCGATCTGTACATGCCAACTCAGTGCTAGATTATTTTCAAAATATAGGCCTAAAACATGCTATTAATCGATATTTTAGGTGCCCAAAGTCGATACCTCAAATTCAGGCCCAAAACATCCGAAAATTCGATATTTTGGGGTCCCATAAGCGATCTGTACATGAATACTCCATGTTAGAGTATTTTCAATATACAGGCCGAAAACATACTGAAAATCGATCTTTTAGGTGCCCAAAAGTCGATATGTGGATGCATCTTCTGTACCCGTTTATATCTCAAATTCAGGCTCCAAACACCCGAAAATTTGATATTATGGGGTCCCAGAAGCGATCTGTACTTGCCTACTCCGTGTTAGAGTATTTTCAAAATACAGGCCCAAAAAATGCTGAAAATCGATATTTTAGGTGACCAAAGTCAATATGTGTATGCATCTTCTGCACCCGTTTATATCCCAAATTCAACCTAAAAACACCTGAAAATTCGATATTTTTGGGTCCCAGAAGCGATCTGTACATGCCTACTCCGTGTTAGAGTATTTTAAAAAAACAGGCCCAAAACAAGCTAAAAATCGATAATTTAGGTGACCAAAGTCGATATGTGTATGCATCTTCTGAACCCGTTAATATCCCAAATTCAACCTCAAAACTCCCGAAAATTCGATATTTTTGGGTCCCAGATTCGATCTGTACATGCCTACTCAGTGCTAGAATGTTTTCAAAATATAGGCTCAACACATGCTAAAAATCGATATTTTAAGTGTCCAAAGTCGATATGTGCATGCATCTTCTGTACCCGTTTATATCTCAAATTCAGGCTCAAAACACCCGAAAATTCGGTATTTTGGCGTCCCAGAAGTGTTCTGTACATGCCTACTTAATGCTAGTATATTTATAAAATATAGGCCCAAAACATGCTAAAAATCGATATTTTAGGTGCCCAAAGTCGATATCTCAAATTCAGGCCCAAAACACCCGAAAATTTGATATTCTTGGGTCCCAGAAGCGAACTGTACTTGCCTACTCCGTGTTAGAGTATTTTAAAAAAACAGGCCCAAAACATGCTGAAAATCGATATTTTAGGTGACCTAAGTCAATATGTGTATGCATCTTTTGTACCCGTTTATATATCAAATTCAGGCTCCAAACACCCAAAAATTCGATATTTTGGGGTCCCAGAAGCAATCTGTACATGTCTACTCAGATACAGGCCCAAAACATGCTGAAAATCGAATTTTTAGGTGCCCAAAGTCAATATGTGCATGCATCTTCAGTACCTTTTTATATCTCAAATTCAGGCTAAAAACACCCGAAAATTCATTATTTTTTGGTCCCAGAAGCGATCTGTACATGCCTACTCCTTGTTAAAGTACTTTCAAAATACCGGCGCAAAACATGCTGAAAATCGATATTATAAGTGCCCAAAGTCAATATGTGCATGCATTTTCTGTACCCGTTTTTTTCTCAAATTCAGGCTCAAAACACCAGAAAATTCGATATTTTGGGGTCCCAGTAGCGATCTGTACATGCCTACTCAGTACTAGAATATTTTCAAAATATAGGCCCAAAACATGCTAAAAATCGATATTTTAGGTGCTCAAAGTCGATATCTCAAATTCAGGCCCAAAACACCCGAAAATTCGATATTTTGGGGTCCCAGAAGCGAACAGTACATGCCTACTCCTTGCTAGAGTATTTTCAAAATACAGGCCTAAAACATACTGAAAATCGATCTTTTAGGTGCCCAAAAGTCGATATGTGCATGCATCTTCTGTACCCGTTTATATCTCAAATTCAGGCTCCAAACACCCGAAAATTCGATATTTTGGGGTCCCAGAAGCGATCTGTACATGCATACTCAGATACAGGCCCAATACATGCTTAAAATCGATATTTTAGGTGCCCAAAGTCAATATGTGAATGCATCTTCTGCACTCGTTTATATCTCAAATTCAACCTCAAAACTCCCGAAAATTCGATATTTTTGCGTCCCATAAGCGATCTGTACATGCCTACTCAGTGCTGGAATGTTTTCGAAATATAGGCTCAAAACATGCTAAAAATCGATATTTTAAGTATCCAGAGTCAATATGTGCATGCATCTTCTGTACCCGTTTATATCTCAAATTCATTCTCAAAATACCCGAAAATTCGGTATTTTTGGGTCCTCGATGCAATCTGTACTTGCCTTCTCCTAGTTAGAATGCTTTCAAGATACAGACCAAAAACATGCTCAAAATCGATATTTTAGGTGCCAATAAGTCTATATTTGCATGCATCTTCTGTAACCGTTTATATATTCCAAATTCAGGCTCAAAACACACGAAAATTCGATATTTTGGGGTCCCAGAAGCGATCTGTACATGCCAACTCAGTGCTAGATTATTTTCAAAATATAGGCCTAAAACATGCTATTAATCGATATTTTAGGTGCCCAAAGTCGATATCTCAAATTCAGGCCCAAAACATCCGAAAATTCGATATTTTGGGGTCCCATAAGCGATCTGTACATGAATACTCCATGTTAGAGTATTTTCAATATACAGGCCGAAAACATACTGAAAATCGATCTTTTAGGTGCCCAAAAGTCGATATGTGGATGCATCTTCTGTACCCGTTTATATCTCAAATTCAGGCTCCAAACACCCGAAAATTTGATATTATGGGGTCCCAGAAGCGATCTGTACTTGCCTACTCCGTGTTAGAGTATTTTCAAAATACAGGCCCAAAAAATGCTGAAAATCGATATTTTAGGTGACCAAAGTCAATATGTGTATGCATCTTCTGCACCCGTTTATATCCCAAATTCAACCTAAAAACACCTGAAAATTCGATATTTTTGGGTCCCAGAAGCGATCTGTACATGCCTACTCCGTGTTAGAGTATTTAAAAAAAACAGGCCCAAAACCAGCTAAAAATCGATAATTTAGGTGACCAAAGTCGATATGTGTATGCATCTTCTGAACCCGTTAATATCCCAAATTCAACCTCAAAACTCCCGAAAATTCGATATTTTTGGGTCCCAGATTCGATCTGTACATGCCTACTCAGTGCTAGAATGTTTTCAAAATATAGGCTCAACACATGCTAAAAATCGATATTTTAAGTGTCCAAAGTCGATATGTGCATGCATCTTCTGTACCCGTTTATATCTCAAATTCAGGCTCAAAACACCCGAAAATTCGGTATTTTGGCGTTCCAGAAGTGTTCTGTACATGCCTACTTAATGCTAGTATATTTATAAAATATAGGCCCAAAACATGCTAAAAATCGATATTTTAGGTGCCCAAAGTCGATATCTCAAATTCAGGCCCAAAACACCCGAAAATTTGATATTCTTGGGTCCCAGAAGCGAACTGTACTTGCCTACTCCGTGTTAGAGTATTTTAAAAAAACAGGCCCAAAACATGCTGAAAATCGTTATTTTAGGTGACCTAAGTCAATATGTGTATGCATCTTTTGTACCCGTTTATATATCAAATTCAGGCTCCAAACACCCAAAAATTCGATATTTTGGGGTCCCAGAAGCAATCTGTACATGTCTACTCAGATACAGGCCCAAAACATGCTGAAAATCGAATTTTTAGGTGCCCAAAGTCAATATGTGCATGCATCTTCAGTACCTTTTTATATCTCAAATTCAGGCTAAAAACACCCGAAAATTCATTATTTTTTGGTCCCAGAAGCGATCTGTACATGCCTACTCCTTGTTAAAGTACTTTCAAAATACCGGCGCAAAACATGCTGAAAATCGATATTTTAAGTGCCCAAAGTCAATATGTGCATGCATTTTCTGTACCCGTTTATTTCTCAAATTCAGGCTCAAAACACCCGAAAATTCGATATTTTGGGGTCCCAGTAGCGATCTGTACATGCCTACTCAGTACTAAAATTTTTTCATAATATAGGCCCAAAACATGCTAAAAATCGATATTTTAGGTGCATAAAGTCGATATCTCAAATTCAGGCCTAAAATACCCGAAAATTCGATATTTTGGGGTCCCAGAAGCGATCGGTACATACTTACTCCGTGTTAGAGTATTTTCAATATAGAGGCCCAAAACATACTGAAAATAGATCTTTTAGGTGCCCAAAAGTCGATATGTAGATGCATCTTCTGTACCCGTTTATATCTCAAATTCAGGCTCCAAACACCCAAAAATTCGATATTTTGGGGTCCCAGATGCAATCTGTACATGCCTACTCAGTGCTAGAATGTTTTCAAAATATAGGCTCAACACATGCTAAAAATCTATATTTTAAGTGTCCAAAGTCGATATGTGCATGCATCTTCTGTACCCGTTTATATCTCAAATACAGGCTCAAAACACCCGAAAATTCGGTATTTTGGGGTCCCAGAAGTGATCTGTACATGCCTACTTAATGCTAGAATATTTTTAAAATATAAGCCCAAAACATGCTAAAATCGATATTTTAGGTGCCCAAAGTCGATATCTCAAATTCAAGCACAAAACACCCGAAAATTTGATATTCTTGGGTTCCAGAAGCGAACTGTACATGCCTACTCCGTGTTAGAGTATTATCAAAATACAGGCCCAAAACATACTGAAAATCGATCTTTTAGGTGCCCAAAAGTCGATATGTGCATGCATCTTCTGTACCCGTTTATATCTCAAATTCAGGCTCAAAACACCCGAAAATTCGATATTTTGGGGTCCCAGAAGCAATCTTTACATGCCTACTCAGATACAAGCCCAAAACATGCTGAAAATCAATATTTTAGGTGCCCAAAGTCGAGATCTCAAATTCAGGCCCAAAACCCCCGAAAATTCGATATTTTTGGGTCCTAGAAGCGATCTGTACATGCCTACTCCTAGTTAGAATGTTTTCAAGATACAGACCCAAAACATGCTCAAAATAGATATTTTAGGTGCCCATAAGTCGATATGTGCATGCATCTTCAGTATTATTTTATATCTCAAATTCAGGCTCAAAACACCCGAAAATTCGGTATTATGGGGTCCCAGAAGTGATCTGTACATGCCTACTTAATGCTAGAATATTTTTAAAATATAAGCCCAAAACATGCTAAAATCGATATTTTAGGTGCCCAAAGTCGATATCTCAAATTCAGGCCCAAAACACCCGAAAATTCGATGTTTTTGGGTCCCAGAAGCGAACTGTACATGCCTACTACGTGTTAGAGTATTATCAAAATACCGGCCCAAAACATACTGAAAATCGATCTTTTAGGTGCCCAAAAGTCGATATGTGCATGCATCTTCTGTACCCGTTTATATCTCAAATTCAGGCTCAAAACACCCGAAAATTCGATATTTTGGGGTCCCAGAAGCGATCTGTACATGCCTACTCAGTGCTAGAATGTTTTCAAAATATAGGCTCAACACATGATAAAAATCTATATTTTAAGTGTCCAAAGTCGATATGTGCATGCATATTCTGTACCCGTTTATATCTCAAATTCAGGCTCAAAACACCCGAAAATTCGGTATTTTTGGGTCCTAGAAGCGATCTGTACATGCCTACTCCTAGTTAGAATGTTTTCAAGATACAGAGCCAAAACATGCTCAAAATCGATATTTTAGGTGCCCAAAAGTCGATATATGCATGCATCTTCAGTACCTTTTTATATCTCAAATTCAGGCTCAAAACACCCGAAAATTCATTATTTTTAGTCCTAGAAGCGATCTGTACATGCCTACTCCTTGTTAAAGTATTTTCAAAATACCGGCCCAAAACATGCTGAAAATCGATATTTTAAGTGCCCAAAGTAAATATGTGCATGCATTTTCTGTACCCGTTTATATCTCAAATTGAGGCCCAAAACACCCGAAAATTCGATATTTTGGGGTCCTAGAAGCGATCTGTACATGCCTACTCAGTTCTAAAAAATTTTCATAATATAGGCCCAAAACATGCTGAAAATCGATATTTTAGGTGCATAAAGTCGATATCTCAAATTCAGGCCCAAAATACCCGAAAATTCGATATTTTGGGGTCCCAGAAGCGATTTGTACATACTTACTCAGTGTTAGAGTATTTTCAATATACAGGTCCAAAACATACTGAAAATCGATCTTTTAGGTGCCCAAAAGTCGATATGTAGATGCATCTTCTGTACCCGTTTATATCTCAAATTCAGGCTCCAAACACCCGAAAATTCGATATTTTTGGGTCCCAGAAGCGATCTGTACTTGCCTACAACGTGTTAGAGTATTTTCATAATAGAGTCCCAAAACATGCTGAAAATCGATATTTTAGGTGACCAAAGTCAATATGAGCATGCATCTTCTGTACCCGTTTATGTCCCAAATTCAACCTCAAAACACCCAAAAAATCGATATTTTGGGGTCTCAGAAGTGATCTGTACATGCCTACTTAGTGCTAGAATATTTTCAAAATATAGGCCCAAAACATGCTAAAAATCGATATTTTTGGTGCCCAAAGTCGATATCTCAAATTCAGGCCCAAAAAACCTGAAAATTCGATATTTTGGGGTCCCAGAAGCAAACTGAACATGCCTACTCTGTGTTAGAGTATTATTAAAATACAGGCCCAAAACATACTGAAAATCGATCTTTTAGGTGCCCAAAAGTCGATATGTGCATGCATCTTCTGTACCCGTTTATATCTCAAATTCAGGCTCCAAACACCCGAAAATTCGATATTTTGGGGTCCCAGAAGCGATCTGTACATGCCTACTCAGATACAGGCCTAAAACATGCTGAAAATCAATGTTTTAGGTGCCCAAAGTCAATATGTGTATGCATCTTCTGCACTCGTTTATATCTCAAATTCAACCTCAAAACACCCGAAAATTCGATATTTTTGAGTCCCAGAAGCGATCTGTACATGCCTACTCAGTGCTAGAATGTTTTCAAAATATAGGCTCAAAACATGCTAAAAATATATATTTTAAGTGTCCAAAGTCGATATGAGCATGAATCTTCTGCACTCGTTTATATCTCAAATTCAACCTCAAAACACCCGAAAATTCGATATTTTTGAGTCCCAGAAGCGATCTGTACATGCCTACTCCATGTTAGAGTATTTTCAATATACAGGCCCAAAACATACTGAAAATCGATCTTTTAGGTGCCCAAAATTCGATATGTGGATGCATCTTTTGTACCCGTATATATCTCAAATTCAGGCTCCAAACACCTGAAAATTCGATATTTTGCGGTCCCTGAAGCGATCTGTACTTGCCTAATCTGTGTTAGAGTATTTTCAATATACAGGCCCAAAACATGCTGAAAATCGATATTTTAGGTGACCAAAGTCAATATGGGTATGCATCTTCTGCACCCGTTTATATCTCAAATTCAGGCTCAAAACACCCGAAAATTTGGTATTTTTGGGTCCTAGAAGCGATCTGTACATGCCTACTCCTAGTTAGAATGTTTTCAAAATACAGGCCCTAAACATGCTGAAAATCGATATTTTAGGTGCCCAAAGTCAATATGTGCATGCATTTTCTGTACCCGTTTATATCTCAAATTCAGGCTCAAAACACTCGAAAATTCGATATTTTTGGTCCCTGAAGCGATCTGTACATGCTTACTAAGTGCTAGAATATTTTCAAAATATAGGCCCAAAACATGCTAAAAATCGATATTTTATGTGCCCAAAGTCGATATCTCAAATTCAGGCCCAAAACACCCGAAAATAAGATATTTTGGGGTCCCAGATGCGATCTGTACATGCATACTACGTGTTAGAGTATTTTCAAAATACAGGCCCAAAACATACTGAAAATCGATCTTTTAGGTGCCTAAAAGTCGATATGTGCATGCATCTTCTGTACCCGTTTATATCTCAAATTCAGGCTCCAAATACCCGAAAATTCGATATTTTGGGGTCCCTAAAGCGATCTGTACTTGCCTACTCAGTGTTAGAGTATTTTCAATATACAGGCCCAAAACATGCTGAAAATCGATATTTTAGGTGACCAAAGTCAATATGTGTATGCATCTTCTGCACCCGTTTATATCCCAAATTCAACCTCAAAACACCCGAAAATTCGATATTTTTGGGTCCCAGAAGCGATCTGTACATGCCTACCCAGTGCTAGAATTTTTTCAAAATATATACTCAAAACATGCTCAAAATCGATATTTTAGGTGCCGAAAAGTCGATATGGTCATGCATCTTCTGTACCCGTTAATATCTCAAATTCAGTCTCAAAACACCCAAAAATTCGATATTTTCGGTTCCCAGAAGCGATCTGTACATGCTTACTCAGATACAGGCCCAAATAAGCTGAAAATCGATCTCTTAGGTGCCCAAAAGTCGATATGTGCATGCATCTTCTGTATCCGTTTATATCTCAAATTCAGGCTCCAAACACACGAAAATTCGATATTTTGGGGTCCCAGAAGCGATCTGTACTTGCCTAATCCGTGTTAGAGTATTTTCAAAATTCAGGCCCAAAACAAGCTGAAAATCAATATTTTAGGTGACCAAAGTCAATATGTGTATACATCTTCTGCACCCGTTTATATCCCAAATTCAACCTCAAAACACCCGAAAATTCGATAATTTTCGTTCCTAGAAGCGATCTGTACATGCCTACTCAGTGCTAGAATGTTTTAAAATATAGGCTCAAAACATGCTAAAAATCGATATATTAAGTGTCCAAAGTCGATATGTGCATGCATCTTCTGTACCTGTTTATATCTCAAATTCAGGCTCAAAACACCCGAAAATTCGATATTTTGGGGTCCCAGAAGCGATCTGTACATGCCTACTCAGTGCTAGAATATTTTAAAAATATAGGCCCAAAACATGTTAAAAATCGATATTTTAGGTCCCCAAAGTTAATATCTCAAGTTCAGGCCCAAAACACCCGAAAATTCGATATTTTGGGGTCCCAGAAGCGATCTGTACATGCCTACTCCATGTTAGAGTATTTTCAATATACAGGCCCAAAACATACTGAAAATCTATCTTTTAGGTGCCCAAAATTCGATATGTGGATGCATCTTTTGTACCCGTATATATCTCAAATTCAGGCTCCAAACACCCGAAAATTCGATATTTTGCGGTCCCTGAAGCGATCTGTACTTGCCTACTCCGTGTTAGAGTATTTTGAATATACAGGCCCAAAACATGCTGAAAATCGATATTTTAGGTGACCAAAGTCAATATGGGTATGCATCTTCTGCACCCGTTTATATCTCAAATTCAGGCTCAAAACACCCGAAAATTCGGTATTTTTGGGTCCCAGAAGCGATCTGTACATGCCTACTCAGTGCTAGAATGTTTTCAAAATATAGGCTCAAAATATGCTCAAAATCGATATTTTAGGTGCCCAAAAGTCGATATGGTCATGCATCTTCTGTACCCGTTAATATCTCAAATTCAGGCTCAAAACACCTGACAATTCGATATTTTGGGGTCCCAGAAGCGATCTGTACATGCCTACGTAGATACAGGACCAAATATGCTGAAAATCGATCTCTTAGGTGCCCAAAAGTCGATATTTGGATGTATCTTCTGTACCCGTTTATATCTCAAATTCAGGCTCCAAACAACCGAAAATTCGATATTTTGGGGTCCCAGAAGCGATCTGTACTTGCCTACTCCGTGTTAGAGTATTTTCAAGATACTGGCCCAAAACATGCTGAAAATCGATATTTTAGGTGACCTAGGTCAATATGTGTATACATCTTCTGCACCCGTTTATATCCCAAATTCAACCTCAAAACACCCGAAAATTCGATATTGTTGGGTCCCAGAAGCGATCTGTACATGCCTACTTAGTGCTAGAATATTTTCAAAATATAGGCCCAAAACATGCTGAAAGTCGATATTTTAGGTGCCCAAAGTCGATATCGCAAATTCAGGCCCAAAACACCCGCAAATTCGATATTTTGGGGTCCCAGAAGCGAACTGTACATGCCTACTCCGTGTTAGAGTATTTTCAATATACTGGCCCAAAACATACTGAAATCGATCTTTTAGGTGCCCAAAAGTCGATAAGTGCATGCATCTTCTGTACCCGTTTAGATCTAAAACTCAGGCTCCAAACACTCGAAAATTCGGAATTTTTGGGTCCTATAAGCGATCTGTACATGACTACTCATAGATAGAATGTTTTTAAGATACAGACCCAAAACATGGTCAAAATCGATATTTTAGGTGCCCAAAGTCAATATCTCAAGTTCAGGCCCAAAACACCCGAAAATTCGATATTTTGGGGTCCCAGAAGCTATCTGTACATGCCTATTCCATGTTAGAGTATTTTCAAAATACAGGCCCAAAACATACAGAAAATCGATATTTTAGGTGCCCAAAAGACGATATGTGCATGCATCTTCTGTACCCTTTTATATCTCAAATTCAGGCTCCAAACACCCGAATAATCGATATTTTGGGGTCCCAGAAACGATCTGTACATGCCTACTCCGTGTTAGAGTATTTTCAAAATACAGGCCCAAAACATACAGAAAATCGATCTTTTAGGTGACCAAAAGTCGATATGTGCATGCTTCTTCTGTACCCGTTTATATCTCAAATTCAGGCTCAATACACCCGAAATTCGATATTTTGGGGTCCCAGAATCGATCTGTACATGCTTACTCAGTGCTAGAATATTTTAAATATATAGGCCCAAAACATGCTAAAAATCGATATTTTAGGTGCCCAAAGTCGATATCTCAAAATCAGGCCTAAAACACCCGAATAATTCTGTATTTTGGGGTCCCACAAGCGATCTGTACTTGCCTACTCCGTGTTAGAGTATTTTCAAAATACAGGTCCAAAACATGCTGAAAATCGATATTATAGTTGACCAAAGTCAATATGTGTATGCATCTTCTGTACCTGTTTATATCTATTATTCAGGCTCAAAACACCCGAAAATTCGGTATTTTTGAGTCCTTGAAGCGATCTGTACATGCCTACTCCTAGTTAGAATGTTTTCCAAATCCAGACCCAAAACATGCTCAAAATCGATATTTTAGGTGCCCAAAGTCGATATCTCAAATTCAGGCCCAAAACACCCGAAAATTCGATATTTTTGGGTCCGAGAAGCGAACTGAACATGCCTACTCTGTGTTAGAGTATTATTAAAATACAGGCCAAAAATATACTGAAAATCGATCTTTTAGGTGCCCAAAAGTCGATATGTGGATGCATCTTTTGTACTCGTTTATATCTCAAATTCAGGCTCCAAATACCCGAAAATTCGATATTTTGGGGTCCCTAAAGCGATCTGTACTTGCCTACTCCGTGTTAGAGTATTTTCAATATACAGGCCCAAAACATGCTGAAAATCGATATTTTAGGTGACCAAAGTCAATATGTGTATGCATCTTCTGCACCCGTTTATATCCCAAATTCAACCTCAAAACTACCGAAAATTCGATATTTTTGGGTCCCAGAAGCGATCTGTACATGCCTACTCAGTGCTAGAATTTTTTCAAAATATATACTCAAAACATGCTCAAAATCGATATTTTAGGTGCCGAAAAGTCGATATGGTCATGCATCTTCTGTACCCGTTAATATCTCAAATTCAGGCTCAAAACACCCCAAAATTCGATATTTTCGGTTCCCAGAAGCGATCTGTACATGCTTACTCAGATACAGGCCCAAATAAGCTGAAAATCGATCTCTTAGGTGCCCAAAAGTCGATATGTGCATGCATCTTCTGTATCCGTTTATATCTCAAATTCAGGCTCCAAACACCCGAAAATTCGATATTTTGGGGTCCCAGAAGCGATCTGTACTTGCCTAATCCGTGTTAGAGTATTTTCAAAATTCAGGCCCAAAACAAGCTGAAAATCAATATTTTAGGTGACCAAAGTCAATATGTGTATACATCTTCTGCACCCGTTTATATCCCAAATTCTACCTCAAAACACCCGAAAATTCGATAATTTTCGTTCCTAGAAGCGATCTGTACATGCCTACTCAGTGCTAGAATGTTTTAAAATATAGGCTCAAAACATGCTAAAAATCGATATATTAAGTGTCTAAAGTCGATATGTGCATGCATCTTCTGTACCTGTTTATATCTCAAATTCAGGCTCAAAACACCCGAAAATTCGATATTTTGGGGTCCCAGAAGCGATCTGTACATGCCTACTCATTGCTAGAATATTTTAAAAATACAGGCCCAAAACATGCTAAAAATCGATATTTTAGGTGCCCAAAGTCAATATCTCAAGTTCAGGCCCTAAACACCCGAAAATTCGATATTTTGGGGTCCCAGAAGCGATCTGTACATGCCTACTCCATGTTAGAGTATTTTCAATATACAGTCCCAAAACATACTGAAAATCTATCTTTTAGGTGCCCAAAATTCGATATGTGGATGCATCTTTTGTACCCGTATATATCTCAAATTCAGTCTCCAAACACCCGAAAATTCGATATTTTGCGGTCCCTGAAGCGATCTGTACTTGCCTACTCCGTGTTAGAGTATTTTCAATATACAGGCCCAAAACATGCTAAAAATCGATATTTTTGGTGACCAAAGTCAATATGGGTATGCATCTTCTGCATCCGTTTATATCTCAAATTCAGGCTCAAAACACCCGAAAATTCGGTATTTTTGGGTCCCAGAAGCGATCTGTACATGCCTACTCAGTGCTAGAATGTTTTCAAAATATAGGCTCAAAATATGCTTAAAATCGATATTTTAGGTGCCCAAAAGTCGATATGGTCATGCATCTTCTGTACCCGTTAATATCTCAAATTCAGGCTCAAAACACCTGACAATTCGATATTTTGGGGTCCCATAAGCGATCTGTACATGCCTACGTAGATACAGGACCAAATATGCTGAAAATCGATCTCTTAGGTGCCCAAAAGTCGATATTTGGATGTATCTTCTGTACCCGTTTATATCTCAAATTCAGGCTCCAAACAACCGAAAATTCGATATTTTGGGGTCCCAGAAGCGATCTGTACTTGCCTACTCCGTGTTAGAGTATTTTCAAGATACAGGCCCAAAACATGCTGAAAATCGATATTTTAGGTGACCTAGGTCAATATGTGTTTGCATCTTCTGCACCCGTTTATATCCCAAATTCAACCTCAAAACACCCGAAAATTCGATATTTTTGGGTCCCAGAAGCGATCTGTACATGCCTACTCCGTGTTAGAGTATTTTCAATATTCAGGCCCAAAACATACTAAAAAACGATATTTAAGTGCCCAAAAGTCGATAAGTGCATGCATCTTCTGTACCCGTTTAGATCTTAAATTTAGGCTCCAAACACTCGAAAATTCGGTATTTTTGGGTCCTAGAAGCGATCTGTACATGCCTACTCATAGTTAGAATGTTTTCAAGATACAGACCCAAAACATGCTCAAAATCGATATTTTAGGTGCCCAAAAGTCGATATGTGCATGCATCTTCTGTACCTGTTTATATCTCAAATTCAGGCTCAAAACACACGAAAATTCGATATTTTGGGGTCCCAGAACTGATCTGTACATGCCTACTTAGTGCTAGAATATTTTCAAAATATAGGCCCAAAACATGCTAAAAATCGATATTATAGGTGCCCAAAGTCGATATCTCAAATTCAGGCCCAAAACTCCCGAAAATTCGATATTTTGGGGTCTCAGAAGCGAACTGTACATGCCTACTCCGTGTTAGAGTATTTTCAATATTCAGGCCCAAAACATACTAAAAAACGATATTTAAGTGCCCAAAAGTCGATAAGTGCATGCATCTTCTGTACCCGTTTAGATCTTAAATTCAGGCTCCAAACACTCGAAAATTCGGTATTTTTGGGTACTAGAATCGATCGGTACATGCCTACTCATAGTTAGAATGTTTTCAAGATACAGACCCAAAACATGCTCAAAATCGATATTTTAGGTGCCCAAAAGTCGATATGTGCATGCATCTTCTGTACCTGTTTATATCTCAAATTCAGGCTCAAAACACACGAAAATTCGATGTTTTGGGGTCCCAGAAGCGATCTGTACATGCCTACTCCGTGTTAGAGTATTTTCAATATACAGGCCCAAAACATGCTGAAAATCGATATTTTAGGTGACCAAAGTCAATATGTGTATGCATCTTCTGCACCCGTTTATATCCCAAATTCAACCTCAAAACTACCGAAAATTCGATATTTTTGGGTCCCAGAAGCGATCTGTACATGCCTACTCAGTGCTAGAATTTTTTCAAAATATATACTCAAAACATGCTCAAAATCGATATTTTAGGTGCCGAAAAGTCGATATGGTCATGCATCTTCTGTACCCGTTAATATCTCAAATTCAGGCTCAAAACACCCCAAAATTCGATATTTTCGGTTCCCAGAAGCGATCTGTACATGCTTACTCAGATACAGGCCCAAATAAGCTGAAAATCGATCTCTTAGGTGCCCAAAAGTCGATATGTGCATGCATCTTCTGTATCCGTTTATATCTCAAATTCAGGCTCCAAACACCCGAAAATTCGATATTTTGGGGTCCCAGAAGCGATCTGTACTTGCCTAATCCGTGTTAGAGTATTTTCAAAATTCAGGCCCAAAACAAGCTGAAAATCAATATTTTAGGTGACCAAAGTCAATATGTGTATACATCTTCTGCACCCGTTTATATCCCAAATTCTACCTCAAAACACCCGAAAATTCGATAATTTTCGTTCCTAGAAGCGATCTGTACATGCCTACTCAGTGCTAGAATGTTTTAAAATATAGGCTCAAAACATGCTAAAAATCGATATATTAAGTGTCTAAAGTCGATATGTGCATGCATCTTCTGTACCTGTTTATATCTCAAATTCAGGCTCAAAACACCCGAAAATTCGATATTTTGGGGTCCCAGAAGCGATCTGTACATGCCTACTCATTGCTAGAATATTTTAAAAATACAGGCCCAAAACATGCTAAAAATCGATATTTTAGGTGCCCAAAGTCAATATCTCAAGTTCAGGCCCTAAACACCCGAAAATTCGATATTTTGGGGTCCCAGAAGCGATCTGTACATGCCTACTCCATGTTAGAGTATTTTCAATATACAGTCCCAAAACATACTGAAAATCTATCTTTTAGGTGCCCAAAATTCGATATGTGGATGCATCTTTTGTACCCGTATATATCTCAAATTCAGTCTCCAAACACCCGAAAATTCGATATTTTGCGGTCCCTGAAGCGATCTGTACTTGCCTACTCCGTGTTAGAGTATTTTCAATATACAGGCCCAAAACATGCTAAAAATCGATATTTTTGGTGACCAAAGTCAATATGGGTATGCATCTTCTGCATCCGTTTATATCTCAAATTCAGGCTCAAAACACCCGAAAATTCGGTATTTTTGGGTCCCAGAAGCGATCTGTACATGCCTACTCAGTGCTAGAATGTTTTCAAAATATAGGCTCAAAATATGCTTAAAATCGATATTTTAGGTGCCCAAAAGTCGATATGGTCATGCATCTTCTGTACCCGTTAATATCTCAAATTCAGGCTCAAAACACCTGACAATTCGATATTTTGGGGTCCCATAAGCGATCTGTACATGCCTACGTAGATACAGGACCAAATATGCTGAAAATCGATCTCTTAGGTGCCCAAAAGTCGATATTTGGATGTATCTTCTGTACCCGTTTATATCTCAAATTCAGGCTCCAAACAACCGAAAATTCGATATTTTGGGGTCCCAGAAGCGATCTGTACTTGCCTACTCCGTGTTAGAGTATTTTCAAGATACAGGCCCAAAACATGCTGAAAATCGATATTTTAGGTGACCTAGGTCAATATGTGTTTGCATCTTCTGCACCCGTTTATATCCCAAATTCAACCTCAAAACACCCGAAAATTCGATATTTTTGGGTCCCAGAAGCGATCTGTACATGCCTACTCCGTGTTAGAGTATTTTCAATATTCAGGCCCAAAACATACTAAAAAACGATATTTAAGTGCCCAAAAGTCGATAAGTGCATGCATCTTCTGTACCCGTTTAGATCTTAAATTTAGGCTCCAAACACTCGAAAATTCGGTATTTTTGGGTCCTAGAAGCGATCTGTACATGCCTACTCATAGTTAGAATGTTTTCAAGATACAGACCCAAAACATGCTCAAAATCGATATTTTAGGTGCCCAAAAGTCGATATGTGCATGCATCTTCTGTACCTGTTTATATCTCAAATTCAGGCTCAAAACACACGAAAATTCGATATTTTGGGGTCCCAGAACTGATCTGTACATGCCTACTTAGTGCTAGAATATTTTCAAAATATAGGCCCAAAACATGCTAAAAATCGATATTATAGGTGCCCAAAGTCGATATCTCAAATTCAGGCCCAAAACTCCCGAAAATTCGATATTTTGGGGTCTCAGAAGCGAACTGTACATGCCTACTCCGTGTTAGAGTAATTTCAATATTCAGGCCCAAAACATACTAAAAAACGATATTTAAGTGCCCAAAAGTCGATAAGTGCATGCATCTTCTGTACCCGTTTAGATCTTAAATTCAGGCTCCAAACACTCGAAAATTCGGTATTTTTGGGTCCCAGAAGCGATCGGTACATGCCTACTCATAGTTAGAATGTTTTCAAGATACAGACCCAAAACATGCTGAAAATCGATATTTTAGGTGCCCAAAAGTCGATATGTGCATGCATCTTCTGTACCTGTTTATATCTCAAATTCAGGCTCAAAACACACGAAAATTCGATGTTTTGGGGTCCCAGAAGCGATCTGTACATGCCTACTCAAAGCTAGAATATTTTCAAAATATAGGCCCAAAACATGCTAAAAATCGATATTTTAGGTGCCCAAAGTCAATATCTCAAGTTCAGGCCCAAAACACCCGAAAATTCGATATTTTGGGGTCCCAGAAGCGATCTGTACATGCCTACTCCATGTTAGAGTATTTTCAATATACAGGCCCAAAACATACTGAAAATCGATCTTTTAGGTGCCCAAAATTCGATATGTGGATGCATCTTTTGTACCCGTTTATATCTCAAATTCAGGCTCCAAACACCCGAAAATTTGGTATTTTGGGGTCCCAGAAGCGATCTGTACTTGCCTAATCCGTGTTAGAGTATTTTCAAAATACAGGCCCTAAACAGGCTGAAAATCGATATTTTAGGTGCCCAAAGTCAATATGTGCATGCATCTTCTGTACCCGTTTATATCTCAAATTCCGGCTCAAAAAACCCGAAAATAAGATATTTTGGGGTCCCAGAACTGATCTGTACATGCCTACTTAGTGCTAGAATATTTTTAAAATATATGCCCAAAACATGCTAAAAATCGATATTATAGGTGCCCAAAGTCGATATCTCAAATTCAGGCCCAAAACTCCCGAAAATTCGATATTTTGGGGTCCCAGAAGCGAACTGTACATGCCTACTCCGTGTTAGAGTATTTTCAATATTCAGGCCCAAAACATACTAAAAAACGATATTTAAGTGCCCAAAAGTCGATAAGTGCATGCATCTTCTGTACCCGTTTAGATCTTAAATTCAGGCTCCAAACACTCGAAAACTCGGTATTTTTGGGTCCTAGAAGCGATCTGTACATGCCTACTCAAAGCTAGAATATTTTCAAAATATAGGCCCAAAACATGCTGAAAATCGATATTTTAGGTGCCCAAAGTCCATATCTCAAGTTCATGCCCAAAACACCCGAAAATTCGATATTTTGGGGTCCCAGAAGCGATCTGTACATGCCTACTCCATGTTAGAGTATTTTCAATATACAGGCCCAAAACATACTGAAAATCGATCTTTTAAGTGCCCAAAATTCGATATGTGGATGCATTTTATGTACCCGTTTATATCTCAAATTCAGGCTCAAAACACTCGAAAATTCGATATTATTGGTCCCTGAAGCGATATGTACATGCCTACTAAGTGCTAGAATATTTTCAAAATATAGGCCCAAAACATGCTAAAAATCGATATTTTAGGTGCCCAAAGTCGATATCTCAAATTCAGGCCCAAAACACCCGAAAATTCGATATTTTGGGGTCCCAGATGCGATCTGTACATGCCTACTCCGTGTTAGAGTATTTTCAAAATACAGGCCCAAAAACATACAGAAAATCGATATTTTAGGTGCCCAAAAGTCGATATGTGCATGCATCTTCTGTACCCGTTTATATCTCAAATTCAGACTCCAAACACCCGAAAAATCGATATTTTGGGGTCCCAGAAACGATCTGTACATGCCTACTCAGATACAGGCCCAAATATGTTTAAAATCGATCTCTTAGGTGCCCAAAAGTCGATATGTGGATGCATTTTCTGTACCCGTTTATATCTCAAATTCAGGCTCAAAACAACCGAAAATTCGATATTTTAGGGTCCCAGAAGCGGTCTGTACTTGCCTACTCCGTGTTAGAGTATTTTCAAAATAAAGGCCCAAAGCATGCTGAAAATCGATATTTTAGGTGACCAAGGTCAATATGTGTATGCATCTTCTGCACCCGTTTATATCCCAAATTCAACCTCAAAACACCGGAAAATTCGATATTTTTGGGTTTAAGAAGCGATCTGTACATGCCTACTTAGCGCTAGAATATTTTCAAAATATAGGCCCAAAACATGCTAAAAATCGATATTATAGGTGCCCAAAGTCGATATCTCAAATTCAGGCCCAAAACTCCCGAAAATTCGATATTTTGGGGTCCCAGAAGCGAACTGTACATGCCTACTCCGTGATAGAGTATTTTCAAAATACAGGCACAAAACATTTTGAAAATCGATATTTTAGGTGCCCAAAAGTCGATAAGTGCATGCATCTTCTGTACCCGTTTATATCTCAAATTCAGGCTCCAAACACTCGAAAATTCGTTATTTTTGGGTCCTAGAAGCGATCTGTACATGCCTACTCATATTTAGAATGTTTTTAAGATACAGACCCAAAACATGCTCAAAATCGATATTTTAGGTGCCCAAAAGTCGATATGTGCATACATCTTCTGTACCCATTTATATCTCAAATTCAGGCTCAAAACACCCGAAAATTCGATATTTTGGGGTCCCTGAAGCGATCTTTACATGCCTTCTCAGTGCTAGAATATTTTCAAAATACAGGCCCAAAACATGCTAAAAATCGATATTTTAGGTGACCAAAGTAAATATCTCAAGTTCAGACCCAAAACACCCGAAAATTCGATATTTTGGGGTCCCAGAATCGATCTGTACATGCCTACTCCGTGTTAGAGTATTTTCAATATACAGGCCCAAAACATACTGAAAATCGATATTTTAGGTGCCCAAAATTCGATATGTGGATGCATCTTTTGTACCCTTTTATATCTCAAATTCAGGCTCCAAACACCCGAAAATTCGATATTTTGGAGTCCCTGAAGCGATCTGTACTTGTCTACTCCGGGTTAGAGTATTTTCAATATACAGGCTCAAAACATGCTGAAAATCGATATTTTAGGTGACCAAAGTCAATATGTGTATGCATCTTCTGCACCCGTTTATATCTCAAATTCAGGCTCAAAACACCCGAAAATTCGGTATTTTTGGGTCCTAGAAGCGATCTGTACATGCCTACTCCTAGTTAGAATGTTTTCAAGATACAGACTCAAAACATGCTCAAAATCGATATTTTAGGTGCCCAAAAGTCGATATGTGCATGCATCTTCAGTACCTGTTTATATCTCAAATTCAGGCTCAAAAACCCGAAAATTCGATATTTTAGGGTCCCAGAAGCGATCTGTGCATGCCTACTCCATGTTAGAGTATTTTCAAATTACAGGCCCTAAACAGGCTAAAAATCTATATTTTAGGTGCCCAAAGTCAATATGTGCATGCATTTTCTGTACCCGTTTATATCTCAAATTCAGGCTCAAAACACTCGAAAATTCGATATTTTTGGTCCCTGAAGCGATCTGTACATGCCTACTAAGTGCTAGAATATTTTCAAAATATAGGCCCAAAACATGCTAAAAATCTATATTTTAGGTGCCCAAAGTCGATATCTCAAATTCAGGCCCAAAACTCCCGAAAATTCGATATTTTGGGGTCCCAGAAGCGAACTATACATGCCTACTCCGTGTTAGAGTATTATCAAAATACAGGCCCAAAACATACTGAAAATCGATATTTTAGGTGTCCAAAAGTCGATAAGTGCATGCATCTTCTGTACCTGTTTATATCTCAAATTCAGGCTCCAAACACCCGAAAAATCGATATTTTTGGGTCCCAGAAGCGATCTGTACATGCCTACTCATAGTTAGAATGTTTTCAAGATACAGACCCAAAACATGCTCAAAATCGATATTTTAGGTGCCCAAAAGTCGATATGTGCATGTATCTTCTGTACCCATTTATATCTCAAATTCAGGCTCAAAACACCCGAAAATTCGATATTTTGGGGTCCCAGAAGCGATCTTTACATGCCTACTCAGTGCTAGAATATTTTCAAAATACAGGCCCAAAACATGCTAAAATCGAAATTTTAGGTGACCAAAGTAAATATCTCAAGTTCAGGCCCAAAACACCCGAAAATTCGATATTTTGGGGTCCCAAAAGCGATCTGTACATGCCTACTCCGTGTTAGAGTATTTTCAATATACAGGCCCAAAACATACTGAAAATCGATATTTTAGGTGCCCAAAATTCGATATGTGGATGCATCTTTTGTACCCGTTTATATCTCAAATTCAGACTCCAAACACCCGAAAATTCGATATTTTGGGGTCCCTGAAGCGATCTGTACTTGCCTACTCCGTGTTAGAGTATTTTCTATATATAGGCTCAAAACATGCTAAAAATAAATATTTTAAGTGTCCAAAGTCGATATGTGCATGCATCTTCTGTACCCGTTTATATCTCAAATTCAGGCTTAAAACACCCGAAAATTCGATATTTTTTGGTCCCAGAAGTGATCTGTACATGCCTACTTAGTGCTAGAATATTTTCAAAATATAGGCACAAAACATGCTAGAAATCGATATTTTAGGTGCCCAAAGTCGATATCTCAAATTCAGGCCCAAAACACCCGAAAATTCGATATTTTGGGGTCCCAGAAGCGAACTGAACATGCCTACTTCGTGTTAGAGTATTTTCAAAATACCGGCCCAAAACATACTGAAAATCGATCTTTAAGGTGCCCAAAAGTCGATAAATGCATGCAACTTCTGTACTCGTTTATATCTCAAATTCAGGCTCCAAACACCCGAACATTTGATATTTTGGGGTCCCAAAAGCAATCTGTACATTCCTACTCAGGTGCAGGCCCAAAACATGCTGAAAATCAATATTTTAGGTGCCCAAAGTCAATATGTGTATGCATCTTCTGTACCCGTTTATATCTCAAATTCAACCTCAAAACACCCGAAAATTCGATATTTTTGGGTCCTAGATGCGATCTGTACATGCCTACTCCTAGTTAGAATGTTTTCAAGATACAGACTCAAAACATGCTCAAAATCGATATTTTAGGTGCCCAAAAGTCGATATGTGCATGCATCTTCAGTACCTATTTATATCTCAAATTCTGGCTCAAAAAACCCGAAAATTCGATATTTTTGGGTCCCAGAAGCGACCTGTGCATGCCTACTCCGTGTTAGAGTATTTTCAAAATACAGGACCTAAACATGCTGAAAATCGATATTTTAGGTGCCCAAAAGTCAATATGTGCATGCATTTTCTGTACCCGTTTATATCTCAAATTCAGGCTCCAAACACCCGAAAAATCGATATTTTGGGGTCCCAGAAACGATCTGTACATGCCTACTCAGATACAGGATCAAATATGCTGAAAATCGATCTCTTAGGTGCCCAAAAGTCAATATGTGGATGCATCTTCTGTACCTCGTTTATATCTCAAATTCATGCTCCAAAAAACCGAAAATTCGATATTTTGGGGTCCCAGAAGCGATCTGTACTTGCCTACTCCGTGTTAGAGTATTTTCAAAATACAGGCCCAAAACATGCTGAAAATCGATATTTTATGTGCCCAAAGTCGATATCTCAAATTCAGGCCCAAAACACCCGCAAATTCGATATTTTATGGTCCCAGAAGCGAACTGTACATGCCTACTCCGTGTTAGAGTATTTTCAAAATAACGGCCCAAAACATACTGAAAATCGATCTTTTAGGTGCCCAAAAGTCGATATGTGCATGCATCTTCTGTATCCGTTTATATCCCAAATTCTGGCTCCAAACACCTAAAAATTCGATATTTTGGGGTCCCAGAAGCGATCTGTACTTGCCTAATCCGTGTTAGAGTTTTTTCAAAATACAGGCCCAAAACATGCTCAAAATCGATATTTTAGGTGATCAAAGTCAATATGTGTTGCATCTTCTGCACCCGTTTATATCCCAAATTCAACCTCAAAACACCCGAAAATTCGATAATTTTCGGTCCTAGAAGCGATCTGTACATGCCTACTAAGTGCTAGAATGTTTTTAAAATATAGGCTCAAAACATGCTAAAAATCGATATATTAGGTGTCCAAAGTCGATATGTGCATGCATCTTCTGTACCCGTTTATATCTCAAATTCCGGCTCAAAACACACGAAAATTTGATATTTTCGGGTCCCAGAACTGATCTGTACATGCCTACTTAGTGCTAGAATATTTTCAAAATATAGGCCCAAAACATGCTAGAAATCGATTTTATAGGTGCCCAAAGTCGATATCTCAAATTCAGGCCCAAAACTCCCGAAAATTCGATATTTTGTGGCCCAAAAGCGAACTGTACATGCCTACACCGTGTTAGAGTATTTTCGAAATACAGGCCCAAAACATACTGAAAATCGATATTTTAGCTGCCCAAAAGTCGATAAGTGCATTCATCTTATGTACCCGTTTAGATCTCAAATTCAGGCTCCAAACACTCGAAAATTCGGTATTTTTGGGTCCTAGAAGCGATCTGTACATGCCTACTCATAGTTAGAATATTTTCAAGATACAGACCATAAACATGCTCAAAATCGATATTTTAGGTGCCTAAAAGTCGATATGTGCATGCATCTTCTGTACCCATTTATATCTCAAATTCAGGCTCAAAACACCCGAAAAATCGATATTTTGGGGTCCCAGAAGCGATCTTTACATGCCTACTCAGTGCTAGAATATTTTCAAAATACAGGCCCTAAACATGCTAAAAATCGTTATTTTAGGTGACCAAAGTAAATATCTCAAGTTCAGGCCCAAAACACCCGAAAATTCGATATTTTGGGGTCCCAGAAGCGATCTGTACATGCCTACTCCGTGTTAGAGTATTTTCAATATACAGGCTCAAAACATGCTGAAAATCGATATTTTAGGTGACCAAAGTCAATATGTGTATGCATCTTCTGCACCCGTTTATACCCAAATTCAACCTCAAAACACCCGAAAATTTGATATTTTTTGGTCCCAGAAGCGATCTGTACATTCCTACTCAGTGCTAGAATGTTTTCAAAATATAGGCTCAAAACATACTGAAAATCGATCTTTAAGGTGCCCAAAAGTCGATAAGTACATGCAACTTCTGTACTCGTTTATATCTCAAATTCAGGCTCCAAACACCCGAACATTTGATATTTTGGGGTCCCAAAAGCAATCTGTACATTCCTGCTCAGGTGCAGGCCGAAAACATGCTGAAAATCAATATTTTAGGTGCCCAAAGTCAATATGTGTATGCATCTTTTGTACCCGTTTATATCTCAAATTCAACCTCAAAACACCCGAAAAATCTGTATTTTTTGGTCCTAGATTCGATCTGTACATGCCTACTCCTAGTTAGAATGTTTTCAAGATACAGACTCAAAACATGCTCAAAATCGATATTTTAGGTACCCAAAAGTCGATATGTGCATGCATCTTCAGTACCTATTTATATCTCAAATTCAGGCTCAAAAAACGCGAAAATTCGATATTTTTGGGTCCCAGAAGCGACCTGTGCATGCCTACTCCGTGTTAGAGTATTTTCAAAGTACAGGACCTAAACATGCTGAAAATCGATATTTTAGGTGCCCAAAAGTCAATATGTGCATGCATTTTCTGTACCCGTTTTTATCTCAAATTCAGGCTCCAAACACCCGAAAAATTGATATTTTGGGGTCCCACAAGCGAACTGTACATGCCTACTCCGTGTTAGAGTATTTTCAAAATAACGGCCCAAAACATACTGAAAATCGATCTTTTAGGTGCCCAAAAGTCGATATGTGCATGCATCTTCTGTATCCGTTTATATCTCAAATTCTGGCTCCAAACACCCGAAAAATCGATATTTTGGGGTCCTAGAAGCGATCTGTACAAGCCTACTAAGTGCTAGAATGTTTTTAAAACATAGGCTCAAAACATGCTAAAAATCGATATATTAAGTGTCCAAAGTCGATATGTGCATGCATCTTCTGTACCCGTTTATATCTCAAATTCCGGCTCAAAACACACGAAAATTTGATATTTTCGGGTCCCAGAACTGATCTGTACATGCCTACTTAGTGCTAGAATATTTTCAAAATATAGGCCCAAAACATGATAAAAATCGATATTATAGGTGCCCAAAAGTCGATAAGTGCATGCATCTTATGTACCCGTTTAGATCTCAAATTCAGGCTCCAAACACTCGAAAATTCGGTATTTTTGGGTCCTAGAAGCGATCTGTACATGCCTACTCATAGTTAGAATGTTTTCAAGATACAGACCCAAAACATGCTCAAAATCGATATTTTAGGTGCCCAAAAGTCGATATGTACATGCATCTTCTGTACCCATTTATATCTCAAATTCAGGCTCAAAACACCCGAAAATTCGATATTTTGGGGTCCCAGAAGCGATCTTTACATGCCTACTCAGTGCTAGAATATTTTCAAAATACAGGCCCTAAACATGCTAAAAATCGTTATTTTAGGTGACCAAAGTAAATATCTCAAGTTCAGGCCCAAAACACCCGAAAATTCGATATTTTGGGGTCCCAGAAGCGATCTGTACATGCCTACTCCGTGTTAGAGTATTTTCAATATACAGGCTCAAAACATGCTAAAAATCAATATTTTAAGTGTCCAAAGTCGATATGTGCATGCATCTTCTGTACCCGTTTATATCTCAAATTCAGGCTCAAAAAACCCGAAAATTCGATATTTTTGGGTCCCAGAAGCGACCTGTGCATGCCTACTCCGTGTTAGAGTATTTTCAAAATACCGGCCCAAAACATACTGAAAATCGATCTTTAAGGTGCCCAAAAGTCGATAAGTACATGCAACTTCTGTACTCGTTTATATCTCAAATTCAGGCTCCAAACACCCGAACATTTGATATTTTGGGGTCCCAAAAGCAATCTGTACATTCCTGCTCAGGTGCAGGCCGAAAACATGCTGAAAATCAATATTTTAGGTGCCCAAAGTCAATATGTGTATGCATTTTTTGTACCCGTTTATATCTCAAATTCAACCTCAAAACACCCGAAAAATCTGTATTTTTTGGTCCTAGATTCGATCTGTACATGCCTACTCCTAGTTAGAATGTTTTCAAGATACAGACTCAAAACATGCTCAAAATCGATATTTTAGGTGCCCAAAAGTCGATATGTGCATGCATCTTCAGTACCTATTTATATCTCAAATTCAGGCTCAAAAAACGCGAAAATTCGATATTTTTGGGTCCCAGAAGCGACCTGTGCATGCCTACTCCGTGTTAGAGTATTTTCAAAGTACAGGACCTAAACATGCTGAAAATCGATATTTTAGGTGCCCAAAAGTCAATATGTGCATGCATTTTCTGTACCCGTTTTTATCTCAAATTCAGGCTCCAAACACCCGAAAAATTGATATTTTGGGGTCCCACAAGCGAACTGTACATGCCTACTCCGTGTTAGAGTATTTTCAAAATAACGGCCCAAAACATACTGAAAATCGATCTTTTAGGTGCCCAAAAGTCGATATGTGCATGCATCTTCTGTATCCGTTTATATCTCAAATTCTGGCTCCAAACACCCGAAAAATCGATATTTTGGGGTCCTAGAAGCGATCTGTACAAGCCTACTAAGTGCTAGAATGTTTTTAAAACATAGGCTCAAAACATGCTAAAAATCGATATATTAAGTGTCCAAAGTCGATATGTGCATGCATCTTCTGTACCCGTTTATATCTCAAATTCCGGCTCAAAACACACGAAAATTTGATATTTTCGGGTCCCAGAACTGATCTGTACATGCCTACTTAGTGCTAGAATATTTTCAAAATATAGGCCCAAAACATGATAAAAATCGATATTATAGGTGCCCAAAAGTCGATAAGTGCATGCATCTTATGTACCCGTTTAGATCTCAAATTCAGGCTCCAAACACTCGAAAATTCGGTATTTTTGGGTCCTAGAAGCGATCTGTACATGCCTACTCATAGTTAGAATGTTTTCAAGATACAGACCCAAAACATGCTCAAAATCGATATTTTAGGTGCCCAAAAGTCGATATGTACATGCATCTTCTGTACCCATTTATATCTCAAATTCAGGCTCAAAACACCCGAAAATTCGATATTTTGGGGTCCCAGAAGCGATCTTTACATGCCTACTCAGTGCTAGAATATTTTCAAAATACAGGCCTAAACATGCTAAAAATCGTTATTTTAGGTGACCAAAGTAAATATCTCAAGTTCAGGCCCAAAACACCCGAAAATTTGATATTTTGGGGTCCCAGAAGCGATCTGTACATGCCTACTCCGTGTTAGAGTATTTTCAATATACAGGTCCAAAACATGCTGAAAATCGATATTTTAGGTGCCCAAAATTCGATATGTGGATGCATCTTTTGTACCCGTTTATATATCAAATTCAACCTCAAAACACCCGAAAATTCGATATTTTTTGGTCCCAGAAGCGATCTGTACATGCCTACTCAGTGCTAGAATTTTTTCAAAATATAGGCTCAAAACATGCTAAAAATCAATATTTTAAGTGTCCAAAGTCGATATGTGCATGCATCTTCTGTACCCGTTTATATCTCAAATTCAGGCTCAAAAAACCCGAAAATTCGATATTTTTGGGTCCCAGAAGCGACCTGTGCATGCCTACTCCGTGTTAGAGTATTTTCAAAATACCGGCCCAAAACATACTGAAATTCGATCTTTAAGGTGCCCAAAAGTCGATAAGTGCATGCAACTTCTGTACTCGTTTATATCTCAAATTCAGGCTTCAAACACCCGAACATTTGATATTTTGGGGTCCCAAAAGCAATCTGTACATTCCTACTCAGGTGCAGGCCCAAAACATGCTGAAAATCAATATTTTAGGTGCCCAAGGTCAATATGTGTATGCATCTTCTGTACCCGTTTATATCTCAAATTCAACCTCAAAACACCCGAAAATTCGGTATTTTTGGGTCCTAGATGCGATCTGTACATGCATACTCCTAGTTAGAATGTTTTCAAGATACAGACTCAAAACATGCTCAAAATCGATATTTTAGGTGCCCAAAAGTCGATATGTGCATGCATCTTCAGTTCCTATTTATATCTCAAATTCAGGCTCAAAAAACCCGAAAATTCGATATTTTTGGGTCCCAGAAGCGACCTGTGCATGCCTACTCCGTGTTAGAGTATTTTCAAAATACAGGACCTAAACATGCTGAAAATCGATATTTTAGGTGCCCAAAAGTCAATATGTGCATGCACTTTCTGTACCCGTTTATATCTCAAATTCAGGCTCCAAACACCCGAAAAATCGATATTTTGGGGTCCCAGAAACGAACTGTACATGCCTACTCAGATACAGGATCAAATATGCTAAAATTCGATCTCTTAGGTTCCCAAAAGTCAATATGTGGATGCATCTTCTGTACCTCGTTTATATCTCAAATTCAGGCTCCAAAAAACCGAAAATTCGATATTTTGGGGTCCCAGAAGCGATCTGTACTTGCCTACTCCGGGTTAGAGTATTTTCAAGATACAGGCCCAAAACATGCTGAAAATCGATATTTTAGGTGACCAAGGTCAATATGTGTATGTATCTTCTGCACCCGTTTATATCCCAAATTCAAACTCAAAACACCCGAAAATTCGATTTTTTTAGGTCCCAGAAGCGATCTGTACATGCCTACTCAGTGCTAGAATGTTTTCAAAATATAGGCTCAAAACATGCTAAAAATCAATATTTAAAGTGTCCAAAGTCGATATGTGCATGCATCTTCTGTACCCGTTTATATCTCAAATTCAGGCTCAAAACACCCGAAAATTCGATATTTTGGGGTCCCAGAAGTGATCTATACATGCCTACTTAGTGCTAGAATATTTTCAAAATATAGGCCCAAAACATGCTGAAAATCGATATTTTAGGTGCCCAAAGTCCATATCTCAAATTCAGGCCCAAAACACCCGCAAATTCGATATTTTGGGGTCCCAGATGCGATCTGTACATGCCTACTCCGTGTTAGAGTATTTCCAATATATAGGCCCAAAACATACTGAAAATCGATCTTTTAGGTGCCCAAAAGTCGATATGTGCATGCATCTTCTGTACCCGTTTATATCTCAAATTCAGGTTCCAAACACTCGAAAATTCGATATTTTGGGGTCCCAGAAGTGATCTGTACATGCCTACTTCGTGTTAGAGTATTTTCAAAATACAGGCCCAAAACATACTGAAAATCGATCTTTTAGGTGCCCAAAAGTCGATAAGTGCATGCAACTTCTGTACCCGTTTATATCTCAAATTCAGGCTCCAAACACCCGAACATTTGATATTTTGGGGTCCCAGAAGCAATCTGTACATTCCTACACAGATGCAGGCCCAAAACATGCTGAAAATCAATATTTTAGGTGCTCAAAGTCAATATGTGTATGCATCTTCTGCACTCGTTTATATCTCAAATTCAACCTCTAAACACCCGAAAATTCGATATTTTTGGGTCCCAGAAGCGATCTGTAAATGCCTACTCAGTGCTAGAATTTTATCAAAATATCGGCTCAAAACATGCTCAAAATCGATATTTAAAGTGTCCAAAGTCGATATGTGCATGCATCTTCTGTACCCGTTTATATCTCAAATTTAGGCTCAAAACACCCGAAAATTCGAAATTTTTGGGTCCCAGAAGCGATCTGTACATGCCTACACAGTGCTAGAATGTTTTCAAAATATAGGCTAAAAACATGCTAATAAACGATATTTTAAGTGTCCAAAGTCGATATGTGCATGCATCTTCTGAACCCGTTTATATCTCAAATTCAAGCTCAAAACACCCGAAAACTCGATTTTTTGGGGTCCCTGAAGTGATCTGTACATGCCTACTTAGTGCTAGAATATTTTCAAAATAAAGGCCCAAAACATACAGCAAATCGATCTTTTAGGTGCAAAAAACAATATATGTGCATGCATCTTCTGTACCCGTTTATATCTCAAATTCAGGCTCCAAACACCTGAAAATTCGATATTTTTGGGTCCCAGAAGCGATCTGTACATGCCTACTCAGTGCTAGAATATTTTCAAAATATAGGCCCAAAACATGCTAAAAATCGATATTTTAGGTGCCCAAAGTCGATATCTCAAATTCAGGCTCAAAACACCCGAAAATTCGATATTTTTCGGTCCCAGAAGCGATCTGTACATGCTTACTCAGATACAGGCCCAAAACATGCTGAAAATCAATATTATAGGTGCCCAAAGTCAATTTGTGTATGCATCTTCTGCACCCGTCTATATCCCAAATTCAACTTCAAAATACCCAAATATTCGATATTTTTGGGTCCCAGAAGCGGTCTGTGCATGCCTACTCCGTGTTAGAGTATTTTCAAATTACAGGCCCTAAATATGCTGAAAATCGATATTTTATGTGCCCAAAGTCGATATCTCAAATTCAGGCCCAAAACACCCGAAAATTCGATATTTTTGGGTCCCAAATGCGATCTGTACATGCCTACTACGTGTTAGAGTATTTTCAAAATACAGGCCCAAAACATACAGAAAATCGATATTTTTAGGTGCCCAAAAGTCGATATGTGCATGCATCTTTTGTACCCGTTTATATCTCAAATTCAGGCTCAAAACACCCGAAAAATCGATATTTTGGGGTCCCAGAAACGATCTGTACATGCCTAATCAGATACAGACCCAAATATGCTGAAAATCGATCTCTTAGGTGCCCAAAAGTCGATATGTGGATGCATCTTCTGTACTCGTCTATATCCCAAATTCAACCTCAAAACACCCGAAAATTCGATATTTTTGGGTCCCAAAAGCGATCTGTACATGCCTACTTAGTGCTAGAATATTTTCAAAATATAGGCCCAAAACATGCTGAAAATCGATATTTTAGGTGCCCAAAGTCGATATCTCAAATTCAGGCCCAAAATACCCGCAAATACGATATTTTGGGGTCCCAGAAGCGAACTGTACATGCCTACTCCGTGTTAGAGTATTTTCAAAATATAGGGCCAAAACATACTGAAAATCGATCTTTTAGGTGCCCAAAAGTCGATATGTGCATGCATCTTCTGTATCCGTTTATATCTCAAATTCAGGCTCCAAACACCCGAAAATTCGATATTTTTAGGTCCCAGAAGCGATCTGTACTTCCTTACTCCGTGTTAGAGTATTTTCAAAATACACGCCCAAAACATACTGAAAATCGATCTTTTAGGTGCCCAAAAGTTGATAAGTGCATGTATCTTCTGTACCCTTTTAGATATCAAATTCAGGCTCCAAACACCCGAAAATTCGGTATTTTTGGGTCCTAGAAGCGATTTGTACATGCCTACTCATAGTTAGATTGTTTTCAAGATACAGACACAAAACATGCCCAAAATCGATATTTTAGGTGCCCAAATGTCGATATGTGCATGCATCTTCTGTACCCGTTTATATCTCAAATTCAGGCTCAAAACACCCTAAAATTCGATATTTTGGGGTCCCAGAAGCGATCTGTACATGCATACTACGTGTTAGAGTATTTTCATTATACAGGCCCAAAACATGCTGAAAATCGATATTTTAGGTGACCAAAGTCGATATGTGTATGCTTCTTCAGCACCCGTTTATATCCCAAATTCAACCTCAAAACACCCGAAAATTCGATATTTTTGGGTCACAGAAGCGATCTGTACATGCTTACTCAGTGCTAGAATGGTTTCAAAATATAGGCTCAAAACATGCTAAAAATCAAGATTTTAAGTGTCCAAAGTCGATATGTGAATGCATCTTCTGTACCCGTTTATATTTCAAATTTATGCTCAAAACACCCGAAAATTCGATATTTTAGGGTCTCAGAAGCGAACTGTACATGCCTACTCAGTGCTAGAATATTTTCAAAATA